>CM057835.1:55447657-55927657 GCA_030068075.1 Paguma larvata | reverse complement strand
GTGTCCGAGTTCAGCTCAGGTCATGATCTCACAGTTCTTGAGTTCGAGCCCCATGTCGGGCTCTCTGCTGACAGTTCAGAGCCTGGAGCCTGCTTCCGATTCTGTGTCTCCCTCTCTCCTTCTCTCCTGTCCCTCCCTCTCTCTCTCTCTCTCAAAAATATAAACATTAAAAAAAATTAAAAAAAAAAAAAAAGATCTCCCTGCATCTTAAAAGATGATTCTTTAAACTGTCTTGGTGGGGCGCCCGGTGGCTCAGTTGGTTAAGTGTCCAACTTTTGCTTTTGGCTCGGGTTACGATCTCACAGGTCGTGAGTTTGAACGCTGCTTCAGGTTCTGTGGTAAGTGTGGAGCCTGCTTGGGGTTTCTCTGTCTCCCTCTCTCTCTGCCCTTCCCTCCACTCTCTTTCTCTTTCTCAAAATAAATAAATAAAAATGAAAGAAAGTTCAAGTGTCTGGGTGATGAGCCACAGGGGTCAGGGCAGCTGAAGAGGTGACCCGTGGGCAGTGGCCACCTCCGCACACCTCATGCAGGGGGTTACATTCCCTAACTCCACTTCAAGGAAAAAATAAAATGAAGGTCTCACACACCGGCTCTGAAGAATGCCAATCTCAGGCATAGATACATAGTTCTCAGAACTTTGTCATTGTCTCACTTTGGGCTGAAGGTCCAATAAAAGAACCTGGCTGGCTGAGCAGAAATACTTTAGCTTTTCAAGACACTGTCCACACTGATGGGCTACGCAGTTATCGTGTCCTTGTCTTCACCACTTGGAAATACCAGTGACGACCCCTGATGTGAGCTGATCTCTCCAAAAAACAAGGGATGCTTTCTCCATTTCCCTTGGAATCCTGAGGTCTTTAAGTGAGTAAAACCAAAATAATATACACCCAGTCATCTTTAGAAAGGCATTTTCTGAAAACTTAGTTGACTGTGGCCACTACTCATTTTATTAATCCAATGGCTTTTAATGGCAGGCGGTGTAAGTTTTTTTATATTCTAAATGTTCAAACGTGTTTGTGCGTCACCCTCGAAGATTCTTACTAGGTGTGGGGTGGGGTCTGAATCTCTGTATTAAGGAGAGGAAGTTCTCCAGGTGCTTCCTTCCCTCGTTTTAAGAAAATATATTTTGTCCATTAAACTGGCTGTAGTGTAATCAAGAGAAATTTCACAGTAAAGACCCTCAGCTTAATGGCCCTTCCTGTTAAATCTTTTGCATTTATCAAATTTTAACAAAGAGACCTAATTGCTCGGTCATTGTCTTTCAAGGACTCAATGCAAACAATACAGATGCAACCCATGAAGACCTGGGATAGATCCTGAAGGTGGACGTTTTCTCGAACGTTATGGCAATGCACTGACTGTTATACACAGAAAGCATTAGGGACCCTCTTTATTATAGAACAGCATTATTCACTTAAATATCTCCTACAGAGTTTGCTTCAACATCCTGAGTTGGTTCAGTGTTAGAGTGTGCAGGAAAATGTTGGCTGCTGTTATAATGAAGGCCTGTGAAAATTCCAGCTGTGCGCATCCTTTGTATAAAGCACAGAAGGAGCCATTCTCTGACTACACAGTATTCAAATTTTATGCACAACCATGGCTAGCTTGATGCCGTAACTACGTGCCTTCTGGACTTGTTTTGTTTTGCTTTACCTTTTATAAATGAGACACTGTGCTGAACAGTTCCTTTCCACCTCTCCATCAGTATCTGAGAAATAATTAATGTTAGCAAGTTTAATTTATTTTTTGGATGCCAGAACCTACACTTTCTGACACCGTTTCTTCTGTTTACGGAATGAAATATATTTTTAGCTCATGGGATGGAAAGCTTGTATACTTTCAAGAATGGCTGGAAAGACAGAGAGAGGAATATAATATTAAACATAAGCATCTGAAATTGCCATCTGCATACAAATCTCCAAAAGGCAAATGGAAGAAAGCATGATGTATTGTTCAATGCCCACAGGAGGGCTGCTCTTCGAGGGTAAAACAGCTCATAAAGAAATGTGTGTGATTCTCATGGCAACCGACCTGAAGTCCACACGCTCTCCAGGTGGGCGCAGACGCCACACCTGGTGCTCAGCTTCAGGTTCAAGCTGCCCGTATTCTGGCCAGCTTGGGGCACGGCACTGCCATTCTTTCTGCGAATGCCTCCCCCTAGCTGCCTTCTATTCAAGTCCTGTTAATTTCACCTCTTAAATCCGTCCGCTCTTCTCCCTTTCCTCATTGCCAACTGGTCTAGGCTTCTGTTTTCTCTTGCAACTGCTTCCCTACACGTCTCTTGAAGCCAGCCTGGCCCCACTCCAATCTGCGCTCCACACTGTCACCAGAGAGAGCTTTGAAAATACAAATCTGTTCACATCATGCTCTGACCGAAAACACAAGAGCAGTTTCTATTCCTCTTCAGACAAGACCAAAACTCTTCCCCCCTGACCTAGAAGGCATCCCGTGGTCTGGTTCCAGCATGCCTCCCCAGCCTCCTTGCCTGCCAAGCTCTACCTCCCTCCCTGAGAAACCTTTCTCTTCCTGAACTCTTCCCAGTTATGCGGACTTGCCATGTTCCCTCTTCACCTGGGACCTATGGCAGATGTTTCAACCGCTTAGAATGCTCTACCTTTAACTTCATCTAATTAACTCCTTTCAACCTGTAGATTTCACTGGTGTCTCTTCCCGAGGGAAGTCTTCTCTGACCGTGTTAAGTCACTCCCCCTGTTAGGGAGTTGTAGACAGAGTACCCTGTGCCTCACCTTCTGGTACACCAGTCATAGTGTACCACTCTGCGAGTATTTTATTAATACCTGTCTTTTCAACTACAGTGTGAGGCCCAGGAAGGCAGGCTTGAGCTGCCTTAGGTTATCACTGTATTTCGCCTTGCACTGTGCCTGGCCCGCTGAGTATAACATGGTGGCTAAACAGACATTCGGGAGTCGGCTGGCTTCAGTTCAAATGCTAGGGCTATCATCTATCAACTGTGTGACTTTCTACGTATACCTAAGTTTCTTCAGCTGTGAAATGGTGTGAAAATAGAGCTTGTGGGGACTAAATACATTAATTACATAATGGCTTAGAATGGTGCCCAGCATGTATAGTTTTACAGAAGCATTTGCTACTACCGCCCAACCACTGCTTCTCCTACTGCTGTTGTTATCATTAAGGACATCAAAAACACTGAATGAATGAAGGATTTCTCCAGGGAATTCTAAAGGTCACAGAAGATTCCTATGGAGGTGGACCAGGGTCACTGTTGGAGGTGACCACTGTACAAGGAGAGCGGCTTTGAGAGTGCTCTTTCAGAGTGACGCGCATGAGCGTGGTCATGGATTAAGATGAAACGATTAAATATTAAACTATTAAATAGGGACACCTGAGTGGCTCAGGTCGACTCTTGATTTCGGCTCGTGTCATGATCTCATGGTTGTGAGTTGAAGCCCCACGTCAGGCTCTCTCCCTGTCTCTCTGCCCCTTCCCCACTTGTGCTTGCTCGCTCTCTCTTTCAAAATAAATAAATAAAGTTAAAAATTTAATTAAAAAGATGAAAGATGAAAGACGAAACTCTTAAATAGAACCAACAGTTGGTGTGGCAAGATGTTTGTGACCCGCCATGAAAATAATGAGCTATATTGGACACGTAACCACACAGGTACATACACGCGTAGGCACACACATGGAAACGTACAAGAGATGAGCATCAGAAGGATCATTGAACGTAGAGGTGGGGGGAAGATGTGAGGTTATGTCCTGTTTCCTTGGTGCTTTTCTGCTGTGATCGAATATTTAAAATAGACAAGGATTAGCTTTCCAAAGACAAGAAAGCTCTCAATGCTATCACTTGATTCGTTATTTTACTCCTCTAGCATGTGCTTTTGAGTAGAGTGTAGCAGTTTCCACACAGGATCAGCTGTGACGCTTTTTAAGAAATAAAAGTTCTCTGCTTATTCTCTATTTGGAGCAGCATAAGGTAGGGGCTAGATAACTGTGTATCTGAAAGTCTCCTGAGATGGTTCTCATTTGGAAGTAAATTTAGCAACAAGGGAATTCAAGAAAAAAGGGTACTCTAACTGTAACTGTACAGAGTTCATAACGGGTCACTTTATCTCTAAAATATTTGAAATACACTAAAGTTTAACTAAAACAGTGTCTTAGAACCTTAGCCCTGCCTTGGGGTGAAAACGTCCTTAAATAAATGAGAAAGGGGCTCCTGGGGTGGCTCAGTCGGTTCTCTTGTTTTGTGAGTTTGAGCCCCACATCCGGCTCTGTGCTGCTGTGCCTCCCTCTCTCTGCTCCTCCCCTGCTCACGCTCTGTCTCTCTCTCTCAAAAATAAATAAACATTAAAAAAAACAACAACAAATGAGATAAATGCGATTCATTAATATATTCAGCAATTATAAATACACCCACACCCCTGTTCAATTCTGCTCTGCAGTGAACAATCTGAGGAACTTCCTTTCATGATGTAATCACGGCACAGGAAACATAATTAAATTAGAATAAGAACTGAAAATATCAAAGGCAGCTCGTAAGGTGAGCCAGAGACCCAGTATAACTAAAGCCCCCAAACTAATGCGGCTCGTTTTCATTCTAAAACGGAATCAAAACATTTTAAAAGAATAAGCTCCCTTTGATTTGCAGTTTTTTCTTTTTAAAGAAGTATTAACACGCTGAACTACTTTTAGATGCCTGGCAACAGGAGCTACCTTTGCAAGGTTGGCGGCGCTGACGCAGGAAAAGTGGGTCCTGAACTAGTAACCTGGGGAAACACTGAGGCGAGCTCACCTTCCCTCAGGGGCCCTGGGTTTGTCTGATTCAGCCAAAGGTCATGGGAAGTAGCCAGTGGAGACATTTCCTAATGCGATTTCACTTTTCTAAGATGCATGAGCAGCAGAAAATAACTAACTCAGGCGGAATCGCAGCTGCCCAAGGCAGTCACCTTTCTTGCACTAGGTCATTTGCCTTCTCCACTTAGTCCAGTTCAGCCTCATTGCCTTTCAGTGCTTCGGTCCAGGCTTCCATGCACTTGGGAAGGACAAAGCACTCGCTCCGATCCTCTGCGAGGCCGCTGCATCTTCTAGTGAGGCACAGCTCAGCTCCTGGTCGCAGGGCTCCTACGTCCCCATCACAGAGGTCCCCGCCTTCTTGCGACAGCCTTGGGGGAAGCAGTTTGGCCAGAGGACATCTGCTCCTTATGCTTCCCCCCTCGGTCCCTGCGTTCCTTCCCAGCCCTGAAGAAGCTCTGATGCATCTTCACCTCAGTCACTGCCATGGGCTGGTCTTAGCAGACTATGATCACGTAACCAACAGCAAGCAAAATGGAGAAGATTGGGGTACAGATGGAGGAAGACAAAAGCACTCTTAATTCTTTCCTCCCCGATACCCGCTTATTATTGCAAAATTCCTGATATAATTTTTGAATCGCCAGAGAGGTCAAGATTTCCATTTATTTTGCTCACTGCTATATTCTCAATGTCTAGAACAGTGTCTGGCAAGTAATGGACTCTCAATTTGTTGAACGAATAAATAAATAAAGAGGCATGGAAAACTGTAAAGAAATGCAAAAATGCTATTTTGTTGGGGGGCTGATGGGCTGAGAAGGCATATACTGTGAGCCTAAGGAAGCTTTTCATGCTTTTATTTATCTTTATTTTTTAAAGTAGGCTCCATGCCCAGTGCGGAGCCCCAACATGGCACTTGAATTCACGACCTTGAGATCAAGACCTGAGTTGGGATTAAGAGTCAGATGCTTAACTGACTGAGCTACCTATGCACCCTGCTTTTCATACTTTTAAAAAAGTATAAAAAAACACCCAAAATAAATAGTTTTGCTTGTTCCCAAAGGCTATCAGTATTTGAATGAGTAAAAAGAAAACACATCCCCTCTGCAAGGCGGGAGAATGTGGCATTGAAAGAAAAAATGTTGGGAGCCATTTTGGGCTCGCAGGTTGAGACCCCTCCCTGTGTGGAAAAGGTTGAAGCACAGCTCCCGCCAGCCAAATTGGCACCTTGCCTTACCTCCTTCTAAATAATCTTTCAGGCTTGGATTTCTTGAACTGCTCTCGTTGGCCCAAGGGATAAAATGCTCTTTGGTTTTATGGCACATGGAAAAGGGGACCCGGAGAGCGATGTCTTGATGGATAACATCTGAATGAGAGTGACCTGGCCAGAAGTAACCTCACAGTTGCCTCTTGGGGATAGGTTACACAAATTGATCATACAGAATAGCAGTTATAAGTTGGCTAGAAATTAGTAGACATTAGACCCCAAGACTCCTTGAACCAAACTAGATTTTCCCTGCAGGTATCGCATTGTGTTAATCATCCCCTCAGCCCCACCATTAAACCTCTAGGCACATCTCCATAAAGCTTCTCTCAGTATTTGATTAACGGACTGATGGGAGAGATTGTAAAGAGACTTAGGACCTTCCCCGAAGGTTAGCCTAGCCCAAAAGTTAGAAGCACTGCTTATAGATAAGGTACAAACAGTAGCCAAACAAAAGTAGCTACACATATCTTCAATAATCAACAGCAAATATTGAGCACCTCCATGAGGTTAACATTTCACGAATCGTTTTTGTAATTCTCATCCCCACGTTCCCTTATAATAAAAAGGCAATAACAAAATACTCTTACAGAAACTACCATAAAAGAAGAGACAGACATGAGCCCTTACGATTATGGATAGAATGACTCCTAATCTACCTATAGATGATTAACATAGGTCTTGTGACAACAATGTATGTTGTTAAGAATGCCTTGTCACTGATGTAATGTCATTCACTGCCTTTAAATAAAGAAACTAAGACTAGCAGGTCAGAGATGCCAGAATTGCCAGGGCTGCCTGCTTGGTCATCAGACTCCATCTCTCTTGTGGCTCTCTCACTTCCTTTCGCCTGACCGTCCATCCTTAGGGGACCCCTAGATTTGCCAGAATTGGACCCCGGCAAAAAAAAATATAAAAAGAAGTAAAAATATAATGAAGAAATCACCATATGTACAAACGAAGGAGAGACAGGAGAAAAGGGTAACAAGAAAAGATGGAAAAGAAACAAATGTATTTCTGTTCAATCTGATCCACAAATAATTAGAACTAAAGCCGTCAGCCAGGCTTTCAGGCCACAGCGCAGGATATTATGAATCAGTTCTGCGTGGGTTTGTAGTCCCCAGAGATGACGGCAGCTCTGGTTTCTTACTGGGGTTGACTTCCCTTTCGGAAGGTTACTGGCCTTGATCTTTCTTCCCCTGACTGGCCGTTGGTATTTTGCTAATCAGAGCAAAATCCTTCTTGAGTAACAACGGGCTATGTCTGAAGCTAATCTTCGCATGACCTTTCTCTCAGCCCTTCATGCAGTAGTCATTTGGAAGTTCAAAAGACATCACAAATTACCATCCTGTTGGTGATGATGGGCACTTTGGTTCCCTTTATTATTATTAGGGTTAAGCTTAATAATTGACAGTGGCTTTCTATAATGGGAGTACTGAATTTGAGATTTTTTTTTCACACGGTGACAACTGGAATAAAGAAAATCATCTTGTCTGTATTTATATTTGCACGAAGCATTATGGGAATTACAAAATGGAAATGTCTTAAGAAGTCTCCGGATCGAATTCTCTGCCTCCAGGCACATCCCTCTGAAATCTCTCAAGATAGATGGTTGTCCAACCTATTTTTAGAGATTGCAATGGATAGAGATTACACAGCCTCCTTTGTTAGCTTGGTTCCAAAAAGAACTTCTAGATTATGTCTAACTGTACTCTTTCTCTCTAGTACACTGCCCTACAACAAGCAATTCATTAATTGCTCAAAATACGGGATGAATTTGCCCTGAGGAAACTATTAACAATATAAGCTCATAAATTTTTAAGTTTCCCAATTTGACCCTGGGTGGACTAAATCTTTAATTTTTAATACGCTGTGAATATTGCCTCTCTTAATTAACATGCAAAACTCCAAACTCTTAAAAATGTTGCTTCCGCCTTTCTCAGTCATAGGAATAATGCATGCTTGCCTTTTTCGTCTTTGGCATTACAGAAATGAGAAACAAATAAGGAAACATGTAGCAGCAAGGGCAGACAGCTCACAAATAAATCTGCTTTACATTTTCAGGGAGAAAACGGAATTCTCTGCCTGTGAAACAATCCATGCTAAAATAGGCAATGTTTCAAAGTGGAAATGCCTGCAATTCTAATTCTTAACTGTGTAGAGCAAGGGAAAAAATTACCTTCAGATACCTGTTTGATTCTGCAGGCTAAACCAGGCCACCTTGCTTAAGGCTATTATTTCCTTCACGGAAGCCAAATATAACCAGTCGCAGTTGGCTGCCTTTCAACATTTGGCCCAAGGTATTAATAGGTGAAGACCTTAAAACAAGAAAATTATACGCTATCTAATTAAACTCCCAATTGCAAATGTCACAAGTTGGTATGGGAAGTGGGTATTTGCAGATCGCTCGTGTGATTATACTATTATATTGGCATAGTAAAGAACAGCATCTTCCAAAACCAACACAAAAATAAAGACACAGTGATTATACAGTGAAGTTTTTATAGGAATTTTGGAGTCTTTTTTTGGGGGAGGGGGTTGCTTAAATTTCAAATTAGAATTAGAATTTTATTTCTAATTTCTCATGGGACAAATATTTATTAACTGGTTGCAGAAGTCTTGCTTGAGCACAAAATATCACTTCCTTACTTTAGATCTGAGGTCACTGAAAAGCCAGAGAATAATATGATAAATTAATTTTCCTTGATGATGGTGTAACAACCATAATTAGCAGCGCATCCTTTTGCCCTATTTGCATGTGCTGAATTTGCCTTAATTACTCTGCAGTCTAATTATGAAGGCTCAATCTAGAGAGGAACTCGAAAAAGCCAGTGATGCAGGGAGCCGGAGACCTCTTATTCCACCTCACGGATTTACTGCTTTGGAACCCTACTGCAAGCCAGTTGGAACGGACTCTATTTGCGAGGGCATTAACATGTAAACAGTGTCAGGGAGAAGATGCATGGCACCGAGTGGCCATGCTAATGGAAAGTGATATTGAGTTTACTAATTCAGATAAAGGCACCCAGACTGCGTTCTCTCTAAGCACAGGGCCTGTCAGAGAAACAAATGTGTGGCCCATGTTGCAATTAATTTGATTCTTGTTCTTTTAAGGCTCTCCTTGTAGATTTAATTAAAGCTTTCACGCACTGGGCACATTCAAGAA
Source organism: Paguma larvata (assembly GCA_030068075.1). Lineage (NCBI taxonomy): Eukaryota > Metazoa > Chordata > Mammalia > Carnivora > Viverridae > Paguma > Paguma larvata. The sequence continues at coordinate 55,918,457 of CM057835.1, read as the reverse complement.
GTATGTGAGTTTAATGGCTTCTTTTGAATGAAAGCAGCAGTTCGAAGTTATGATTCAAACAGTAACAGGCAATCATAAGACAAACCTATTTTTAATAAGAAAGCACGCTCATTCTTACTCATGTAGCGATTCATTTTTTTATTTTAAAAAGGAACGGCAAATTGGACTTTCTCCTTAGGTATTTTTCCCCTTTTCTTACTGCCTTACTATTTCTGAAGTAAAGAGTTCTCTACACTCTGTCAGGATCATACTTCTACTGTTAGGTCGATAGTTTCTTTTATCAAATTAACTGTACTACCCATCCTTATGTTGCACAACCCCAAGCCCACCTGGCTTTGCTTTGATCTTTAAGTTCACTTCCCAAATCACACCCATTTTGCTTGGTTGGTAAATGGATCGACGTCCCCTGAGGGAAAGCAATTCTCTTATGACCTGACTTGTTTCGATCACTCCACACACACCCAACATGAAGGAGCAAGCTAGGCACTCTGTTATAGCAAGTGCGATGAAACATTATGAAAATGATACTTATTTTTATCATTTGCACGAGAGAGAGCAAGCAGGACAAGGGGAGGGGCAGAGAGAGAAGGAGAGAGAATCCCAAGCAGGTTCCCCACTGTCAGCTCAGAGCCCAACTTGGGACTTGGACTCATGACCCTGAGATCATGATCTGAGCAGAAATCAAGAGTCAGATGCTTAACTGACTAGGTCGCCCAGGTACCCTGAAAATGATAATTATTAATAATGATAATACTCACTCCAACAAATACTTTTTTCCATTTTGTAAATTTGAAAATTTCAACCTCACTGCCACTTCTTCCTAAAGTTTTCATAATTCCTGTACCTAAAAGGAAGTCTTCCTTCTGAACTTGCAGAGACTTTACCTATATATCCCCTGGTGTTTTAACACTTTCAGTCTAATACTGTCTTTATGTACGTGGCTTCTGTTTCCTACTAGACTATAATGCTCTTGAGATTCTTGAGTTAGTCTAATATGTGTTGTTCCCACGACCCCTAGCTTAGTGCCTTGAACAAGCGCACGCTCAAGTATTCATGAATGAATCCATGTGTCATCTGACCCCTCTTAGGCCCTGAACTGAGCACAATCCCTTATTAAGAATGATAAAACAAGTATGTAAACTGAGAAAAAAGTCTGCGTGCTTCTGCGTACAGATACACACATGTACATACATGCACACAGAGCTTTGTTTTATGTACCATCACACTCCAGAACAATTAATGACAATGTCAGGTGAGTGCATCTGGGTCCCATTCAAGACCAGTAGAGGATGGTCACACAGAACCAGGAAAATCTGAGCCACAGAATGAGGTTCTCTTGAGATCTCCCTTCTGCTCCCATTGGCTACCCTGAAGCTAAGCACCTTGTTCTTGTGGGGTTTAAGCCAACACTCTGAGAACTTTTCCCATAATTACTTCACATATGAGGAATATTGGAAGCTGGCCCAACCCTCTAGGGGAGTAAGGAGTTCCATATCACCTGAAAACATGTCATACACATTCCTTCTACCCTGCAATCCAACCCAGATGCAGGTCTGAGGTTATGACCTAGAAGTATTCACTTATAAGCTCCAAGGTGAGTCTGAGGCAAAGGTGTCATCCAGCCACACATTAAGGAACACGGTTCTGTCTTAAAACAGCTCTGATCTGTACAATGCTGAACTTCCCAGTGTGCTGAAGATCTAGCTACTAGTTGGCTGTGCATGGCAGTAAGACCGGAAAACAAGGCTGGGTAATCTATATCTTCCACGTGTTGCAGGAAACAGGTTAATCTGAGGCAAGAACGGGTCTAAACTTGAAATGCTAGGCAGGAGTAGTTGGATTTGTTTACACTACTTGCCATCATTCATCACATAAATCTGAGTGACGTGAGGGAAAATATCTGAAAGTGTATTTACCAATCTTTGTTTATTAATTTATGTTTTCCCTTAAGCCAATGGCCTGATGTGTGTGATGGTGAAACGGTGATAAGCCCTTATTGCTCTAAAAGGAGGAGCTGAGGGCAAGCGCGGGTGCACAGGAGAGCATATTCAATAAGTTCCAAACTTTATTTGCAGCCAAAATGTGGACTTTATAGAACAGGAAACAAGTTTCCCTATTCATTTGAGGCTACAGATCTGACAGCCTGGAGTGAGTGTCATGGAAATGAATAAATCAAATAATTGGACTAGAGTTCTCACAGGAGCTATTCGTGTTTTAGTTTATTTAATCTATTGCTTTGTTGTGAGGATCAGAGCTGCGAATGTTCTCGAATCAGACATCAGTCATGCTAAGGAACCAGACGCATTATCTGCAGTTCTTGAACGGACCAGAGGCCAAAAGAGGTCCTACGACTTGTCAGAGGTCATGGATGACCCGGCAGCCTTGCTGGGACTAAAACCCAGGTCCCCGGACACAGATGAATGCCTGTTCTTCTAAACCAGGATGAGCTTAACCATTTTCAAAAGCACCTTAACATTTTTTTATCCAGTAGGATTCCCTTGACTGATCTGGCAAATAAACTCCTGTCCTATAAAATGGGAACAAATAAATCTATACCATCACTGTGGTTTTGACTTGACAAGAAAGACCTTCTTTCCCTTAGCTTTCAACCTCTTTTCTAGGATCAACTACTACGGATTGCCCCAGGACCAGCAAGAATTACAGAAACAAGATTTCCCACGACATCGTCCACTCTTATCCAAAAAAGTATTTAGAGGGAGCGGATGACTTTTAGTTTCACTTTGTTAAAAGTTAATCCAGATTAACACCGGACCTTCAGTTATTTAGACAGAGAACGTCCCCATGGGCATGAATCTTTATGGGCTTGACATCCATCTTTACACACACAAATTTTGTGTTAATTGGCAAGTACGTTTGCATGTTTAACAGAACTATGCCAGGACCCTTCTTTATCACGTGTGGCTCTCTGTCAAGTGCTCTTACCTACTGGTGAGGATGGGGTGATGCAGAAACAAGAAAACTCTTTAAAACAGGACACTAGAAGGTTGTCTTATTAGGAAAAGGGATACAGAGGTCCACACTTTCAGCTGTAAAATACATAAGCCAAGGGGATAAAAAGCATAGTACAGGGACCACAGTCAATAACATTGTAATACCACTGTATGGTGACAGATGGTAACTAAATTTATCATGGTGAGCATTTTGTAATGTATATAAATGTCGAATCACTATGTCGTACACCTGAAACATATTTTTTCTAGAAAAAGAAAAGAAATGAAAAAATAAAATAGGACCACTAGAGATATATTTTAAAATATCTCTTTTAAAATCTTAAGTGAAATAAATTGGATAATGCTCAAAAAAGTGTTTAAAGTTGAAGTAATTACTTATAGAGACGAGAAAAAAATTTCTCTAATAATACCTGTCTTTTCTAAAGAGAAAAATAAACATTTGAACTCACAAGTCGAAGATTTTTTTCTTTTTTTAATTTTGTTTTTAGTGTTTATTTACTTTTTGAGAGAGAGAGAGAGAGACAGAACATGAGTGGGGGAGGGGCAGAGAGAGAGCGAGACACAGAATCTGAAGCAGGCTCCAGGCTCTGAGCCATCAGCACAGAGCCCGATGCAGGGCTCAAACCCACAAACTATGAGATCATGACCTGAACTGAAGTCAGACGCTTAACCGACTAAGCTACCCAGGAGCCCGGAAGATTTTTTTTGTTTGAGAAACAACCTCTCGTCCTGACATTGGTTGTTTAAAAAAAAAGGGCGGGCGGGGTAAGAATTCTAAAGCATTAAGAATCATTCTAATGGTCAGGGCCCTCAAAATGCAAAATGCATTAGAATTTCATTGCGAGGAGACTGTTTTCTTTGCAAAACTCTGCTAGTTCAATCCTGATGTCCATTATTTGATAATATTGTTGAAAACAGAAATCCAGCAATAACAAATCCAGTGGAATTATAGGGCTATTCAGAGGATTAACACTGGACAACAATAATGACCCAGAAAAACCTCAACCCTTATTCCCTCCCTCCAGATTCGGACAATTTTTCTGGAAAATCAAAAGGGCCCTGGGCTAGACAGAGCCTCCTATTATTCCAAACGAGCACAGGACATGGGTGCAGACACAGTTATACGAAACCTGCCATGTTTTCTCTTGCCTGTGATTCGCTTTCACTGAGGCCCCAACATGTTCCCCCTCACCGAGGTCTGAGCTGTTTACCAAGCTACATTTCCTCATTTCTCATAGTCCCGCATCCATGGCAGACCAGTGGCATCTGGTTCAATATTTCATTAAATCCTCCTGAAAACTAACAGTTCAATCTATTAGAAAACTACAGTCCCTAAGCAACATAAATTACCTAGCAGGCTGTGGCTGCAGCACGCTGCACAGCCCGTTTGCTGCAGAGACATTTATAGCTGTAGACTTTCTGCACATTCTAGATGCAGGAAGCATAGCCCTTCATAAGCCTCTCTCAGACAGTAAACACTGAAACTTACAAAAATAAAAAAAAAGTTTTTAGCAAGAAAAGGTTATTTAGGTCTGGAATGAATAGCTTTTGTTTTGCCTTAATTGTCCAGGAAGTTAATGTGAGTCTTTTCTTGGGAAGGTGAACGTTTTGGCCCTTCTGTAGCCCCAGGATCTTCCACTTCTTTCTTAGCCCTGAGCAAAGTGACTGAAGAGCATTCACACGACCGCTGCATCTAAGATTATGCTCAACAGAAAACTTAGAGCTAATTTATTGTTGCTCCAGGGTATCTGCGAGTTATGTGACTTAGAAGTCAGAGTGGATGAGCTGTTTCATTCTGCACGAGTCTTGACAATCAGTGGTCCGTCCATACCACCTTCAAATGTAGTTGGCACTTGAAAAGTCTAGAAGCTCGGACGCCTTCGATGGCTATGGGGAGGGACGGAAAGGCCTTGTACCCCAGCTACAACAAAAATGCCAGGATAGATGTGACTAAAGTGCCTGGACCGGCCCAGAGATTAATTTATCAGGAATCTTCCTGTAATCTTCTGCTTGAATGAGCTTCTCCTCCTACCCTAGGCCACGAGTCTGAACTTTTATTTGTGATCATGAATGAAAAGGTAGGCAAATCATTGCATATTACTTTTCAGGGCCCCAAACAAACTAGCTTTAGCTCCAAGTTAAAGCTTGGGGGGTGGCCGTTTTTTTCATGAGTTTCATGCTAAATGTTTGTCACACAGAGGAAACAGTAAACCGAAGCTCTGAGAATAACGGAGGCTCAGCTCGCATACGAATTTACTGCGTGGCAGTTTGAGGGAGCCGACACTGTAACTGACTGTAATTGTGTGGCTGACACAGCAATCAATCACCCCTCTGGCTTTTCCGGGCTGAGCACTTTCTCCAGGCATCTGGGGCCTGTCACAGATTAAGACTTCTTGCTTAGTGGAGCTCACCTAGCTGCACTAGAAAAATACAGACGTTTTCAAATTAATCGTGTGGCCCCTGCATTGTCAGTGACATGTCATGAAATTAACATGGCTGACATCATTCAGTTAAGCAGTCCCTGGAAAAGTCACATGAAAGCAATCTGTGCAGAAATCGCAAATTGGGATTCACAGCTGTGGATTTCCCCTCCCCCCAACCAAAGCATTGAACTTATCCGAGCTTCTGTTTTTTCATCTATAAAATGAGAGGTTAGGAAGGGACGAACTCCAAGGCTCCTTGTAGCTCTTGAAATTCTGTGCATCATTTAGTTTGAACAATCTTGTGCATTAAATGCATTCCAGCTGATAGTAACGTAAAGCGAATACTTGCATACTAAATCATGTTTCCAAATTACTTACGCTGTTGTTTCAGGAATAAGTACTTACAGAAAACAAAGAATGGATTCGACATAAAAAAAAATTCACATTTCAGGGAATTAGTATCCATTCAGCCTATGTGAATATATAAGTTTTGCAGAAAAAAAGGCTCATTCGCAATCAGTCCATACCATTCTGCAAGACTAAATGCAAGCACAGGCATGCGGCACATTAAATTCCTGCCCTGGGTGAAATTCTTACCAATCCTAGAGATTATATGGAATCTCATGATAGCTATAGGTTAGACACTGAAGATATTTTTCTTCTCCGTTGCTGCTAATGTTGTTTCTATGTCTACATTTCTGCTATCTCGGAAAGTTGCATGGATTTACACTTTATGAAGTGTTCAGAGAATGCACTCAGCAGTAGGGAGGCAGTTTTAAATAAACCCATTACCTTTACCCTTCCCTCACCCCCTCCACGAATGAGAAGTTTTTGTCTTATTAATTTGATAAGCGATAATTGCCTTCTTCAACATGGTATTTTTGCAGATGTGACTTTTGGGGCAGCCGCCGCTAACATGTGTCTGTCATATACCGTAGCAGGGCTTTCTAAATTAATTTTTCTGGGGAAGGGAGATAAAATAATGAACATAAAATGGTAGGGGAAAATGGGACGCTTGTCTCTTGTGTTTCACTGTGATAGGTCAATGACATATATCCTTTTTAGTCTTCATTTTCCTTCCACATGCTTACGATATTTCTTAAAGGGAACTATCTCTAAGGGAGTTGATATGATATTTATAGAGAAATTTAATTCCAAAGTCAAACAGGAATGCAATATATTTTATTTAACTTCTTCCATAGAGTCTAGGCAGAGCTTACATGTGTGATATTGAAGTGAATCTGGATTATGGGTAAGCAAATGTCCCTGTCTATAAACTACCTGCGGTGACAGGGAACTGTAGGACAGTGAGGTTGGAGGTACAATGTCAAGCCCTATTGGGGGGATTCCAAAGCAATGGCATTTGTCATTATGTAGACTGGTGTTACTAAAAGAGGGGTAAGTGGCCCACAAATCAGCTTGGTTCTATACAATTCAGCACTTTCCCTTTATATAAACAATTTGTGATTATCCATTGTTTCATCTGGATCTTTTCCCTCCTCCATTAACACAAATAATTGAGTGTTGATTCTACTTATAAAGGGAACTTTAGAAAATAGTTATTTTAAGAAAAATGACTATGGAGCTAACTTATTTTTCTCACTAATGAAGAAGAAACAGTCTGCAAATTACCAAATTCAGCAAACTGGCAAGTGAGAGAGAGAAAAAAATTAAAACTAAGAGTACCGCATGCACTAAACGTAGTCTACGCATTTTTGTTAGGTTTAATTTAAAATAGTTATGGTATTTCAAAGTACGTTTTGTAAGGATTACAAACCATGTTATGAAGACCTTACCATAGTTCCGTACTACTTAGTCTTGGCCCTAAGGCAGTCTGGGGCTTCCAGGTTTAATGTGAAAACCAAACAGTTTAGGGGTGCCTGAGTGGCTCAGTCAGTTAAGCGTTGACTTCAGTTCAGGTTATGATCTCGCGGTTCTTCAGTCTGAGCCCCACACCAGGCTCTGTGCTGCCAGCTTGGAGCCTGGAGCCTGCTTCAGATTCTGTATCTCCCTCTTTCTCTGCCCCTCCTCCACTCATGCTCGCTCTCGCTCTCTCTCTCTCTCTCTCTCTCTCTCTCAAAATAAATAAACATTAAAGAAAACACAGTTTGGCAGAAAATTGAGACTTAGATGTGATCAAAAATAAAAATATGTCCTCATCATTTAAAAATATTTAATAGCTCTCAGGAAATACCTTTCAGACAAAGATAAATACTATAATATAATGTCGAAATAGATAAGAAAAAAAAAAAACAGCATACAGAGGCCAGTAAGTATTTTTAACTGAGTGATAGAAATATACGCAGCGCCTTCCGGTGCTGGGAACCGGAGACTGTTTCCTGCCCGGCAGGAGAGAATGCGAATGGGAATGGTTACAGCTGGGAATGAGCAAGGAAGGGCACGGGGCTGGTAGGAAAGTCAGGTTAGAGCTCAATGTCGCCCATGTGGCAAGGTGAAAATCACTTCAAAGTCTTAACATCCCATTTCCCTTTGACACTGGAAGATAATATTTACCTCAGTGTCAGATGGATGCCACACTAGGTCAGCAAAGACGAAAAAAAAATAAGAGCTGCTGTACCACACTCATCTTCTGGAACTTTCCATGTATCAGAGCCACACTCGGCTCTGCCTGTTTCTGAAGGAATGTCGGCGGGCCGGTGCTGAGAGCCCGTATCTGTCTTGCTACAGTTCAAACCTCACACTGCATGGCACCTTTTCGGCCAGGACGCTAAACTTGAGGTCACAGGTGCCTCCGCCAACTCAAGCGAGCGAGTCCTCCTCCTCCTGAGGAGGCCCAGCGGGGACGAAACAAAGAAGCTGGGGTGTGTTCCCTGCACAGCCTTGGCAGCCTTACCTTCTGTCAGAATCCAACAAGTCCGCGTGTGAGAAACGGCAAGGAGAGGGCTGGGGTTTCGAGTTCCAGTCTTTTCTGTGGGTTGGAAACAGGGTATGATTACAGACTTGTGAGTCCTAATGGTGAGCCAGCTGATCGGGGCCATGCCGAGAAGTGACCAGCCTGGCTCTCTGGGGCAATGCAGTGTATACATGGCAGAAACAAGCCTTGTTCGTCGTGAGTCACGGGCTTCATGACCTATGGGCTGGATGTGGGGGGAGCCGTCAGGATTTCCACACCACGCAGTCCCTGCACTGCGGGGCTCCTCTTTCACACGCGGTGTGGTCTTCTTCTGTCGCAAAAGGTGTGAGGTGAGAAATACGGGAATACTGGTCTGATACAGTCATGGGATTCTCTCCCGGCTTCTTTCCAGCTCTGTGGGCAGGTACGGGGTCCGGCTTGTCCTATTTCTATTCCATTTCGATGAAAGAGCCATAACATTTCAGAACGGCGGCTCTGGAGACAGGTGGCCTGGCTTCACCTCTTGGTTCTGTTGCTTACTGACCCTGCTACTTTAAACATCTTACTTTTCTCTGTGTCAGCTTCCTGGACTGTAAAAACAGAGTCACGGTCCATATGTCGTAGAGCTGTTACAGGCCTAACTGTGCCAATGCCCATAAATAACTTAGAGCCGTGCCCAGGCTGAGGCAAAAGCTTAACATACGTTGGCTAATAATCATTGTTATCATCACTGTTGTTGTCATTATTATTACATAAGTAATAATACAGTAATTTACATATTTGGAGGTAAATGGCTTTCATCCATTTTTGGGTTATTAGCATCTCTTTTGGTTAATAAGCTTGTTTCCAAGGAAGATGGGCTATGTACAAAGTTTCTTACAGATGTCACGGATCATATAAACATATAGTGCCTCAAAATAAGATGGTTGAGCAAAATCCCATGGGTAGGGCTGTCTTCTTCGAGGTGACTCCAGTTACTAAAAGGAGTTCAGGCTAAGGAGTTTTGTAGGAAGAAGAGTGTGGAAAGCAAGAACAGGGATTGCTCCTTCCCTCAGCAATGACAGGAGGCAAGTGTGGAGTCCACCACGGCTCTTCTACAAGGTGGGCAGACGGGTCCTATGGGTGGGAAGAGCACTATGGGACTCACATACGGTAGGACCTGCTGTTTACTCACTCACTGACTCAACGACACACAAACAGTTACAGAGGCTGGGTTATGGGAGATAATTAAACCACAGTTCCTGCCCTCAGAGAATCTCCAGTCAACTCAGGGCCGCCTGTCTGCTCCATAGAGAAAGGCCGCTTACAGATGGTCACACCAGAGGATAATGCAAGATCTACTACTTGAGGCTTCATTCAACCAAGAGGAAGCCTAGCCATAAGTTTTAGGCAGAACATACTGCATTTATTTTCGGTTTTATTTTTTAAATCAAATCCATAACACTGAAATGACACAAATTTCTGAGGCCTGCATGTGGGGTGCAATGTGGATTTGATTTGAAGGGCTTTTAGCTTCTCGAAGGCCGGACACAATCACGTTCTGTGTGTAGATGAGCTCTGCCATAGCCACCATTACTGGTAAAGAAAATGAAACACCTGGCGGTCGTGTAGGCCGCTGACTTGGCCCTACCTGTATTTCATTCTTCGGGGCCTAAAGAGAATGCAGAGGGACAGACTGTTCTCTTAACTTGTGACTGAAATACTTGGTGCATCTGCAGTGATCTGGGCGCACGTGTCCCGGCTGGCTCCAGGTTGATGGCCAGCCTGCCTTGCTTCAGGGGGATGCTGCTAACAATTGAGGAGCTGCTTTTCGGAGGCACGGTATGGTTTTCTCACTGTCACCACGGTTAGTAAAAATTCTGGGATACTTCAGGCTGCACGCTTTGAATGTGGCTTGTCTTCCCGCGGCCATCCCAGCCTCAGGTAAACATGCACCAACAGCATCAGTATTCTCTTGCCGTGCGCTGCACAAAGAAACCGTCCTCGACAGCCCAGGCCTAACAGCCTGCGAGGCCGACAGTCCATTACAAGTCTCGTCTGCAATCCTGTAGGCTGGGCTAGTGCTCTGAGGCTCAGTGTTGATTGATGAAGACAGTGCTGAGTGCAAGACTTGCCTAAACATCATTGTGTCCACCACCAACAGTAAAACATTTGTATTGTGGTAGAACATATATAACACAAAATTTTCTAACGTAACTATTTTCAAGTGTATCGTTCAGTGGCATCATGTGCCCTTGTATCGTTGTGGAACCATCAGCCCCATCCATCTCCAGAACTTTTTCATCTTCCCAAACTGTAACTTTGCACCCTTCAGACAATGACCCCCTCTCCTCCTCCCCTCAGCCCCTGGTCACCCCCTGTACTTTCTGTCTCTATGAATCTGACGACCCTCGATACGTCATACAACTGGAATCATATGGTATTTGTCCTTTTGTGACTGGATAATTTCACTTAGCAAAACGGCCTCAAGGTTCATCCATGTTTTAGCCTGTGTCAGAATTTCCTCCCTTTTTAAGGCTTAATAACAGTCCACTGTATGTATATACCACATTTTTGTTTATCCATTTATCCACTGGTTCATCCATGTTTTAGCCTGTGTCAGAATTTCCTCCCTTTTAAAGGCTTAATAACAGTCCACTGTATGTATATACCACATTTTTGTTTATCCATTTATCCACTGGTGGACATTCGGGTTGTTTCCACCTATTTGGGTATTGTGAATAATGCTATGAAACATATGGGTGTAAAAATAACTGTTCGAGTCACTTTCAATTCTTTTGGATACGTACCTAGAAAGATGTTTCTATACGTACATAAAATAAATAAATTGACGCTGCATTTCTGGGTCCCTGTTTAGTATGTTTTCCATTTCATGCACACCTCAAAACGGGACTGCCAGTTGCTAGAGAAGTAAGTAGAACAGATTGTGTTTGCCAAATCACAAAATTAACTCAGGAAGAGATCTCTTTGAGTGGGCTCAAGTCATCGTAATAAAAACCATTCTAGAATCCAAAAATTTAGTTTGTTTTCCTATATTCTACTTAGTTTCTCTCTCTTTCTAAAAAATATTTTAAAGATATTTTTACTTGAGAGAGAGTGCAAGCAGGGGAGAGGCAGAGGGAGAGAGAGGGAGAGTCTCCAGCAGGTTCCACACTCAGTGTGGAGCCCACACTCCGGGATCATGACATGAGCCAAAATCAAGAGTCAGATGCTCAACTGACTGAGCCACCCAGGGGCCCCTACTTAGTTTCTCTCTTAATTTTGGACCTTCATTATGGCTATTTCATTTACCTTAGTTTAACTTGATTTGTTACTTGTTCAGAACTCCAGTTTAATTGTTGTGGGTTCTTCACATATTAGCACTAAAATTAGCAATGTAACTTCTGAAAGAGAAATGATTGCTGAGTGCCCTCAATTTAAACGAAAAATGCTAAAGCTACTGCTTTGGTTAGGATACTAATTAAAAGATATTTTGAGAATTCAAAATTTCCTAAGTCATAGAACACACAGTATTAAAATAATTGTTGGTAATGTCCTTTAGCTCTGTTAGCAAAAGGACCTGCACATCAATAAAGAGTGTCACACTGCACATAATCAGATCTATAATTTTGACCTTTGAAACTGAACTTGGTAATGATGTTCATTAATCAGTCACATTCTTCCTCTAATCGGCTTCTCCCTTCACATAATGATTTATCATTTCACTTAGCAATTTACAACTTCAGTTAAATTTTGTTGTCCCTGTTGTTCTTTATATCATCAGTGTTGACCAAAAAACTAGAAGGGGGTATTGAATAAGAACCAATTATTTAGGTTGTATTTCTTCGTTAAAACATTGTCCGGGCCTCTGTGCTTGGCACACTTCCCTTGGGAGGAATCACTAACAACCTGGTATCAGCTGTGGACGGCAGAGGGGCCCTTCAGGCTGACGATGGAGTGACAGAGCCTGGACCTCACCATTACAAGACTGATAAGTATGTCACAACTTGAGAGCACACTCAATAAGCTAGACTTGATGAAGTTCCACGTTAAAAAAAAATCAGTTTTAGAATTTAGGGAGGTTTGGGGATAAGAGTTAGAAACTGTCTGGAGACCCAAAGGGATGGATTGTCTGAGGGCACGAACCAGCACAGTAATCAAGATGTAGAAAACTAAAGTGTTCTTGAAGTGAAGCCAGTGGAGCTAAGGTACCTGAGCAATTTCTTGCCAAGGAATGAAAGTGGGTTGGCCCGGCCTGGCTGCGTCATGGCTGTGACTTGACTTGTAGGCTGCTGTGGGCTCTTTGGAAGGTGCCAGATGCTGGCTGAGGATGGGGTGGCAAGGACGTGGGGGAAGGGTTGTTAGATGTGCCATGAAGGCTCTGGAGTTTGCTGCAGAGAAAAGCAGCAGATCGTGGTGATTACTGTGGCCTGCTGTTAACACCAAGTGGGGCCACCATGCTGTGGACTGGACACGCAGGCAGCTCAAAGCTATAGGACATTGGAAATTATTTAAATTTGGATTCTCTTTCTTAAAGACAGGTTATAAAGCGGTGTTTGTGTGTGTGTGTGTGTGTGTGTGTGTGTGTGTGTGTGTGTGCATGTGCACATGTGCTGGGGTGGGAGAAAAGGAAATATAGAGAGATACACTATCTTTTTATTCTCAGATTACTACAGACTGGTAAATATTACTCTTCAAACTCAGCATAAGGAAATCAATAGCTAGAGTATATTACAGGGCCATAGAGCCTGTCTTCACATGATCTCCAATTTTTGCTGGCTTTGTTACCCAGGCTAGACTAAGCAGCAGGAGAACCCAAGCACCCAGAGCATGTTCCATCAGGAAGTCACCTTAGGAAGGAGGGCCTTGCTGGTGTGGGCTGGCTTCCCCCCAGGAGCCCATCCACAAAGAAGAGCATTGCCGGGTGTGACCTCATTTCCATTTCTACACTGGGGGAGTTGTTTTAAGGGAGCAGAAAGACGATTACTCTGACATCTTATCAGTGAAAACGCTCTGAGAGAGATTACTACCGGAGGTTCATCTACAGTCCAAAGATCTGAAACCTGCACGAGACGGAAACAGACAGGAGTCTACAGTATTTCTAAGTGCAGAAAGCAGGGCCATGCTCTAGTTATAAACTGGAGGCACACTTAGTCCATACCACCTGGCAACAGCCCCCACAAGCTCAGTGAAGCTTAAGGTGTGTGTTTCCGAGTAGGAACCACCAACTTACAAAATACTTTGCAGGCCAGTTTCGCTATGTGAAGGCATCACAGGTATTATTGAGAACCTGGGCAGAGAGGAGGCATGGGTGAAGAGTCTAGTGTCCTTGTCTAGTATAAGACAATACCTATATTCAGAAACACGTGATAAGGAATTGTAAAAAGTGGTCCTTTAAATGTCTCCTGCTTGGTTTATCTTAAAATAGAATTATTAGGAATCACAGAATGGTGACAAGATGCCAAAATTTAAATTTAAAAATTGATTGGCTGCCAATAATAAAAAAAATTAGAAGATTTAATAAAAGAAAGTAAGGTTTCTTGCTTCCCTGAGTAGAGGGGCCAGGAAGCTCTGTGACAGCGTATATACCTGACAACCTGAATGGCAGAGGCCTTCTCGAGACACACTCTTCACTGGGGGCCTCACCTTTACTCACCTGGGTCATCTTTTTTTTTTTTTTTAAGTTTATCTATTTTGAGAGAAAGAGAGAGAAAACACAAGTGGGGGAGGGGCAGAGCAAGAGGAGAGAGAGAGAATTCCAAGCAGACTCTTCACTGTCAGCATGGAACCAGAGGTGGGGCTCAGTCTCACGAACCCGAGATCATGACCTGACCCGATACTCAACTGACTGAGCCACCCAGGCGCCCCTCACCTGGGTCATCTTCACAGGCCCCACAGGTAGTTCTGATTCGACCCTTAAGCTGTACCTACTGCGACCTTTAAGACCAGAACTCTCAGTTAACCCTAGACTGACAAATCATAAAAGAAAAATCTCAAGTATTCTATCTGAAACACTATACGACCAACAGATACAATTTCAATTAAGCAATTCTCAACAAAGAAAGTCACCCTCATGAATTTCCAAGTGTCCCCTAAGGGCGCAATTCTACTCCCAGCTGACAGTCATTGAGCGAAGAATTTCAGTTAATACTATGTCAGCACTTTGTTTTCAAAATATTAATATATTTATGGGGCACCTGGGTGGCTCAGTCGATTAAGTGTCTGACTTTGGCTCAGGTCACGATCTCCCTGTTTGTGAGTTCGAGTGCCACATCTGGCTCACTGGTGTCACCGCAGAGCCCACACTGGATTCCCCCCCTCAAAAATAAATAAACATTTAAAAATAAATCTCAAATATTTCTGAGATTTCCCTCCCTTCCCTTTAAGCAAAGGTTAAGGCCATACTAAGAATCGGGCACTGATAACTGACCTATCCTCTTAGGAGAGGCTGATTTCCTCAACGATGGAGTGCTGACTCTGGACCCACCACCCAGGCTTTCTGGCAAATCAGGAAAAAAATACAGGCCATTTTGGTAGTTCCCAGTAACTATACACTTACACTAAGCTGTTCAGTAAATGGGCTCTTTCCTGATTTTGTTTCTGTTAATGTTTTCTTTCTGACATGAGGACGGTGAACCAATGTTTATCATACACTCCCATCAGCACACACTCAAAGAACACTTTCCAGGCTAGGGTGTAGTGGGAGGGTATTAGCAACCAGAGGGCTGGAAATAAGAAAACCCGAATGAATTTCAAAAAGTTCCAGTGTAGCTGCCAAAGACAGGAGTCTGAATATTTCCATTGTAAACCCGCCGAAAGGAAGACCTGAAAAACTGGATATTTTAATTTCTTTAGGACCCATGCTCGCAGTATAAAAAAAATTCATCCTGAGGCTGTTCATTCATTTTTTGAAGATAATGATTTTTATCTAAATTGATGTTGGTTGTGAAAACTATCCAAAGGAGTACACACTTCATAAAAATGTTTCAGAGGTGGTTTAAAAAGAAATAATAATTTAAGTAAATGATAGTTATGAACCCATTTTTCTTTTAATTGAACTGTATCTCAAGTTAAATACATCCCTAGTCATTTAAACGATTTTACTATGTTAAATTAACAATGTAAATACAGTGAAACCTTGGTTTGCGAGTGTAATTCGTTCTGGACACACATTTGTAATTCAAAGCACTCCTACAGCAAAGCAAATTTCAAGAACCATTGGCTCAGTTGTGATCATGTGACATTTGGCAGCGTGTCCTACTTGTATCGTAAGACATCGCTCATTTATCAAGTTAAAATTTATTAGAAATGTTTGCGCGTCTTGCAGAACACTCGCAGAACAAGGTACTCACAATACAAGGTTTTACTGTAATTGTTATACAAACTTAAAAAAATCATGCTATTCAAAACAGGGAATCTGTCATCCAGGATGCCTATACTACAGAAAACTTAAAAAATGTCTTTTTTAAAAAAATTTTAAAATGTTTTTATTTATTTAGTTTGAGAGAGAGAAAGAGGGAAAGAGAGAGACAGGGAGGGGCAGAGAGAGAGGATCCCAGGCAGGCTCTGTGCTGTTAGTGCGAAGCCCAGTGATGCAGGGCTTGATCTCACGAACTGTGAGATCATGACCTGAGCCTATGCTTAACCAGCTGAGCCACTTGGGTGCCCCCCAAAATATCTTATGCTAGTATAAAACATACGTCTCCCAAATAAATAAGAAGCCAAAGGAATTCAAAGTCCAGTGTTGCACCGAAGGGCTTCATTAAAGAAGAGTTTTTGTCTGTAATTGCTAAATATACTACATGCCTACTATCTGAAAAGCACCTGAAGGGCGTGAGAGCAGAGTGCCAGAGATGGTTAGAAAAAAAATCACATCACGGCCTTTAATATGCTGTAATCGAACAGAAAAGACAGAGGAGACCCAGGTAACTCCAGAGCCTGCATGCACGGAGAGTGGATGTGAGCGCTGTAATGAGGGGGTGAGTGAGGAGAGCACCAAATCCCAGCATCCAAACTGGAACTCTGGCATTCAGGCAGGTGCTGCTTCGAGTCGCCTGGGGAACATGATTAACGTTCAGGAGTTGTATTCATGTCTGCTCGTGCACCTGAGTGATAAAATGGACCATTCTTAGATACGATAACCAGAGCTGCGTTTTTGCCAATTTTATGCTTTGTGTTGTTTTCACAAACAAAGAGAAGTATGTTGAGTTTAATAAATAAGACAAGTTTTGCTTGTTGTAGTAAAAGTCATAAAAATAGCTTCACTTCAGTTCTACCACAGCAGGGTCAATGGGGGAACAGCATATATGAAAAAACAACAATAAAAACTATTTCCAATGGATCTAGGGAAGCCCTGGGCCCCTTAAAAGGTGAGGGCATTGGGCAAAACCACGCCTTTCCTATTCACCCCAATACACTGTTTAATGCAGTATTGTATCTGTAATGCTGAGATCTGCTGAGACAGAGAGAGAGAGAGAGACAGAGAGAGAGACATTCTTCTCCTCATTAACACAGTGGTCCCTCCCTATCCTATAATATTTAACTATATGTAATTTTCTATAAATGAACATAAGTCAAAGATTCCAGATATAACTCCTTTCCTTGTTAAAAAGAAATTTAGATCTATGTTAGAAGAAGAGGGATCACAAATCTTGCCTAAAGAAGTCAGGTTAGACAAAGGCCAATTTTAAATATATACATATATATGCATATATATATATGCATATATATATATATATATATATATATATACACATACACACACACACATATTTCTCCTATACTCTACTTTTCGTTACTGTTTCACCCAACGATATAAAACAAAACTAGAAAGAATTGATCATATATATATATATATATTTTTACTTGTGAGAGAGAGAGAGGGAGAGGAGCATAGGGGGAGAGAAAGAGAATCTAGAATCTTAAGCAGGCTCCATGCTCAGTGGGGAGTCCAATGTGGGACTTGATCCCACGATCCTGGGATCACGACCTGAGCTGAAATCAAGAGTCGGACGCTCAACGACTGAGCCACCCAGGTGCTCTGAAGAAATGATCAAAACACATTTGAATTCCTGGATTTACTAACCAAGACGACAGATTTAGATTTAAAGTGGTCCTCAGCTTTCACACCCTGGGCATTTCCCACTCTACAAACTCAAAAGTGAAGTCAGGCCCACATAAATGGAGACCTACACCCTCTACGGAACAGGGAGAGCCCGGGTGGGCCTGAGCCGGCGCTATCGTCACACATCATCTGCGGATATCACTTGTGGAGAATGGTCAGTTTTGGTGGTAAATATCACCTCCCTCTTAATATCTTTTTAGGTACCGTTAGACTTAAGCTTTAGAGGTAAGACACACCAAAAGAACAAGTTTTAAGAAGCTATGCTGATGGGTATAGGATAAAAATGAGCTGTGTTGGAAAGTTACAGGCATTAACAACACAAATCAGCAGGACAACTGTACCGAGACGGCTGGTAAGAACCGTGCTCAATGTGTGCAGGTGGGGAGCTGGTGCCTAGTAACAAGGCATGAGGGTCCACGCTCCAGAGGGTTCCAAAGGCAGATCCTGACCTGCAGGAGCTGAGGTAGTTGGCTGAGCACGATCGAAGACAGGTGCAGGGAGTCCAAACAGAGGCACGACCCTACTGAGCACACTGACGAGAGTAAGGCTGCCCTTTTGTTCTGACCCCAGAGGCGGGCCATTGAACCCCTTACTGGATCTGGGACTCATAGGTTTGGATGCACTAAGTATTTGTGTTGAATGCCAAGACCATGACCCCTCAGGAGAATCTGGGGCTTAGAGGAAAATCCCCAAGAGCAGTAGTATTGATGCCTCAGGACCTGGGCTTACTTGGCTGTAAGCCATATTCCAGCCCTCCCCTTTACTGAGCAGCGCTGTGCAGAAGGCACACTGCTGCATGAGTGTGGCCCAAGAGAGGTTTTCCCTCGTGCCCGCAGCTGTAGCGCCTGGCCTCCGACTACAGAACGGTGAGCCGTCTTACTTGTAGTAGCTGTGTTCCTTGCTATCTTCACAATTAAACACCCATGTTCTCCGTGGGCAAAGGAGAGATGGACTCCCTGTATAGGAGAGACAGCCTTTTGTTCTTGCTCGCCTCTTGGGTATGGAAACAAAAACTTGGAGGCATGCATGCAATGTGCGTTGAACCTAGAGTCAGCTACACCTCATATCCTGAGATAGCAGATTATGTATATTGTGAATATAGTTAATATTTATCAGGGCCAGCACTTCGACAGTTAAAAACTCATTTTCTTCTCCCCTAACACTCTTCAAAGTAAGTACTCTTATTATACCTGGTATACCTAGGGAGACTGAGGGACACAAATCCAGGCGGCTTGCCCACGGTCACACAACTTAGAAGCCACAGAGCCAAGGTGTGGTAGAGGCGGCTGTCTCTAGGGATGCCTGGTAACTCCACTCTGCTCCCAGACTCTAGAGTTTGTCTCTGAAGGAAAGGGCTGGAGTAAAACACTCCCTTCCTTCATGGCTTACTATAAAACTTAACAAAGTTCTCTAGGTCACTGAACCAGACAAGGATATAGTACTCTCACTATTGTGAGTTATCCGAAGGAAACTTATTGTTCAAAGAATGACATGAAATACATGTAGCTGAAAGGATTTAAAAAACACTTCTATAAAGGAGGAGGTGGGAAAAGCTTTTATTTAGCTGTTTTCCAAAGCATGCTGGCAAAGTTCAAATATCTGCTGACTTACAGTGATGGTAAACTGAAGTAATCTGATGACATAGTGTGTTTTCAACCAATGGATCCAGCCAGTACCTGAGGTTAACAGAGCCAGGGGCGTCTCTGAGTTTAATGCTGTGGCCGTAAGCAATGGAGCAGGGGGTTAATGACCAGACACACTTGATTTACGCTAGGTTCTGCCTTGTACTACCGTCATCACCTTGAACAATTTTCTGAACCTCAGGGCCCCTATGCTGTTATTTACCAAGCCCCGGCTCTGTATATGAGTTATCTCATGGACTCTTCATGCTCCCCTGTGAAGTACACAGTAGCATCGTCACCACATTCCCCACGGCGGAAGTTCAGAGATGGTAACTCAACTACGTTTTACACTGCGATCCAAGTAGGAGCTGGGATTCAAACCAGATCTGTTAAGGTTCAAAAGTCCGGTGGCTGCCCCTTACCATTCTCTGATGCTTTTCTCTTATAAAATAAAAATAAAATAAAAAACTAGTGCCTATATTCCCACCCTCCTGTTTAAACTAAAATCTTTCCTAGAAAGAGCTCCCAAAGAACCCTTAGTAGAATGCAATAGAACATAGCCAAGCCATTCGGTTGCGTCCAGAAATAGTGGCTAATATAGGAGCTATGAGGATCATCACATCAAGTCCAGGTTAGAGAGGCCCCGGTTTGTCTCACTTACCCCTGTACCACAAGCCCATCGAGTTACCATCCAGGACACTGAAGGACATTAGCTGAATGATAGATTAGGATGACACATGCATCCTACGTGTGCACCCAGATATCCTGTTTCTTTTTTTTTTTAATGTGTATTTACTTTTTGAGAGAGAGAGAGAAACTGAGCATGAGTGGGGGAGGAGGAGAAAGAGAGGGAAGCACAGAATCCAAAGCAGGCTACAGGCTCTGCACTATTAGCACAGAGCCTGACGCGGGGCTCAAACCCATGAACCAAGAGATCATGACCTGAGCTGAAGTCGGACGCTTCACCGACTGAGCCACCCAGGCGCCCCCAGGTATCCTGCTTCATGCGTGCCGAAGCAGGTGCTTGAGCAGAAAGTCTCAGCATCTGGTTATTTATCCAGCTGCATACCAAGTACACGTATTCTAAATAATAATCACAAAGAAACATCTACATACAACTTTCTCAATGGAGTTTCAGAAAATGTGATTCTGAAACAATAGAGCATCCGGACTTAAGACATTTTCCATATACGACTCACACTGAGCTATAGTGGGGAAAAATCCCTATCTCATATGGAAACAGGTATAGCAGAAGAGCTATAGATAATGTCAACTTGCCTCCAGCCACAAGCCGCAGGCATCCTTTTGAAAACAGAGCTTTCATCAAATTTTCTCTCTTATCTTTTTTGTTTCATGAGGTCTTCAGAAACACTTCCTGGTTTTTATTGAGATTTCTTTCTCAGTATCAGTATTGTTTAAATATAATAGAATGGGTTCTAAATATTTAATGACATGTGCTGCGTTTGCAAAACGTACACTTGTTAAAATATCTTCTGGAAAGAGACAGAGGTAGAGTGCTTCAGAATTAAAACATATTTTAACATATAGTAGTCTCAATATATTTAACTACATAAACAGGTATTCATGTAGCTGAATAGCTAGCATTTGCTATTTTGACCAAGAATGCATATCTCTTTAATTATCTTCATATAGCCGCAACTTCTGTAATTTCTCTTTACCTCAATAGCCGAGACAGGACTATTACCATAATTAATATAAATGTTCTCAAATTTCTAAAAGATCTATATCAATTTTAGAAACAATAGTAAATATAATTAAGCAGGGTAAAATTGATGGTGTTTGTATGCTAAATTCTGTCATATGTATTATTGAGATAAATTATTCCCTATGAAAAATGTTGAAAATGCAGGTATTTTCATTTATAGAAATACACTTAATTATACATGGATGAAAACTGAAAAATACTAAGTACCTCCTACTCAACTTATTTTATATTAATTTTGAAAATACAATTGACCCTTGAATAACACAGGTTTGAATTGTGTGGGTCTGCTTATACACGGATTTTTTTCTTCAGTACAGTAGTGTAAATGTATTTGCTCTACCTCATGATTTACCAAGTAATATCGGTTATCTGAATATAGTCTATAGAACATATGACATAAAAATGTGTTAATTGACTATATACGCTATCACTTGGCAGTAGGCTAGCAGCAGTTAAGTTACATGAGTTTTTGACTGCATGGGGGAGGGGGAGGGGGCGGTCAGTACCTCAAACCGCCATATTGCCCAGGAGTCACCTGTATGTTGTCATATGACCCTGTATGAAACTTTAATTTCACATCCGTTTTCTACCCTTTCTCAACATTTTCTGCATCAAAACACTGCACCCTCAACAGAACACATATTTTTGGGAAAGAGAGAATAAAAAGAAAGTCCTTTGCTTATAGGATAAAAGAAAACTAAATGTAAAGGTTTTTGTAACAGTTTTTAGGGAAAAGGTGGTTTCACGGCATATTAGGTCAGGCAAGGCTCCAATGGATTACTATTCATAAACAAATTAACAATTAGTCATTCATTTGTGATAAGTTTGTAAAACATTATAGCAAATCAAACTGATAGTTCTCTCAGTTTTCAGTCATTATTGTCTCCACGTAAAAGAATTCCACGAGTTAGCATGAGTTGAATGGATTTTACGTGTTCTACTAGAGGCCTGCCTTCGGCAACTACTGTTTTTTAAGTTTGTTTATTTATTTATTTTGAAAGAGAGAGAGAGAGAGAGAGAGAGAGAGAAGGTCAGTGGGAGGGGAAGAAACAGAGAGAGAGAGAGAGAATTGTGCAGAGCTGGAGGCGGGGTTCGAACTCCAAAACCGTGAGATCATGACCTCAGCCGAAAGCAAGAGTTGGAGGCCTAACTGACTGAGCCAGCCCGGTGCCCCAGCAACTACTTTTTATAAAAGGCCTGTCCTTCAGAAAGCAATACGATCTCAGCTAAGCTAGTAATTGGCAATGCCTCCTAATTAAACTTCGGTCCCCCACCTCCCAGGGGCTCAGGCCCATCTGGGCTGGCATGCTGATAAACACAGAAGGTAACTACTGACTTTTCCTCAGCAGGACAGACTTCCAATTGTATTTCCAGAAATACTGATGAGTTTGTTTCGGCACGCTTTCTCCTGGGCCCAGTCAGTCTTTATGACCAATGGCACTTATCTGCACTTCCTGTTGCAGAGTGCTGCGGGCACAAGCAACGTGGACTAACTAGCCCGGGTAGGAAGGACTCTGACTCTGATTATCATCGGGCTTTAACTGAACCTTCCACCTGAAGCAGTTCTTTTCCTTCCGTCTCTCTCCTTCCCTGTTTGTTCCTTCCCTCCTTCTCCTTCCCTGAGGGCTAAGAAATAATCTCTTTCCCAAGTAACACTTCTAGACTTGAGCCATCTAAACAAAGACAGCCTTTGGAAGAACTATGGGGTATGTTTAAATAATGAAATACGGCGATGGGCCGCCCACTGTAGTTCCAGAATAGCAAACATACAGTGTCACCATAGGCCGCCACATACGGAAAACCTGACCAATCAACTGGAAGTGGGAGGAGCTTCAGAGATCATCCGTGTAATGCTCTCGATTCACAAATGAGGACTCTAAGGCCCAGAGCAGCTCAGAATCACAAACTCAGTCAAAATACAGATCGAGGAATTGCAAATCTAAATTTCGTGTTCTTCTGGGGGTGGTGGGAGGTGAGCAGAGCGGGTGAGGGGGTGGAAAGGTACACATTCCCAGCTTAGAATAAGTAAGTCCGGGGAAATAATGTCCAGCCCTAGTTAATAACACCTTAGCATGTATTTAAACTTTGCTGAGAGTAGACCTTGAACGTCCTTACCACAAGAAAAGAATTTTGTAACAATGTGTGGTGGGAGAAGGATTAACTAAATTTATTGTGCTGATCAGTTCACAGTGTATACAGATGTTGAATCATGATGTTGTACACCTGAAACGAACATAATGTCATATGGAAGACCTCAATAAAAAAAATCAATTCAGTGTTCTTCTAACCAAATAATGTGGCTTATTATCTACGAATGATGTATCAGCAACTTATCCATGATTAACACGTTGTTTCAGGGGTGTTTGGGTGGCTCAGTTGGTTAAACACCTGACTTGTGATGCCTGCTCAAGTCATGATCTCTTGATTTGTGAGATCAAGCCCTGCATTGGGCTCGTGCTGACAGAGTAGAGCCTGCTTGGGATTCTCTCTCGCTGTCCCTCCCCTGCTCACATGTGTGCTCTCTTTACCTCTAAATAAATAAATAAATAAGTAAATAAATAAAATATGTTTTAAGTATTTAAAAATACAACTTAAAATTTAGACTAAAATTTTGGAGAAAAACCCTGAACACTTAGAATTTCTAAGAATTCCTATTAAATATGACATGACTCTTCAGGTCTAAATCTTCTAAGTTGTTTTTTTTTTTAAGGTTTATTTAATTTTTGAGAGACAGAGCATGAGTAGGGGAGGGGCAGAGAGAGAGGGAGACAGAATCTGAAGGAGGCTCCAGGCTCTGAGCTGTCTGCATAAAGCCTCACACGGGGCTCGAACCCACGAACCGTGAGATCATGACCTGAGCCAAAGTCGGATGCTTAACCGACTGAGCCACCGAGGTGCCCCTAAATCTTCTAAGCTTTATATTTATAGGAATGATATATTGGTAAATTTACCCCACGGAGAGCATATTCTGTATATCAGAAAAAAAAAAAACAACAAATACAAAAGTGGCACATGCTATGAAAACAACCCTTTTTAAGATTATTACCTAGTAAATAATCATGTAAATTTGATAGGAGTTATTGGTATTTAGTCCAATGTTGTATCAAGACCATATGTTACTGTAGGCAATCTCTTCAAATGCATAATTTATAACATAATCTCCATGACTACCTGAGAGACCTAGGTAGAATAATGAATTAATCCAGCAGAGATAAACCCTTGGAGGATGAAATGACATTTAGCTAAGGTCACAAGGGCAACTGGATTAGTAGTTTCAGGCTATTCCTCATAGAGAGCTTGCCAGGCGACAGAAAAATGCAACGTACTCCCTGAGCTAAAAATAAATCCCTTCAGAATGTTTAGTTTGAATATCCAGGCATGGAAAGGTCTAGTATTACTTTGAGTTTATAGTGAATAATATTACAAAAACAAAACAAAACAAAAAACCAGTACTAACCACTGGTAGCAAAGATAAGTTCTCTACGTAAACACTGAGGTGGGGAGGGATACAAAACACCCAGGAGCAAAGTGCACACGAGGCGATGGAGAAGTAAGAGAAGAAGAAATAAAAAAAGAGAAACATGGGCTAGAGAAAGAAATAAAGACAGAAATAGCTAGAGAAAAAGAAAAGAAGGATAAAGCAGAGAAAGTTAGAGGGAAGTGAAATGAAAAGAAAAAAAAAAAGAATTAAAAATGAGGAGACTTCCATTATAAAACTAGTAAGTTCTGGGACATAACACACAACATGGTGACCACAGTTAACAATCCCAGGTTGCATATTTGAAAGTTCCTAAGAGAGTAGATCTTAAAAGGTCTCATCACGAGACAAAAAATGGGAAGAAAAGTAAGAGGAGAAATTAAATGATGGGTGGAAAAAGAGAGAAAGGAAGTGAGGATGTGAAGCAAGCGGGAAAGAAGTACTCAAGCCATGGGGACCCATGAGTGACACGCGCAGCTGGGACAGAGTGATGGTCTGTCCTGAGGCCTACGAAGAATAATAAACATAAAACAAAGGACGGAGCAAGAAAAGATGCGTGTGCGTGTGTGTAGACAGATAGATGGATAGATAGGTAGATGGGTGATAGATATGAACTCACTCCTTAGATACTGTGTTACCCAAAGTTTACCCTCCATCCTTCATTTCCTTCTCACTCCACGGTGATGCTGAGTGATCTCATCCCAACCCAGTGCTTCGGCCTGGCACAGTACGATGGCTTGACTATGGAAAGTGTTATTCCGAGTCCACGCCAGCATACCCGCTGTCCAGTGGCCATTTCCACTAAGCTTAATAGGAACAGTGAACTGAAAAAGTGACACACCTACCTCTCCAATCTTCACACCCTGCATTTGTCTACTTTCCATATTCCACATTTTCTGAGTGGGAACATCTTCCCTACGTTGTCTAAGCCAGTACCTAGGTTCTTACTATAATTGCTCCTTTTCCCTGGGCTTCTGCCTTCAAATGGCTACTAAAACTTACCACCTAGTTTTTCTAAAGCTGCCCCCCCTCTTCATCCAACTGGTCTTCCTGACTTGAATTCTTTTCCTTCCCCGCGGTGCTCAACCCTCACATCAGAGTGATCTTTCTAAGACAAAAATTACATCGCATTACCACCCGCTTAAAGGCCACCAGCGGATCTCAGGACCAAGTCCAGCCTCCTTAGATGACAGACAACATTTTCAAGACCTTGCTTTGCTGACCTCTCCATCCTTACCTCCTACTATCCATGACTTACTTCGAGTCTACAATTGTTTTCAAACTACAGAGAAAAGGATTAAGAGCCTAGTATTATCTCTGGATGGGAAATTTTATCCTACTGCTTACTATCTGTATTTTTATGTTGATAATTTTTGTATCAACTGAACATTGTATCATTAAGTTTTTACTTATTTCTATACACAAAAGACACAGTATATTTTTTTATGTGTGGGAGGTGAGGATTGCTTATTATAGCCACATTGGTTTTTTTCCTCTCCCAGACACCCCCCGCCTCCTGCCCCCCAGTTAGACGGAACCATCTGACAACATCCAATGTGCTTTAGTTCTTGTTTACAGTGACGCCACGGCCTGTGCTCCTATGGGGCTGTTTTCTGAGAGTCTCTTTATCAGCAGGTGTTGTGCTGATTAAGCCCCTACCATGGTGCCTACACATAAGGTGGGCTCGATCAATTCTGTCATCACAATTACCATCATTATAATGAGAAGGAAATCTCTTCTTTCTCACGTCCTTGAGAACATCAACTGCGTTAGTATGTCAGGAATCGGCACTCAAAATTCCCTGATGAATAAATGTCTTTAAAGATTCTGTAGAGCTTTATGTCCCAATGTGTGGGAAGACGCACAGTCTCAGGTTAACCTGGCATGATATTCTTTGCATATTCATACAACACCACTGCCATTACTCTAAATTTTGTCTCACAACCTTCAGCACTATATGATGAAAAATACCAACAGGGTCGCAGATGCGACTTGGCCATGAAAACCGATTCGATAACTGAATATTTTCACACACACGAAGCAACCTGGCAGACAATGGGGTAGAACCGCGTCTCTGGCAACAGCTGGGAGCTCACCTTTTCTTCATTACCAACACAACTCCAAGGAATATAATAACGAACAGCAAGATGCCGGCAATGACTCCAGCGATTTTAACTGTATGGTCTGTTTCCTTCTCGGGTTCTGGAACTGGCTTCGGGGTGGCAGCTCCTGAAAATGAAAAGGAAATGAAAAAGGACAGACGGTGGGTAAGAGAATAAAGATGTTACATTAAAAAAAAATTTGCTGCATTTAACAGAGTAATAAGACTTATCAGAGCCAGCAGACAGACAAGCTTTTGATTTTTTTTCAACAGCTTTCATATGCACTGAAAGGAGGGTAATTGGTCACATTGTTCTTCAATATTTTACTAAACCATAACGTAAGTTGGATGGCACCCCCAGCTCTGACCCTTTTAGAAGAGACTCTTCTCAAATAGTTTTTTGTATTTTTATTATCTCTATTGGCTCCCTGCTCTTTCTGCCATTTTAAAACTTGCGAACAACACAATAGCTACCCTAAGCTTTTATCCAAATTTGATTTGCCGGAACATTTTCCTCAATTATTTTTCATAAGTGAAGCAGTAATTCCAGAACATATTAGCCCAAACACCTGGAAAAGTGAGATAAGCTCATTTACCATGCATTTTACCAGCAATTGTTTTTTTCACACAATAGAGATTTTTCCCCTGCCTTTGGAAATCTCAATCTAGGTCACATCTGGTAGGCAAAAGACTCCTTCTAAGCAATTTATTCACAAAGTGGGAAGCAGCTGATGGTCACACTACTGGCTCCCACATTTCATATCTGTTTAAATGAGATAACCAGAGCCGTCCAGTGGCTACTGTCTTAGCTCGCCTGCTTTCTCATTTCCCAAACGTTTGTCCTGTTTACGGTCTGGTGTGATGGAATGTCGAACCCACGTCTGATGAAATATCCATTTCCTCTGCTAAACGAGTTTGGGACGAGAAAATATTAGGAACGTAACATTCAATTCGCTACGTGGAATCCGTTTTTTTAAGGGCTTCTACTCTCTTAATCAGAACGTGACAGTGCTGAGCATCTTAGCCATCAAGCCACCGTCCTCACCACATGGTCAGGACGGATCATTCTGAAAGCTGGAATTTTATGGCCGAATCGCTCGCCTTAGAATTTTCTTCTTGTTTTCCTTGGTAAAAAAATGTAATTAAAGCTGAATATGGATACCAGCCCTCTCTACCCTTTCACTGGGTTTTCCGTTCATGCTTCACCTGATTCTTGGAAAAACTTAGCCCTCACTGTGTCTGGTGCATTCCAGGCGGGACGTATTCTAAGATGAGTCAACATAGGGAAACAGGGAGTGTCCAGCTAGAACTTTCCATCTGGTTCCATTGGAAACATATGAACTATGTTTCTCTCAAAAATTATTCATATTAAGATTTTATGTGAGCCTCTGCATCTTGAACCCAGCTGGCCATCGGACTGATGAAGCTGGTCAAAACTGGGAGAGACACAAGGCGGAAGATGAGCTTTCGTCCACATACGCTTTGCAATCAAAGTGGCAATCGTAATGAGAGCAGGCATGATGTAAAAATCACTCCTTATCAAATACAAACCCTTCCGCATAGCCTGTTTCAGGTCATTTTTATTTCTGACAACTTCAGGAGGATGTCGTGATCTTTTGTTTGGATGGCTATCCCTCAAACTAGCTACCAAATTAACCTGAAAACTAGGAATGTTTACTGTGTTTTAGTGTAATTACATCTTAAGCATACAACTCCAATATGTCATTGGAACCTAACGCCAAGCGGTGGATTTGCAGGATATTGTCACATGAAATAAACTGCTAGGAAAGGTTTAAAGATAAAATATGTACGTTATAAAAAGAAGAAAAATTTTAAAAATCCGCGTAAAAATAAATAACATGTAAAATTCATAGCAGTGGAAAAGGGTGCCATGCTTTTCAATTTTGGCTTTTTGTTCAATTAAAATTAAGACTTTAAAATAATAAAATGAAATTGGTTTTACTCTACCAAATGTTGGCATGTTGGGAGCCATTCCATTTATTTCAGTAGTTAATAGATTTCAAGGGCCAGATATAGTTTCTAAATCACTGACTGGCTGAATTTCTTTGTAACTTAATTAGGCCAGTAAATACAGCATTTGGGAAAGAAATTTAGAAAGACTTTTTTAGCCTAAAATACTGAAGCATAAAAAACAACACGGTTACAACCCATACATCATAAACACTCGGTAAGGGAAGAGTTTGTCTTGTCCACGGTCACGTTTGTTTCTGTTAACTAAACAACTGCTTGTGTTTTACTTCAGTTAACATTTTGCTGCACGAGAACCGGTGAATACTCTACACATCTTTGGGCCAGGAGAAGGGCCTCCCTCATCGCATTTCATTCCCTTTGGAAGGCAGACAAGCACATTGCTATGCAGCCAGTGTAAGCTCAGTATTATCATTCTTTAGCACTTACTTTTAACTCATTTCACATTGCAGGTCAAGAAAATGAAATGTTCTATCTCTGCAGGACACAGCTGCAATGCGATTGTGGTGGCAATCATGCGAAATGGGAGAGCAACTCAGAAAAGGAGTGGGGGGCTGCCCGAGCTGTCTGGGAGCGACCCTCCCTTTGCCCCCAACAGGGCATGGCCACCAGATCACTGTGACAGCACCAGAGAGAAGGCGTTGATTGGAATGTCTGCGTTGGGGACTGATCCGGGAAGCATTAGCATAAACACAAGTTGGGATGACAGAAGTCACCACACTCAGATAATCTCACGGACCTGCGCGTCCTGAATTCCAGGTTCACTCTAGGTGCCCGCCATTCTTGCCTTTGTCTGCCTACCCTGCCCTTTCAGTCTTTCCTGAAATGGGTGTCTTCATGAACCCCTTCCACAGGATGCTCTTCCCTCCACTTTTGTTTTTTGGGAACGAGGTGGTTGTGAGCTGTCAGTCAGCCTGGGACAGAGGATAATTTGTGACAGAATGTGGTTGCAACTGATAGCTTCTTTCTTCCCTCTCGCCACCCCAATCTATGAATTTAACAGTATAATTTACAAACTGCTTGGCAAAAGAGTTGTTTTCATAATATTTTCCCCTCTGTCTTGTTATTTTCTTGCCAAGTTTTTAATGGTATGAACTTTCATTCTCTTTTTTTTTCGGTATCAATTCTAATTCTTTGTGGAAAAGCACTTTTTTCTCTTCCAGTGTGTGCTCTCTTCAGAGTTTACTGCATGCTTAGATCCTTCTGAAGGGAATAAATTCTAATGTATGCATTTAACAGGAGCATTATCTAGGCTTGAACATATTCATTAAGATGATGAATAAGCTAACTATTTCAGAGATCGAGGGTGACAGGCTGCTACAATCGTAGCTGCCCACTCTACTGACTCCTAGTGACGGCTCTGGGTTTTCTGGTTTTTTTGTTTAATGGCGGAGAAAATCATAAAGGGTGGTATGCCAGTACACTTGCATTATTTAAGGTTTCAGATAAAACATCTAATGTGAAAAATCTTATAAGAAAGGGAATTATTTTATCCTATGCAGTATTTGGTTGGTTTTCAACTTAGCAGAAAACAGTGAGTCTTGGCCCAGTGTTCAAAGTTAAATAACAGCAGCATGTCAGGCTGAGAACATGATGTACTCATGTACATTTGGTTTGAGGTTTGGGCCCAATTTGGACTACTAAACTGGCTGCAGAAGTGTTTCCGGAACACCCAAGGATGCAAGCCCAGAAGGCCATGGAAGCCATTAGTCCTGCCTGGAGCTGCTGACCGTGCTGCCCACAGCACTGGGGCTGCCTCACCTTGAGAAAACAGGAAGCCTTCCTCACAGAAGAGTGATGATTAGGAATAGCCCAGGGCCAGCTTGGGGACTAGGGAGGGGCTGTCCTTGAATGTGGGAGAAAATCAGCAATATTCATTTATCCAACAAGTATTTACTGAGTACCCCAACAGTGCCATGCACTGTTTTTGGAATACAATGGTGAACAAACAGGCATAATAAAAACCTCTGTCCCCAGGGAAGTTATACTGTTGTGGGGAAGGGCAGACCCGGATGGAAACGAATACTGTCTGCAGGATGTTAACCGGGGCCAGTCTGCAGAGAAACACGCACATCAGGGTGGGGACTATGAGGGTTGGGCAGGTGCTGTATTCAGCTCTGAGACAGGAAATAAGAGAAGCAATGGCTGAGAAAACAACATTTGAGTAGAGACTTGAAAGAGGGAAGGGAGTGAGCTCTACTGACAAGCAGGGAGGAGCATTCTAGGCAGCGGGAAGAAAATGTTTAAACGTACAAGATGAGATTGTGAAATACTGAGATGGGCCTGCAGTGGACACACTGGCAGAGCTGGGGGCACCTCCAGAGATTACTGAGGAGACTTGCCTTTATCTCCACATGAGATAGGAGCTGTGGGAGGATTCTGAGTGTTGGGGTGATATGATCTGGCTTGTTTAACAGATCCTGGCAGTGGGGTTTAGAATAGACTGCAGGGGTCAATGGTGGGCACAGGAAGATCGGTTATAAAGCTATTGCAAAGATCCATGCGAGAGATTAGGATGGTTTGGAATAAGACTGTAGCAGTGAAGGTGGTAAGACATGGTCAACCTTGAGGTGTATCTTGACAGGACAGCCTTCAGTGTTTGCCCGTGAGAGGGAAGTAGAGGATGGTGGTAAAACATCTGGGTGTCCGACCGCAGTAAGATGGAGTTACCCTTGACTGAAATGTAAGAGACTGAGGGGAGCAGTTCGGAGAGATAAGTGGGGAAATGAGGAGTTTGGTTTGGGGCTGGTTTTGAGGCACCAGCCATCCAAAGAAGACATGGAGTAGGCAGTTGGAAACAAAGGGGAGAGATCCAGGTAGATCAAGAGCATAAATGCTGGAGTTGTCAGCAAAAAGATGGTATTTAAAGCCAAGAGACTGAATGAGGGCACTTAGGAATGGATTTTCGGGGGTGGGTCATAAGGAGGAACTAGTAATGGAGACGAAAAGGAGAAGCCAATCAACGAGAGAGGGAAACCAGCAAGGAAGAGGAGGTCAGTGAGAATTCACACAGAGGAGGCACCGCTGTAGACAAGCCAGAGAAGAATGCAGTTGGGTTTTTTGTTTGTTTATTTGTTGTTTTTTTTTAAGATGGGAGAATGCACAGAATTTTTGAATGCTAATGCTTATGACCCAACAGGGAAATTTTGATGAGGCAGGAGAGAAAGGAGGACCACTGGACCAGTGTCCTTCCTTGAAGGGGGAGGAAGGGATGGCCCAAGGGAGGTGCTGGCTTCAGCCACAGGACAGACGGTTCACCCAGAGAAACAGGAGGGATGGCAAGAACGGGCACAGAGGTCTGAGGGTGAGCAGATGTGGGCGGTCCAGTGGCAGGACATTTGAATGGCCTCTTCTGATGGCTTCCTTTTCCCAGTGGCAGAAGCAAGATGGTCAGGTGTGACTGCGCACGAGGGAGGAGGTGTGGGTAATGTGGGGAAAGAGGATAAGTTTCGAAATAGTTGCCGATAACGGTGGGAAGGAGAATGGATGAGGCTGCAGATATATGGGATTGGCTGGTGACTAACCTTGAGTCCCAGAGGACACAGAAGGGTTCTGAGAACAGAGAGAGAAGGGGAAAGGGATGCACTGAGTGGTATGGGGGTGAAGGTCTAGGGGAAGAAGGGAGGTTTGCTGAGAATCCTGATGGTCTCAAGGCAGATGGTGATGGGGAGATGTGAGGGCTGGGGTAGAGGCTGTGGGTTTATCCAGGAGCCTGGAGCTCTAGTGCTCCCTCCTCACTTCATAACAAGGATGAAGAGGAAGAAGAGGAAGAAGAGGAAGAGGAAGAGAAAAACGCAGAGAATGACACTACTCAGAATTACATCCCAAAGGTGGTGGGGGCATGATATGTGATCAGGAATTAATGGTGGAACATTGCTGGAATGGACACTTGTTGGAGCAATCCTACTCCTATGATAAAGCTAATCTTGGTTTTTACAATCTGCAAATTAACAACTCCTTGCTCCTACCTTTTATGCTCAAAGTACTGTAACTAGTATCTACAGGGGAATTCACGATCAGTAAGAAGGCTGCTACCTCATCCTTCTGTGCACAATACTAGAAGCCATGTGAAGTTCCATGAGTGAGCTATAGAATCCAATGGGGGGAGAGTGGACAGAGAGGCTTGGAAAGGCTCCTTGTCAGAGGAGCCATTTATAATATATATATATATGTATATATAATGTTGCCCTTATAACATGAATGGGCTTGAAGGATGGATTGGATTCCAATAGAAAGAGGCCTTGTAAGCCAAGACAGAGAGGTAGAGAGCACAAAGATATCTCTGTGATCAGATACTCATTTACTGGGCTGAAGCCCAGGTGCAGGCTGGGGAGTAGTGGAGGACAGGCTTGGGAAACTGAGGCTTTATGGTTTGCTTATTGGCTTTGCTTACTGTCTAGAACAGCCTCTACTAATTTAAGAAATGAGAAGCCGCAGAAGATAATGGACCCACGCCTTGTCAAGAGGAGATGGGCAGTTCTACATAGGCTCATGGAAGAAAGGAAAGGTCAGGCTTTCAGGGACCATTGGAAAGGCTACTGCCTCACATGTCTGATCTAAAGGGGCGAGGGGAACTGACAGGGCACAAGAGACTCACAGAGGGCACCCCGCTGGCCACACATGGGTGCGCTCTGATCTCAGACGCCCGGCACTGAGTAGATGCTGGTGCCATTTATGGAAACATGTGGTCGGCTTCCTGCCAGGAAAAACGTGTTTGGGTTCAATGTTTAAATGGAATCTAAGCAACCAAATGCTCCATTACCACCACATGTAAACGGTTTTTGTGGCAAGCCAAATACCAAATTACCACTCTTGGTATTTGGAGGGAAAGGAGAGAAAAAAGTTGGGGGCAGCAACCATAGGAACCTTTGGCAAGAGAAACCAAGGAGGTGGAGCCACCTTACAAAGGGAGACATGAGGAAAAACAAAAGTAGAAAATAAAATGGCAGCTGTGGAAACATGGGAGATGACTGTCTCCCCAAGTGTGCTTCAGAGCCCTCGGGTCCCCAAAGATACTCTGAAATGTCAACTGAGGAGGCCACAGCCGCTCTGTGCTGGCACTTTTATGACTTCATGGACCTCGGAAGCTATTTTAATTAATTTTCACAGGTTTTTGTTTTTCACCTTTTGCAGAGGTAGATTTCTTTTCTTTTTCTTGAAAATAGCAACATCCTGGCTTTAAACATGACTGTGAGGCAGTTCATTCATGTCTTGTTGCTCAGAGAATTAGAATTCCTTGCAGCCTGTTTCTCATTTTTCTCAGCTGTACCTTAACATTATACATAATCACGAAACATCTCCAAGATTTTTCATTTAAATTACATATTGTTGTTTTTCTTCCTGGGAATACAGAGTCAATCACTACTCTGGAATAATCTCCCTTCACACTTTATGTATTATTTGTAACCTGATTATGCTTTTGAATTTATAACTCTTCCTTTGTTCCTAATTTCCACCGTAGGGCATGTGGAACATGCATGGCTTACGAGTAATCATCAGAAATATAATTTCTCATATAAAACTGAGCTACTGGATTGTTTGATATATACTGTCTCTAAAAAATTAATCTACTTTTTTATTTTTGTTCTAATTTCATGACAGTTACTGCTTTCATTTACTGATGTGGCCAACACCCCGTGGGTAAGACGATCTATCAAAGCCTTATCACTTACTATCTGGGCACTAAAAGTTTCAAGAGAATTATTAGTGCTGTTCCTATTCTGATGAAATGGCTTTATTTTTTCCATTTGCATTTCTCAAATCATAGTCAAGTAATAAAAGGAGGAAACAACTTGTCAATTATAAGGTATCAACTGTGTTCACTTTTCAGACAAAGTGAATAAACCACAAAGGGAACGTGAGTGGGTGTTTTTGAGGACGTGCCTGTGAAGAGCGAGTTTGGTTTGAAACCAAACTTTGAAGATATTAAAATAAAAATCTGCTGTCCCTCAAATTTTCCGCCAGAAGTCGTGTCTTGGGTCATGATCTAGCTTAAGTTTTTAGCTCTTAAAAATCATTCCTGCGGGGGAAAGAATCAGCACAGCTTCCTGCACAAAGTAGGAGGTGTTAACCAAAACCCCGGGTAGTAGCTTTTGCTGCTGCCTAAAATTGGCCATTCACTATTTTATCAAAAGTAAGGGGCGCCTGGGTGGCTCAGCCAGTTGAGCGTCCAACTTTGGCTCAGGTCATGATCTCACCATCTGTGGGTTTGAGCCCCGCGTCGGGCTCTGGGCTGACATCTCAGAGCCTGCTTCAGATTCTGTGTCTCCCTCTCTATCTGTCCCTCCCCCACTCATGCTCTGTCTCTCTCTGCTCAAAAATAAATAAAAAAAATTAAAAAAAAGTAAGTATACTTAATAAATCCTGTATGGTTGCTAGAAGAATCGATATTTCTGAGATTCAAAAAATGTACAGAGTCTAGCACACTGCACGCAGAAACGTGAGGAGTTTTGCATATAGCAAGGGAACTACCCGCACCAAAGGTGACCCTCAGAAACGTAAGAAGGATCCTTGGGGTCTTAGGAGAGAGTTAGGTCATGTAATCCCCCCATACCCATTTAGTAAACATACAACTTTTCCTTAAACAATGAAGTCCTTTAATGAATGAGGCTTCTGGTAATTGTGCTGTTCGGTTCAATATTTTCTATAACAGAAGTTCTCCATGTGTGGGGAGTTTAAGAACAATTGGAAGAGTTTCTGAAACATGCAGATGGCTAGATTCTCCAGGGACTTGAGAGCAAAGGTCTGAGGTAGGACCTAGGAATCTCTAGGTACCACCCTAGGTGATTCCCTATACAACGTGAAGAAAAATTCCAGTTGAGAATCTCATCGGTCCTAAATATTTGTGAGGAAAGTATTCACAGACAATGGCAAATGGGAAACATATTTGATTGGGTTGTTATTTTAAAAACACTTCCCAATATATTAATGTCTCACTTTGTCAGTTAGCAACTTTCAATGCACTATTTTATTTTTTTAAATTTTGTAATGTTTATTTATTCTTGGGGATGAGGGGTAAGGGCAAAGAGAGGAAGACGCAGAATCTGAAGCAGGCTCCAGGCTCTGAGTTGCCAGCACAGAGCCTGAGGCAGGGCTTGAACTCACGAACCATGAGATCCTGACCTGAGCCGAAGTCAGACGCTTAACCGACTGAGCCCCAAGGCACCCCCAGTGCACAGTTTTAAGTGACCCTTTGACACAATTAAAAGGCAAAGTTACAGAGGCACCTGGGTGGCTGACTCTTGATTTTGGCTCAGATCATGATGTCTTGATTCGGGAGATTGGGCCCCATGTTGGGCTCTGTGCTGACGGCACAGAGCCTGCTTAGGATTCTGTCTCTCTTTCTCTCTCTGTCCCTCCCCTGCTCTCTCTCTCTCTCTTTCTATCTCAAAATAAATAAACAACAAAAAAGACAAACTCATGGAATCAAACACTAGTCTTAGGAGTAGCCATAGTAAGTAAAGATTGGAAGGTATTTCTAATTGTAAAGGAATTTAAGGTCTGCCAACTGATTGACCAAGTGTTACTCCTGCATTAGATAGGAAGGAAGAAGGCTGACTGTTTTGAGGTCCTACTTTATATAAGATATGCCAGGTAACTTCTATAACTTTACTAATATTATATCATGAGGTATAATTAATACCATTTTAAACATGAAGAAACTAAGGCAATGGGAGCAATCAGGGTAAGTGGCTTGTCCTCAGACAGTGAGAGGTGAGGGAGACTGCGGGTCCAGGCACACCTGTGAAGCCCATGCCTGCTTCACTGCATTGCAAGTATCCTCAGTAACATGGACACCTCGGGCCGTTCCTGCTAATACTCTGAATGACACGACTCAAGTTTAAAATCACCTTGATCAGCTGTAAAGAGGAGAACCTAAGAAAAGAATGAAAACAAATGACCGAAGTGCAGAACAATGCAATATGGAAATTAAAATCCTGCAAGAGGAGTAAGATAAATATATGAGGACATGGGGCTTCCTGGGCCTACGTGCAGAAAAGAAAGGCGTGGTGATACAGTCCGTGTGATTCTGAAAAGTACCAGAGGAGTGACAAGCACATGACCCTTCCAGAGCACAATGCACGGGTCAAGGTAGAGACACCAAAAAGGAATCAAAGAAAAGAAACACAAATGACCAACAGGGTAGAAAAAAAGGACTATGCAAAAAGAGACAAGGAATTAAGGTCATTCATCTAACCAAGGAGAAGACCAGCAGGTGCCTTGATGCGGTCTTGCACTGGAGCTTTTCAAGAGTAAGGAGTGTTTCTTACTCACCTTTGACTTCTAGCAATGGACACAATGCCTTTCACACAGCGGTCACTTAGTCTTTACTGAATGAATGTCTTAAAACCTACAGCAGGTATTTATAAAGAGAATAATGACCACATGTGACCTATGTCTGTGAACATGTAGATTTAAACAAGAATGGGAGCTCTAGTTTTTGGGGAGAAAAACTGTATCTTTTCCTTTCTATGTTTTTAGTGTCTAGAATGTAGCATGTACTCAATAAAAGTCAGAGCAAGTAAATGAATTTTGGTTGGACATAAAGGGCATTTTGAGGCTCAGCACATTAAAATGAAATATATTATAAATAAAGGAGGTTTATTCATTTCTATCCTTGGGTTGAAGAATAGTTACCTGACATTAGACAGGTCAGTTCTCACCTCCCAACTCAATCTCTAAAAAGTAAAAAAAAAAAAAAAAAAAAAAAAAAAAAAAAAAAAAAAGTATATGTTCTTTATCTCTTCCCCATTCCTATTGCCATGAACCTGGCTTATCTCCCTTCTGGACTTTTGTACTTGACTCCCAGGTAGACATCCCATCCAGTCTCTTTCACACACGGCAGCTATATTGGTCCTCCCAAAGAACTGCTCTAATCAGGTCACTCTTTCATTTAAAAACACAACAGAAAAAAAACCAAGAGTTTCCTAATGCTTCTTTCAAAGGCAACCGAGGCCTTCCATGGGCTGGCTCCAACCCCCTTTCCTAACTAGATACCCTTCTTCTTTTCACTTCCCTTTATCTGTCTTCCAACCCAACGGACATGTTCGGTTTCCTCCATACATTAACATTTTCCCTTCTCTGGGCTCCTGCTGCTCCTTCTCCATGGAAACATTCTCCTATTCACTTTTCATAGGTTCAAATCATGCCCATTTTTCAAAGGCCACCTAGCCCAAATATTGTTCTTGATTGTATTGTACGAAGTACTCTCCATCCCGCTGAACTGCAATAGAACCTTGCTTGACCCTTCTTACGTAGAGTTTATTTTTACCCTCGGTTCAGTCATTTTGGCAAATTCCTTCTATCATATACTAACATCAGTGCCTTGGGACAAAGCTATTTTGACTTTTTGGCCCTATCTGACCTGGCCTAATATCTTAATACGTACATGTGAGAATACATGTGCTGAATGGAAGATCTGTCATGATTAATCTCACTCTGAAATTGTGCTCTTTTCATAATCTACCTATTCTTTTTCCATTTATATTCGTAGGTAGCACAATGGATATAAAAGGAAAGAAGCAAGAGAAAAAGGGGAAGTATAATTAGATAAAGACAACAACAGGCCTAATTGTGTGGTTCTTCCTCTACTGATCTCCAGCACGTAGCGGGGCGATTAGGAAAAAAGAGGCATCTGTAGCTATGTTCAGATGACCTTACGCAGGCATCCGGACAACACCCAGAGAAAGAAGGAACATATCTGAACACTGGTTCCACTGAGCACACCAAGAGACAGCCAGTACACGCAAGATGCATTTTTCTCAGAACGTTGATGACATGTAAAAGCCCTCACCGTTAAATTTACTGACCAAACTTTCATCAATGATAAAATGAGATGAACAAAAAGAAAGAGCATGGAAATAAATACCAGTGGCAAAATATTATATTTTCAGCGCTGAAGCAGTGAAATATATATCCATCAATGACGAGAAAGTTAACTGGGTGCGTATCGGAGAGACAGGAAATGAGTATCTGTCAAGAATAGAGTGTTATGAACTCAATA
This sequence comes from Paguma larvata, assembly GCA_030068075.1. Taxonomy (NCBI): domain Eukaryota; kingdom Metazoa; phylum Chordata; class Mammalia; order Carnivora; family Viverridae; genus Paguma; species Paguma larvata. The sequence goes on along the minus strand of CM057835.1, from coordinate 55,880,186 downwards.
TTTGTAATGATTAAGTAGCTATAGACCATTTTTCACCATCATATATGGGATTTGTTTTAGAAGTCTTTCAACTAGCCAAAATTTCTGCTAGAGAACGATGACAATGGTCCAGGGCTTTTTAGAAGAAAAAAAAAAAAAAGAGAGAGAGTAATATAATGAGATTATGGGAACATGATGTACACTGTTAAGAAAAATTTGATTTAATAAAATGGTTATGTCACCTCTCTGACCCTGCTCTGGGAGTATTTTTTAACTTCCTTGTTCAAAAATAAGGAAGGAACAAGGTAGAAATCTGAAAATTCTCTTTATTAATTCCCTAAACTGTCTAAAACACCCATGTAACCCACTCTGATGAGGTCTCTACACATGTGTGTGTGCACGCACTTGTGCACATTTGTACATAAATATACACCAGTATCTAAAGAAATTATCCAAAGACATAAAAGGAGAATCCACCAGATTGGTAATATTAAAGGTAATTTTGTTTCTTATCATGTTTACTATGAAGTCATATATAATCTCGGGTAGAATGGTAAAATTAAACCTTGCAAAGACAGGCAAAATCCCAAGCAATAACTGATATACCAGTATGTGTTCTGACCAAGACCACCGATTGAGGAAGCTGTTATAATGAATAATAAACCGTAATTAATAATTGCATCATTAGCAATACCAGTAAGTAAATTAGACTGAACGTCAATTACATTGGCGAAGTGATGTATTGCTTGAATATTTACGAGGAGTAAATGGAACACTCATCAGAGATACTGATCGATGTGTTAAACAGGTGTCATTTATTAACTCCGAGACAGGTGCCAGGCTTACTTACAGAGATTGTTTCTCAGGGATAGCTATTTACTCTCCTAAAGGAGAACAACATGTGGGAGAAAACCCGAGTTGCTTCTCAGTCCCTTATGAACACTCCGTACTTTTCCAACTTCATAGTCAATGTCTAAAAAAGCTATTCAATGAGATAATCTAGAAGCCTTCTCAATGGAGTTCTATTAAAGTGCATCCTCTCGTGCTCTCTTGAGAACTGATGTAACTGAAGGGCAAATCAAAGAGAGGTGTCCACATTTAAACCAAGGACAGTGAGGAACAAAGGAACCCCAAATGGCCAGGATAGCAAAGGGAGCCCGGCGTTTTATTCCATGGCACAGGGCTACAGGGAAGAGCAGGATAGGTTATACACTGCTCTGGGCTATTACTGCTTCAAATAAAGTAGTTGTCTTTGAAAATGCAGTAACTTTTTCATCATTATCGTCATCACCATCGTTGCCAGTAGCAAGAAAATAGCCTGGGTCATACTGAGGCAGTTTGTATCCCAAAGATCAGCAAATGGAAAATCTCATCTGTGGGGGACTCATTACAGGTCTTGACATATGACAGAATAGTAACGTTCTTCGCACGCTCCGGTGCTCCAGGAGACCACAGCACGGGCAGGATGCTCATGTAAATAACACCCTCCGTTGCATCAAGAAATCCACTCATTTTCCCAGAAGTTCACTTCTGTACCTCTCAGAAGGGCTGCAAATTTGGGAGTGGGGTGGACCCAGTTCTCTTGAAAGACCAGAGAGTCATAAAACAACCTTCTATTGGAATAACAACAGAGCTCCCGAAGAAGTTGCTAGCAATGGCCACTTCCTCCTCTTTCCCCTGAGCCAGCTTTGTGCAGGTCCCTTATATCTGTCATTGTATTCATTCTCACAAGGCCTACCAAGAGGCTAAGAAAAGTAATCTCTCTGTTGTGCAAATAGGGAAGCTGAGATTGAGCGTTTAAGAGGTCTGTCCAGGAATCCTGGACTTCGGATCCACGACCTTCTATCTAAGGTAAGCGTAACAGGCAAACAAGCAGAAAATAAAGTGAATGATTTCTAAATTATGTGCACTGAGACCCAGAGTTCCTCTGTGAACCACCCTACTAAAATCTGGTACAGAGATTCATGAGGCCCAGATTCCTGGCTGGTGTGTTTGAAAACTGCCCCAGGAAACCAGGTGATTTTGAAAAGGATCTTGGAATCTAAATCTGAGGGCCCTCAACTCACTGTTCCCCGCGAGCTGGTCAAAGGGACGTGTGATTCTTACACCTGTCAGTTGTACTCACGGGGTAGAGGAGAGAGGACAAGGACCATTGCAAACTGGAGGTTTCTTCTAAGCGGACCTACCACTCACATGAAATTTCTTTGAAGCCTGTTCGATCTTTTCAAAAAAAAAAAAAAAAAAAGCATGCAAATACTGCATTTTACTCCATGACATATTGACTTCTAAAAAGAATATTGTTTTGAATGATTTATCATCAAGTAAAGAGAGAGTCCCCTGACCCTGTATCTTCATGAAGTCATAGATTCTCGTGTGACAAGCATATGAGATGGGAAAGTGGCAAGAGGGACGCTTACAGTTCCATAAAGGAGAGCGACCTCTCTTCCCCCTGCCCTCAGGACAGCCTTCCCGGAGAGAGAATGGCCGCGTGATCAGGAATATATGTTGGTTACGCTAAAGGAGGCTGCCCAGGCATAAAAACCAAATGACACGACTGACCTAGCTAGACCAGATCCTACAGTGGAGGAGGGAAATGTCGCACAGGGCGTGTTCGGTGAGCTGACAAATGGCAACGAGGACAGCAGAGTACTGAATTAATGTGACTTCATCAAGTTGATCACTGTACTATGATTACATAATAGAATACCCCTATCCTTAGGAAATATGCACTGAGATATTTGGGGGTGAAGGGTCATGACAAAATGGAAGTTTTCCTCGAATCCCTTCAGAAAAAAAAAAATGAGTGATGTGTGTGCGTGCGTGCAGAGAGAGAGAGAGAGAGCAAATGATAGAGCGAACAGGGTGAAATGTTGATAAGAGGTGAGTCTGATAAAGGATATAGCAGAATTCTCTGTGATTTTTTTTTTTTTTTGCAATTTAAAGTTTGACATTATTTCCAAATAGAAAGTAAATGTGTTCTGTTTAAAGAAAAAACATAAAAGAAAAGAAGAAAGAATATATGGTGGCTAGGCTAGAAATGCCATGGTTGGCGTGCAAATCAGACGCTTTCACCTTGGTGATGAAGGTGACAACTCTAAAAGTAGAGTGTGTGTTGGGGTGAGGTGGGGGGATTTTAACATGCTGGAGTTTTAAGAAGCCTCCCTCTCAGTGGTGCCTGGGTAGCTCAGGTGCTTAAGCCTCCGACTTTGTCTCAGGTCATGATCTTGGCTCAGGTCACGATCTCGAGGTTCATGGGTTCGAGCCCCATGTTGGGCTCTATGCCGACAGCTCAGAGCCTGGAGCCTGCTTCGGATTCTGTGTTTTCCTCCCTCTCTGCCCTTCCCCTGCTCGAGCTCTGTCTCTCTCTCTCTCTCTCAAAAATAAATAAACATTAAAAAAAAAAAAAGAGGGGCGCCTGGGTGGCTCAGTTGGTTGAGTGGCCGATTTCGGCTCAGGTCATGATCTCACGGTCTGTGAGTTCGAGCCCCGCGTCGGGCTCTGTGCCTGGAGCCTGCTTCAGATTCTGTGTCTCCCTCTCTCTCTGCCCCTCCCCTGCTCATACTCTGTCTCTATGTCTCTCAAAAATAAATAAACGTTAAAAAATTTAAAAAAAAAAAAAAAAGAAAAACAGAGGCCTCCCTCTCAGCCCACTGGAGTCGCTGATGAACCTTACCGGCTGATGCTGTCAGGAGGGCAGATGAAATGAGGCACTCTTGTTGATGGGACTGTGCCTTTTTCTCTGTTCACTTGCCCATCCTGACTGTCCCCTGATTCTTTCACAAGGTCGCTAAAGCATGTCAAATAAGAATTCTTTCTCTAAAAGGAGAGGTTTGTGTATTCTAGATCTATCCTCGATATTTTCCTGATCTATTGATTCTTCTACATCCTGCCCTGTCAGGATTATGAAGGAATTTCTGACTGTCTTCTACCCCGATTATGTATATTGGAGCATACCCATAAATACTTAAAAAAAAAAAAAGAAAGCCTCTCACAAATACTAAATATTTACAGGATTCTAAAAATACTTGTTTATGAAAGAGACTAGTCTACAGCCAACCAAAACAGCAAAGCATGGCCCGTTGCCTACAAATTTGGAGTAAAATTGACGGATTTCTTAGACATAAAACTGTCAGAATTAATCTTGAAGCCTTATATTCTAAATTGTAGTGACATTTTTTTCTTTTTTTAATTTAAAAAATTTTTTAATTTATTTTTGAGAGAGAGAGAGAGAGAGAGAGAATGTGAGTGGGAGAGGGGCAGAGAGACAGGGCAACACAAAATCTGAAGCAGGCTCCAGGCTCTGAGCTGTCAGCACCAGAGCCCGACATGGGGCTCAAACTCATGAACCGTGAGATCATGACCTAAGCTGAAATCGGATGCTTAACCAGCTGAGCTACCCAGGTGCCCCTCTAGTGACATTTTTTTCTAAAGCGGGGGAAGAAAATCAGAATGTCATGAAGGAAGGTATCTATCAACAAGCAGACACTGCTGAGCGGCTCCCATATATCCACTTCCATGCTGGACACTAGGGTGAAGAGAATGACCTAGAGAAACACATAGTGCCATTCAATTTTGATAAATATTTTTAAAATATTCAGGCCCTTTCCATACTTACTAATATCAAGGATGAATTAACTTAATTTGACTATAAAATTTTAAGAAACTCTTCCCTTACTTAAAAGGGTAAGAATAATTTAACTGATAAATATAAAATCTTTCATGCAAAAATCTTATTTTTTCTCCAGTGTGTAGAATCTTTTACCCAAAACTTGGTTTATTTTGAGCTCGAAACTTCCCTTGCGGCATCCATGGCCGTGTACAACGCACCAGACGAATAGTGAAATTCAAAGGTAGATTTCCTAAAACATAACATTTTTCAATTTGTGCTTTTCAGGCCAGAAAGCTCTATGCCTTAAGCAAATAAAAGACAGTTAAATACATTGTTTTATTTTCCTTTACCACCCTGCTGATAGAAGGGAAAACTCAAAAGGATATTTAAAAATGAAGTTGTTCTTCTATATTGAAAATCGTTACATAGATATTCTTAAGTTTATGTAGCAAAAATGGAAAACAATCCTGTTTTGGTGCAATGTACATCTTTGGAAATGTATTATTTCTGAAACTAAATGCTTGACATTTGACTCAGTATTTCCTTCTCCGAAATGACAAGGAAAAAGGGGCAGAGTCTCCCATGGCAGTCCTGTATCCCCTCACCATTTTCTTGTAACTCTACTGTTTTATAGATGAAACTGCCATAGCAAAATGACAAATATAACACATAAAAGAACAAAAAGGGGTAATAAATCACCGGTGACACTACAGCCCATTAAAATGCATTCCGCTGTGTTGCAGGAAGAATAAAAATTTCCCCTTGCTTTACATTCTTTGTAGCTGAAAGGGAAATTTTTAGACTCCTCAAGCAACTCTTCTAAGAGCTGCCGAAACTCCAACCAAATTCTCCTCTCACTTTCTGTGTTGGCCTCCACGGCCAAAATACATAGCAGTGATGCGTCCTTCACTGTCGAAGAAAAATTGCCTAATACGTGGCAGCCTGTGACCTGCTAATCACCCACATTGATACGATAATGCGCCTGAGAAAGCAGATACCTAATTAATTGGAAAATGGTAGTTCTAATTCAGCCACTGTTTCCCGTAAACGGATTATCAGCTTAAATGAAGAGGTTGGCTCTTTTTATTTACAAGGAATCCTAATGGAGGCATTATCTTCCCTTTATTTTTACCCAAAAGTCTCTCAAGAGATGTATTCAAAGCTCTGGACACTGAGAAGGGCTCTGGTGTCATACAGATACCACGTTTTAGAGCACAGCTGAATACATGCTAACTTACTTCATTACGCATTTATCATTGTTACGAAGGGTTCAAGAAATCAGCGGATTTTGTTGGCGTGGAATACTTAGTCAACTGTTGATGTTGGTTTTAACAAAGATCCTTGGGATAGGTTTCTGGAGAGCAAAGAGTACACATTACACTTCTCTGCATTCTCCGCATCTCCTACCGCAGAGCTAATTACACATCAAGCGTCCCGAGGGGAAGCGGAGATCTGTATGTAAGGGATGAATGGGTGGCACTTCTCTCCTAAAGTACGGACAGTGGACATGTTTGGAGCAGTGCAGAGCCTATGTCCCTAAAGCTAAATATTTCAGGGATGGCAAAGCTGTAACAGTTCCATTGGAATGCACCTGCACGTCTGAACACAGAATGTCTAGTGACACCTGGTCTATGACCACGGACATCTACGCGACAGCTGGTCTGTGACCACGGGATGTCTCTGTGACACTTGGTCTATGACCATGGATGTCTATGTGACACTTGGTCTATGACCACGGGACGTTTATGTGACATGGTCCAGCCCACACCTTCCCTTCCTGAGTCCCACTCCTGATGGCAGTCATAGTTGGGAGTTCCTCTGTGATACAGATACCATTTTTCTTGAAAAAAAAAAAAAAAAAAAGGTATGGGAATTAGTCATGCCTTTAAGGGAATTGCATCTTTTACAAATGAATTCATTCCATCTCACATTTATAGCTGATCTCTGAGAGTCTTCAGGTGCCGGGCACTGAGGGGCAGGTTGTGGAGGGTATTGAGATAAATGAAACACAGCCCGTGTAGAAGTAGATAAAAATATTTCTACACATACTTCCTAGTAGACAAGATGAACAATCTCCAAGACAACACTTTATGAGTCTAATGACTGAACTCTTAAAAGGGCAAAACAGAACTGTCTGCAGCTACCAGTGGTGAGATTTTCAAACAGTAGTGCTGAGTGACCATATATTCAAACAGTAGTGCTGCGTTTTATTACCCTTTATGCTCTTTGTCAGTTTGAATTCATATGAATACCCTGGTAAATAGCTCTCAAAATAAATGAAGCGGATAGCTCAGGCCAGAGGCTGGATGAAACCGGTCCACCTCGAAGGTACTTCAGGTGTTCCGGTGAGATGTCTGAACCTGCCCCTTAAGTTCCCTATCATGTGCCCCTCCATTATCAGGACGCCGGGGCTGGTACTGAGGCTGCCCCAGTTTGCTGGCATTTAGCTCTTTTATTCATGCTCGCTCAATTCCTACTCACTCTCTATACTTTTTTCTCTAGGCGTGCAGGTGATCTTCCATTTCTTAGAGTGCTACTCCAGGCTTTTGGCCTATTTCATCTGCCCTCCAATATTTCTAGCATCAGAGGAGTGTGGCCTCTGACTGACTGTACAACCTGACCGCTCACCACACCTTCTTCTCACTCTCTGCTCTCCAGCCACGATGGCCTTTTTTTTTTTTTTTTGCCATTTTTCATTCTTGGTCATGTTATTTCCCACCACAGGACCTTTGCACTTGCTGTTCCTGCCCCTGACTAAGCTCACGTTCAGTAAACAATCATACCATCTTCGAGCTGCATCCGGTCCTCTGTGCTAGTCAGTATGGCTAAAGTCTGATTTTAGTTATGTCTTCCTTTTATAAACAGAGAACCCTGGGTCCACAGAAGGGCAAATGATGCCTACCTGCACTTAGGCCTGTCCCAGCTTACTGCTCCTAAAGAGTGCCAATGAGGACTGGCTGCGTCCGACCGGTGGACGCAGAGAAGTGGTCAGATGCAGTCCGGGGAGTGGGAGGAAACAGATGACGCTGGTGTGAATGAGTAGGCCACTCTCTAAAACAATTAAATGAACACTAAACCTTTCTTACGGTTCTTGCTAAAATAAATGGCTGATTAAAATTGCGCTTTTTAAAAATGGGTTGAGGGGCACCTGAGGCTCAGTAAGTTAAGCGTCTCTTGATTTCAGCTGAAATCCTGATCTAATGCCTGTGGGTTCTGCGCTAACAGCACAGAGCCTGCTTGGAATTCTCTCTCTCTCTCTCTCTCTCTCTCTCTCTCTGCTCCTCCGCACATATGCCCTTGCTCTCTCTCTCTCTCTCAAAATTAATAAATAAACATAAAAAAATAAAAATGGGTTGAAAAACCATGGGGCTATTTTATTTGCAGTGCAATGGTCTACTGAATCAATGTGTGTGTGTGTGTGTGTATACATGTGTGTGTACACATGTGTGTATACATGTGTGTGTGTGCATGAATTTTGCAACTAACATGGGATCAGTGAAGAGTAGGCAAAATAAAAAGATTCAGAAGACTCCTGTCCTCATCAAAATGTATTCAAAATTTACTAATGATATAATGAAAGCCATAGAATCCATGGGAATAAATTTAACAAGAAAGATCATCAGCTGGTCACTCATTTGGAACACACAGTGGAACAGGTACCTGTTAGGTGCCTGTGTGGCTACATCAGGAACAAGACAGAGGGACAAAGTCCTGCCTACTCGGGCTCCAGGAGGGAGACACACAGTCATCAGGGCACTTCAGAAAGAAGCAGAGGGGCGCCTGAGGGGCTGGCTCAGTTAGTTCGGCTTCTGACTTTGGCTCAGGTCATGATCTTGGGTCTATGGGTTTGAGCCCCGCATAGGGCTCTGTGCTGACTCTTCACAGCCTCAACCCTGCTTCAGATTCTGTGTCTCCCTCTCTCTCTCTGCCCCTTCCCTGCTTGCGCTGTTTCTCTTTCTCTCTAAAAAATAAATAAACATTAAAATATTAACAAAAAAAGAGGCAGCGTGATGGGCGGGACAGTGTCTGGGAGCCAACAAGGCACTGACTTCATGATGCTGGTCTAGGGAGACTTTTGGGGGAAAAGCACGTCTACACTGAATCCTGAACCTTGAGAAGGAGCCGGAAATAGGAAGATTAGGGGAGGAGTTTCAGCAGAGGGTGGAGGAAGTGCGAAGGACCGGTGCAGGATCTGGCGCGGTGCTTTGGAGAGAAAGGAGACCGGCGCTGAGTGTGGGAAGTGACAGAAGAGGGCCAGGTGTGGGAGGGGCCAGACCATGCGGGCCCTTTGCCGTGCAACGACGTTTGAAACTGCCGCTAGCACAGTAGGAAGCTATTCAATGGCTTTAAGAAGAGATGTGATGAAAAGGGACTTCGATTTCCAAAAGTCGGTCCGGCTGCCGTGTGGCAAATGAGTCAACAGGGAGCCACGAGAGTAGTTAAGACACGCGTGCGCTGGTCGCGGCTGGTGTGCTGGCCACGAGAAGGTGAGACATCACTGAACCTAGAATACATTGTAGAGGGAGCCCTGACGAGGCCGGCTCATACAGAAAACTCCAAATTTGTGTTATAAGTTTTGGAACGACATCTGAAATTGACGGCGAAATTTATCATGTTCCTGAAGTCGTGATAACGCATAGATCTGATAAGATTCCAATGAGAACCTCAGTGGCGTTTCTGGAACCCGACTGCCGGGGGCGCACTGGGCCACCTTCTCAGTGCCTCGGATAAATATCAGAGCACGGCAGATGAAGATGTCCACCCTCAGCGGCTTAGATTCTAGGAGGGGGAGGAAGAGCGAGGCAAATGTAAATAAGCACATAAGGGGAGAAGGGCTGGGGAAAGGAAGAACGGAGCAGCCTAAGGGGGGAAGACTGTGTGGACGGGATGGGGAGAGGTCTCATGGGAGACCACGGTGCGATGACGGGTAAGTACTCACGGTAGACCTTGTTGAGAAGGTGGATTTGAGCCACGACTACAGGAGGTATGAAGGTTAGTCAAGTGGATATCCGGGGAAGAACATTCCCAAGCAAGGGAAAAGTGGGAGCAGAAGGTTAAAGAAGGGAGTACGGCTATGTGGCAAAGAACCACAGGGAAGTCAGGGCAGCTGGCGTGGAAGAAGGCAGAGGAAGGACGGCAGAGAGTGAATCAGGGGAGTGGGGCCATCATGGAAGGACTCTAGGCCATGGTAAGGACTGATAAGTAGACAAGGACAGCTCAGTGGTGAGGGATCCTTGACAATGAAGATGGAGAGAATTCCAGTTTTATCATATCATATCATAAAAAGCCAGTATCATAAAAAAAACTTATGCTAAGAATGTCGGAAGACCCAAAGAGGACCATAACATAATCTGTTCATGTATTGTAACATATGACAATATGGCATTTCACTTCTGTGAGAAAATAATTGTTTATTTAATAGTAAGAGCCAGTCTGGCTGTTGTCCATCTGGAAAAAGCTAGTCCTCTCTCTTGGCAATACACCACACCATATCGGGGGTAGTTTCTAGATGGATTCAAGAGCTAAAATTCAGGGGAATGGGTTAATAATTAGAGATGTGAAGAACTTCTCAAGCAAAACAAAAACCTTGGAGAAATAGAGGGAAATGGGAACATATTGATTATCTGAAAATGAGATTTCTTTATGCCAAAAGACACAGCGAAGTCAAAAGAACAGTGATTGAGGGGCGTCTGGGTGGCTCAGTTGGTTAAGCAACTGACTTGGCTCAGGTCATGACCTCATGTTTTGTGAGTTCGAGCCCCATGTCGGGCTCTGTGCTGACAGCTCAGAGCCTGGAGCCTGCTTCCGATTCTGTGTCTCCCTTTCTCTCCACCCCTTTCCTGCTTGCACTCTCTCTCTCTCTCAAAAATAAATAAACATTAAAAAATAAATAAAAAAAAAAGAACAGTAACTGACAGGAATAAGTATGAACAGATGCAGAAGAAGAAATGCAAATGGCCAGTAAACACAGGCAAAAAGACTCAGTTTCAGGAAAAGTCGGGAGACATCTGCGCACCGCACCGGAAACGTGGCGTGGTAGACACCCAGTTCAGGGGGCGCCCTGAGCAGGCACTTAGCAAGAGAATGAATTGCTACAATTGGGAAGGAAAGGAATCTGGTTGTACATAACAGAACGAACTTGCCCTCTGACCCATATTTGAAAATCATTAAATAATAAAGTTACAGGGGTGCCTGGGTGGCTCAGCCAGTTAAGTGTCTGATTTCGGTTCAGGTCATGATCTCATGGTTTGTGAGTTCGAGCCCCGTGTCAGGTTCCGCGCTGATAGCGTACAGCCTGTTTGGGATTCTCTCTCCCTCTCCCTCTGCCTCTCCTCAGCTCTCTCTCTCTCTCTCTCTCTCAAAATAAATAAATAAACATTAAAAAAGAGAAATAAAGGTATAATGGAAAGAACATGTACAGAAGGTTATGTATTCCAGTTTCTGGTGGTTGTTGCCATTAGTAGGAAAAAACCTGAAAGTGGTGAAAATCTGAATGTCCATTAACAAGAGACTGGGTAAACAGATCTTCAGCTGTCCCTACAGAGACATGATACTCAACTAGGAAGAAGAATGTCTTAGATTAATATATATTGGCTTGAAGGAGAATTCATGACCTGGTAAGTGTGAAGTGCAAATGAAAGAATTAAGTAAATAAATGATGTCAAAAAAAATCTGTATATATTTGTTTATATTTACATAGAGAGGAAGATGACTATTATAGGAGCTGGGAATGAGGCCCGTCTAGACTGAGACTAACGTCAGTATACTGAGTTTTTATATGCTTTGTTCACTGACATATCCCAACAGCCTCGCTTAGTGCCTGACATATAGCAGTTACTCAGGAAATATGTGCTCGGTGCATCAATGAAGGAATAAAAGGGTGTACATCTTCTCCATACTTTAAAAGAATGTGTTAAGGTAGAAAAACGATAATAGCTAATATTTACGGAGGGTGTACCAAGTACTTTACTTGTGGATTTAATTCTGACAACTTTACTGTGCGCAAAGCTGTAAACTCCCATTTCACAGACGAGCAAACTGACATACAGAGATTCGAAGTAACTTGCCTAAGGTCATTCTGCTGGTAGGCAACACGGCTGAGATTTGAACCTGAGCAGTTTAATTCTTCACCTGCCCAACAGTTATGCCACCCATAATGGTTTTTAAGTAAGTTGCTGCCCAGCCCTGAGGTCTGTATGTGAGGTAGCTCCTGAGGCTTTCCCGTGGAACCCCACAGAGCACTGTTTGAGAACCACTTGACCAGATAACGTATAAGGTTTCCACCCCTGATGGTCTCCGGCAGTGATGAATGAGCATTTGTGGAATGGAGGATTTGAGATCGTCACCTTTCCCAACGTACCTCCACACACGGTCACCACCAAATTTAGACCCTGACCTCGGCTCCAGCTGAGTCAGCCCTTGGCTAGAACTCAAAACCCATATGCTGAGACACACAGAATCTAGCACTCTCCTTCATTCTTTGTAAAGATGGGGGGCTAAACTCGTGTTCTGCAAAAATGGAGTTAGAGCTTTAGGGGATACTGATTTTGATATTTGCCATGGGCCCACTCCACAGTGAGAGTCCGGGAAATTCTCTCGGGCTCTTGGTGGTGAGCTTCCGTTTTGGTTTCTGTTCCTAAGGAAAAGGCGTCCTTCTCTGTGACCCAACGTCTAGGACCCCCAGGGGTACAGGAAGGCCTAAAGTGCCACGGCCGGCAAAGAGCTGCCCACCAAGGAGAGTGGGCACAGCAATGGGACGGGGGGCGGGGCTGGCCAAGCCATGTCAGGGCTCAGGCTGTGGGAGCAGCTGGGTGGGCGTGGAGGGCAGTGCGCCACCACTGCATAGGCAGGGGACTTTCACCGAGCAGCAGCAAACATCAAGGCGGGAGGCAAAGCACATACCTCTAGTTGAATTAACCTGCCTGTCCCCGCGGGTTGCCCAGCAACACCTGGAAAGATGAAACCAGGAGCCAACAAAGCAGGCAGGGAGATCTTCTCAGGCGGGCGGGGGGTGGGATGGGGGGTGGGGGGAGGGGGTCAGGGTGATGTGTGGTGAGGGCAAGGTAGCAAGGGGCCAAGAGGCCAGTAAAAACTCACCTGAAAGGGCCGCACGGGGTGGTGTCAGGGCTGCGGGGAGGGGGTGGAGGGGGGAGGTGAGGACGGAAGGGCTCAGGAGGGGACAGAGGAGAGCACTGAGGGCAAAACGGGAGCCGTTCAAGCAGACCTTGAGGCCAAAAGACCCCAGGGCTCAAGTCGCAGAGCCTGGGATCAGGATTCTGTCCCTGACTAGCCTGTGCGCCAGTGCTCCAAGGCCTGTGCACTTGAGTCTAACCCCTTGGAGCTTCCTTTTCTCCACTGAAAAGTGTCATGATGTTCTCTCAGGTGGCTGTTGTGAGGACTCAGTGACATAATGCCTGCGGAGGTTTCTAGCACAGGGTCCAAAACCCAGAAGCTTCTCTGTATACACTCAGTTGCTTGACTTCCTCAGCGGGGACTTCTATGTTTTATATTTTATATTAAAAAAAAAACCTCTCTTTGCTTTACTTTTTAAAAACGTTTATTTATTTTTGAGAGAGAAAGAGACAGGGCATGAGCAGGGGAGGGTGAGAGAGAAAGGGAGACACAGAATCCAAAGCAGGCTCCAGGCTCTGAGCTGTCAGCACAGAGCTTGACATGGGGCTCGAAGCCACAAACTGTGAGATCATGACCTGAGCCGAAGTCAGACACTCAATGGACCGAGCCACGCAGGTGCCCCTAAAACTCTATTTGCTTTAAGACACACAACAGGGAGAAAAAGAAATTCCATGGAATTTATTTCATGACCGCTTTGCCTATATATTGGCAGAGAATCTCTCTGTGACCAAACCCCAGCCAGGCTCCTCTGAGCCCTTCCTCCCCTAGGCCTCACCTTGGCTTGTAAAGACGTGAGCAAACACTGATGGTTTTTAACCACTCAAAGCTGCATCCCTAGGTGACCCGTCTCCCTTAAAGTGCCTGCCTGAGAAAACTGAAGGCTGCTCGAAGAACTGACGGTTGGTTCCAGTGACACCTGCAGACAGGGCTCCTGTGTCCCAGCCACTGGGGGGAGGGCAGCAGCTTAACTTGGATAAATGACAGTGAGCCGACCAGATGGGTGTCTCCTGGACCAATACACCCTTCCTGCTTTTTATAATTTTTCACTACACTGACTCCACTGAGCCCCTGCTCACCTCCTCTCTCATTCTCCCTTTAAAATGCAGCCCCTCGGGGAGCCTGGGGGGCTCAGTTGGTTAAGCATCTCACTCTTGACTTCTGCTCAGGTCATGATCTCATGGCTTGTGGGTTCGAGCCCCGCTTCGGCTCTGTACTGACAGAGTGGAGGCTGTCTGGGATTCTCCCCCTCCCCCTTCTCTCTGCTCGCTCCCACATGCACATTCTGTTTCTCAAAATAAATAAATAGGGGCGCCTGGGTGGCTCAGTCGGTTGAGCGTCCGACTTCGGCTCAGGTCATGAACTTGCAGTCTGTGAGTTCGAGCCCTGCGTCGGGCTCTGTGCTGACGGCTCGGAGCCTGGAGCCTACTTTGGATTCTGTGTCTCACTCTTTCTCTGCCCTTCCCCTACTCACGCTCTGTCTCTATGTCTCTCAAAAATAAAGAAACGTTAAAAAAAAATTAAAAAATAAATAAATAAACTTAAAAAAAAAAAGAGCCAGTTCCTTCTGCACAAATCAAAATGGAGGCCACCTCTATTCCCTACAGTCAGGAGTTACTGAATAAAATCTGTTTCTGCAGCTTTAATGTCCAGCTGTTTTGTCTTTGACAATACAGACATATGCTACATATATCTTTTTCGAAACCTGAAACTTCGTAGGAATAGTCTTTGGTTAGTTGTCTGCTGTTTTTTTAAAGTACTAATTATATCTAGGAAGTAATTCTACATGCTCTGATATATCTGATTTGTACCTGAATCCTAGAATCACTTTGTTTATAAATATTCTAGGATATAGATCTTATCATATTAGATGTATGGGTTAACCAAAACAGATGATAAAAAATTTGTTTAAGGAAAACATTCTCCACAGCATTTCAGAGCTGGCTGTGTTATTAAATCATAAACAGAAATATCTTAATATAAAATAAACAGCCTAGAGATATTTATAAAATTAACTAAAAAACCTTGAAGAGAAATTTCTAGCATGTACAGCTTTTAATTTTCTTCCTAAAGCAGTTCTATATTACAGACAATTAATCACAGAGTAAAGGGAACAAAGTAGAAACCCAAAGCATTTTCAGTTTCTAGAATTTTCTCTGTGTACACTCTTTAGAGTGTTTTGAGGTAGATGGGACCTTTATTCCAGTTATATATTGTTGCCTTTTATAACGTCTGTATCCAGTGGTTTAATAAAGCGTTTTTAAAAATCTGTGGGTTGCAACCTGATAGTGGCAAATGAAATCAGTTTAGTAGGTAGTGACTAGAATTTTTTAAAGAATGAAATAGAACAGAATAGAACAAACCAGAGAGCATCTTATTCAGTGAGTTGTCTTGGCAGTATGGTTTCTAACGCTTTCTCTTCAGTTAAACTTACATGGATGTGTGTGTGTGTACACTGGATAATGATGTATTTCACTGTTGACTGAAGATAAAACATTTAAGAAACACTGCCCAGTGCAATGACGGGCCTGCTCATCAGATACACTCGCATTCTGGAGTCTGATCTGCCTTTGTTCGGTGGATCAGATCAGCCAGTATTTAAGAGCGATTTGCTGTGTCCGGCACAGTCCTGGTGTGGATATCAGGTCATCAGGATGCTTGTTTACTCTGGTGTTAGATGAGCGAGTGAGGTCCCCCGTCTGTGCCTCTGTGCCGAGGAAAGCCCAAGCGGCACGGGCCACATTCTGGGGCAGAGGAACCATGCTTCGGAGGATGATCTCATCAGAATGTCCTAGTGTAAGTACGGCCTTGAGCAGCGCTTGTAGGAGTAGGAGGTCAGCACAATTAAAACAAAAGGAACCAAAACACTGCTGAGGGGCACTTCAGAATGTATCCCTCATGTACCTTCCGTTGGCTTCTGGAAGGCACCATATTGGTCTAATAAACAAAACCACAACTATGCAATGGGTCACAGATGTGCAATGTTCAGAACCGTCCCACTGCCCATTTCCCAAGCTGCTCTGTGCAACGAGAAACGTTTTGAAATACACGTCCATTTTGCCCATGAGCTCCCAAACTATTGTCCTTTCCTAACTGCTAAATGACCAACACGATAGTGATTTTTCATTCCTAAGAACATGTGTGTGTATGTGTAGGTTTTGATGGGACTAATGCAAAATGCCTTATGCACAAAGTAAAATTCCTTATAAGACTTTGTAGATCTATACCTTGGCACACAGAAGCTGCTCAATAAATGTCAGATAAGTGATTGAATGCATTAAGTCTCAAGCTTGCAGGATGACTCATGAATAAATCTATTAAAAAAGACAGTGTTACTGCTATCGCAGTTGATGGCTGATGCAAATGGAAAAGGCAAAGGAAATATTACTTGATTTTGAATTTATCTGGGTAAGATTAGCCATCATTAAGACCAGCAGTAAATACTGAAAAAAGATCAGGAGTAGTTTTTTTTTTTTTTTCCTGTTTTTTTGAGGCTTATTCTAACACTCCATCATTTTAATCCCTAATAAACCAAAGTAAATGATGGAGCTCTCCCGCAGCCCTTAAAAGAATGGCAGCCATACACCACAGCAATGATGTGTCCTTCACAGACTAGTTCCCAAATAACGAGATACCCGGGATCTGAAAGCACTGTGAAGGAGGCTGATTTATGAGCTATCTTCTTAATTATGCAAGTCTCAGAGAGAAATCTATGTTCGGAAGTTTCACTTACTTGAATGCCTAGTAAGCAGCACGCTTAGTATGAAGGTTGTAGATGCAGCTAAAGCCTGAGAAGGGGGCTATTTAACTACACTTCCCATTAGCACTTGTTTTTGGATAGTGGGGGCATTTTTACTGGTTTGCTGACAACCATGGGGCCAGCTCAGACTCAGCCGGCAGAGGATCTCAGGTTACCTTCAAGATAGACACCTAACCTGACCCGACCATGGGTCGTGGGTCAGTCCCTAAATATGAAGGGTTTAGAATAGAGGACTTAAGAAAGACGCTACACTACCCCATACGTACTTCTACTGTTGGGAAAAAAACTGCGGAAGTTTAGGATAAGAAAGAATTTGTAACAAGTAACTTCAATTCGTGAAAGAAATATGCTTATAAGAAACTTGAAAGCAAAGAGAAGCAGAACTATCAATAACAACCTTATAGCTTTTAGGCCCTGAAACAGAGGGCTGAAAATTTATGTAGAATTCCAGTAGGGAAAGAAGTAGAAATAGCCTCCATTTCTTTATCTTAAAAAAATCAGTCTTTAAATTTCCTGAGTCTCGGTTGCTTTTATTTTCCAAAACAATAAGCTCACAGGGCAACTTAAACATTTGTGAATTCTTACCATGAGGTGAGCTATACTTTCCTCCCCCTTAAATGTTAAAGTATATTCCCTCATTCCATATACTCAAAACAATTGCTTGAGTGGAAATTCTATAGAAAACAGTTGAGTTTTAACCAGCTGTTGCCCTACCCTACATGCCATAAACTACAATGTCGATGACGTCTCTGAAACCAGAATTTGAATCCCGACCACGTAATTATGTTAGAAATCTTGACAACGGCTTGCTTTCACCGAAGGACAAAAATTTGTCTTCTGGGGTTCTCTGACCACTCACCTTCAATCTGGAGCCATTTACTGGACTCTTTTATGCTAGGAGTTTAGGCTGGTGTCCATACACCTTTAGAGATAGTACGGAATGGACCAGCTAAGTTCTCTTTGCTAAGTTTTCTTTCTGTGTGCGCTGCTGCTCCTATAGAGAAGCACACAGTTTAACTCCACGACTCGAAGCCATTCAATTTTTTAAAAACTTCCCTAAATTATTCAGTGCATTTGACTTGCAGATGTGCCACTGCTTTATATAAACACTCTGCTTTGAAACAAGGATCTATAAAGGAACGCAATCAACTCTGCTCCGCTTGTATGTGCACGCAAAGCTGTCTGAACGGCGTCACCCCAAACAGCTCTGGGCAACTTCATTTCAGGACTGTGTATGGCTACATGTGCGTGCAGACTAGACCCTGCAAGGTGGGAAGTAAACCTCGCTCCCCCGTACGTCAACGGGGCCTTTTTAGGTGAATCTGCATAACTGGGCATACATCTTCTTGTATTCTGATTGAAACCCTGTTTGACGGCATCGCTATCGCCAAGTCCAGCAAATTTCATTCTGTACAACATTAGGTGAGAAAGGAACACACCGACGGACAAGACACACAATGAAAACATGCAGCGACGTTGTGCTTAATGCATGGGTATCAATGTGCACACAGAAGAGGCCAAGCACATCACTTCATTTAATGCGGGCACAGGTCTGTACCAAGGAGCCTGTAACATCGTCAACAAGCCTTAAGCGAAGGAGGAGATGTAGAGGGGAAACAGAGCTGAGAAAAATGAGCAGGAGATGGGCAAGATGACTCGTCTATACTTGAACATCTGACCTGTGAGTTGGTCGTCGCCTGCGGCAGGGGCGATGCGAATGTTAGGTGTTGTAAGCTGAGTCACGATTACCGCAGCTATGGCAAAGGAAGATTCCCAGGTCAGCATGCATGAGGGAAGAAAAAGCCAGACTGAAGCTAGGCTAGCAAGGAGAATCTCGATCAGTATATCACATTGTCTCAACTTTGTTCCAACAACAACAAAAAGAGAAGAAAAGAAAAAAAAAACATAGCAAAGTTTGGAATTTTCTGAATTCTTTTCCCCTACACAAGTTTTTGTCAGGCAGTTAGACTTCTAACTATGTAGCAGTTGCAAGCTTTGGCTGATACTTTGGGTAGGTCAACTGAAGGGGAAAAAAAGTAAAAACAAAACATAAGTCCTAAATAAGGCTCTAGGCTGATTACTGGTTCCAAGTGCTATCGAGTGTGGTGTTACTAAGTGATTCGCTGCTAATTCTGATGATTCAAACTTTCAGCTTTTAAAATTTATTAGGTGACTTAAAATTCTGCTGCTGAAGTCACAATAGTTTCCCTTCTTGCTAAAATCACCTTTGTGGAGAATGGGAATCTTCTTTCATTCGAGACATTTTTTCTGTAGAGAGATTTCTCTGATAACTAAATTTCATGGAGAACGTTTCCATTTAGGAACCTTATTTGGTCACATGGACTGGAAAAAGGGACTGGAAAAAAAATGCAGCTCAAAGCATCGGTTCAAAAAACGAAAACTTGTAATTGCCTTTGCTGTCGTGTCATGGTTAACATGTGACCAAAGACAAGATTAAGATTCTGGAGGCCGACCAGTCGAGCTTCTTGGTTTGGCTGCACAGCCCAGCAGTTGTGTTTAAATGGTTAACATTCATGACACACAGATATTGGGGGGAAAAATAGAAAATTAAAACGCCAGTTCTAACATGATACAGCTGGAAAATGATGCAAAGAAAAAATATTGGAAAATTAAGGACAGGCTTACATGAAAGATTACTAATTTACACGGAACAGCCTGGGTGCTATTAGAAATGTAGCAGCGAGTAAGGGAAATAGATCATCTACCATCTGCAGACAATTAAACCCAAAACTGCTGCTGCATAATATTTTGAAATATCCCTCTGCACCATTCAAATGGTGGTGTTTCTTGTAACTAGACAATTGTAGCAACTGGGTTCAAGAGTGGGAGAATCGTCTCTCACACGTTATTAATGAAAACTTTCCAGTCTTGCTAAGTGAGATGAATAAACTACCAGTTGGGTCAGAAAGTGGAGAAACCCCAGGGTACTACGGAGATAATTTTCTCGATAGGATAGAGTATGCAGTTTTGCATACTGATAGAGCAAACTGTAAACAGTAAAATGTGATTTCTAAGTCGGTACCAAGTTTATGCACTGCACGTAACATTTGCTGGGTCTTAGACTGTTGTTCAACCAAAGTTCCTGTGTGGTGTTCTATTACTTGCAGGAAAATGTGACCTACTCTGCTTTCTGAGAAACATTATATTGTCTTATCGAAAACAGAGCATCTATTCAATACTGGAAAAGGTAAACAATATGAACGCAAAGTCGCTTGAAAATGGCTAGGTCGGGCAGCCATGTATTCACAACTAAATGAAAGGCATACTGCAGTTGGAGGCTCAAAACCCCCCATAGAAAAGGTACATTATAGATATCGGGAAGGATTGTTGTATGATCTCTAGGTTCTGCATTGTAAAGTGTTCATTTGTGACCATTGTTTTTAGTTACAAGGACAAAACTTGAGTCTGTTACAGATTACCTTCAAATAGGAGTCAGCTGGGCCACCGCCTACTTTTGCAAATAAAGTTTTACTGGAACACGGTCAGACTTCTTGTGTACACATCACCCATGGCTGCTCGTACATGGCAATGGTCGAGCTGAGTAGTTGTGACAGAAATCCCCTGGCTCACGGAGCCTCACATATTTGCCATCTCCCCTTTACATAAAAATTTGCTACCCTCTGTCTTAAAAGATCAATAAAATTGTATTACGAAAGAAAAATACTGCTAAATTTGGTAAAATAAAGTCAGATATTCCAATCCTATGCTATGAAGACAGTATCTAATAGTAGCTGATAAATTCAGAATCTCTTTTAGGTCCTAGAGTATGTATGGGAGAGTAAAAAGTATATCAGACTTACAAAGTACCATTTCAGTTGCATGCAGTGGGGGTCTTCTGGAATCTGATGAACCAATATTTACCAAACTCTTTTGCATGACTTTGATGTTTCTTGGAAAATGAGTTTGGGTCAAATGATTTGGGAAACATAGGGTTGAACAGAGTTAAAAAGGTTTCTTCTCCTTGGTAACTTCTCAGGGGCCTGAATATATTCATGATGTATATTAGGAAGACTATTTCAGATCAAGCAAAGAAAATACTTTCTCTACAAAATGCTGAATGACAAATGTAGATCATATCTATATTTCTAAATCCATAGCTGAATGATAGCAGATTTGCATAGATGAGTGGTCTTACTATATAATTTGTTTTCTCCTGTATTGAATACGAATAATTAAAAGGAATCTTAATTAGCTGTGCATGTCAACATTCTTTTCAGCTCTTTTATCGGTGTGCTTTCGTTCTGTGAGCATTGTGGCCTAGAAACGATGGTATTTCTTTGAACAAAGCCGTGAACAGGAAAACAGTGTAGAGAAGCTTCTCAAAGAGCCTAGTGATTAAAAAAAGAAACATTCAAATTTCTGAATCTAGTTAGAAATTGTATTGGGACAATGGAAGTCCTTCAAAGTTTTCTGAAGGTCTTCCAGCAAAGTATATGCACATGGCAGTACCAACGTAAGTTAAATAAATTACTGAGCTTAAAAACAGTGAAGTGTATTTTGCACAAAAAATTCACCTTAAAATATGACACTAGAATAATGGTTTGTATTCTTTTGGTTTGAGACCTATCGTGTAATCCCTATAATGCTTTTGGAAAGAATTTAGCATGTGTTCTCTTGAGGTTTTTGTTTTGATTTCTAGTTAACACTGCTGTTAGTCAAATCATAGCAAAGAAAGGAATAAGTACACACATCTGACTCCAGCCCCCATACACTGAAAGCGAAGAAAGAAAGAAACAAACAAAACCCAAAACTTTTACGAACTCAAAATCCTCAAAAATTTAAAAGTGATATATTTATGTACCTAGGAAGTCTCACAGATTATACCATGCTTAACTTTTAGTAGGCACTCGCAAATGTTTTAAAATAAGTGTATAACAAGGAAGACGCCAAATGGCTACACCATCTAGGAGAAAGATTACTGGCATCGTGTTATGGAAAATATTCTTTTATGGACGATTGATGCAAAATATGCCATTTAAATTGATTGATTACTGTATCAATTAGAATGAACATGCCTCATTTAATATGAAAAATCTAATTTACTAACAAGAAAGGTTTTGATGTTTAAGTGTATCCTGTCCATTTAGAATTGATAATCCACAAAGCCTTCCAGAACTAGCCCTACCACTGACCACAAGGCAGCCTTTAAGTATGCAAAAGTCAAAGAAAACACATATACTAACTGATAAGGCACAGTTGGACCAGGTGGTCTTGAAAAGAATCCAACTATAAAAATGCAAATGGGATTAAAAATCAAAATAAAACTAAGAGGATCTAAGAATAGTTAAAAGCTATTCTGTTAACTCCACCATACAGGCCGAGGGTAACATCCATACATTATGCATATTCTATAGTTGCATGGTGTCTTTATCTTTTAACTCAAGAGATAGAATATTCTGTGGTGAGTTTGCCTATAGACAATAATCAGAGTACAGTGACATATACCTACGAGGAGTCTAGATGTATAAATTAAAGGACACAGGAAAATATAGGCAATCCCCCACACATTCAGAGATAGGTATGAACATACCTTAGGTTTTCCCCCCATGTCTAATTTTTTTATAAGGTTTTTATATTAGGATGTCAAAATATATCCTTGGAATATGATTAAAATAATCACAACATTAAATGTATAAAGTGTATGAAATGTATCTTTAAGAGATATACCCATACTTGAAACTACAAACTAGTTTTGCTGTGAAAACAAATCCACCTCCATACTTTCTCTACAAAGATACTTGTCAACAGTTGTTTCATGAGAACACCGACATCTTTGTAAATTCAAAACGCTGCTTAGGAATGTGGTTTAGCACCTGAAAATTCAATTAAGCCACCACACTGTCAGCAAGACGTGGCAAAAACACAGAAAGTTTGAACTCTTTTCAATTTCGAGCATCCTTCCTACAGGATCCCAATAAAGTTATTAAAACTGCCTATTTCTCTGTTTTGACTATGTAGTCAAGATGGAATGGCTTCCTAAAGAACTTTTAGCATGAATAAAGAAAAAGCATCTGACTGTAGCCGCGGTGAAACATTAGACTGTGCGATAAAGGAAGTTCACGGAATTTGTGCACGTGGAACATAATAAAATAGTCCCAAACTCCCCAGGAGTTTTACCTGCAAGGAGAATACCTCCCAAGGTTACCTCCTGTATTATGCTTTTATGAGTGGAAGGGACGATGTTCCATAGCGACTATTCACACTGGTTTCCCTCTTTCCCCAACAGAGTTTATCTGGATAGAGTTTGTTGCTATATAAATGTTTGCAAATGACTTAGAAAATCTGAGTGGGGAATATTCACTCAATCAGGTCATCCGATTGCCTAATCAGCCTTTGGTGAATTGAAAAACAAATTACAATATTGATTAAATCTAGCTGATGGAAGAAAATGATCCAAATCACCATCTAATTCAATCTATTGTGAAAACAGTCAACGTCAGATTTCCAGACCTACAAGTGTGTTATTTATATAATTATTTAGCTATGTAAATGAACATGATGACAGATTTCATTGCTTTCAGAGTGAATTGGGCAGGGACTTGATTTTAATAAAGGGGAGAGCAGACACTTCTGCAATGCAATACTGTAATTGGCAAGAGGTTCTGCTGGGTGAAAAGCCGTGAAATATAGTGGAAACTCTGTGGGTAGGAGTCCGAAGGTTTGGAATTAAGCTTTGACCCACAAACTATCAGCTGAGTGACCTTGGTAAGTTGATTCATCGCTAAAAATATGCATGTTCGTCATTTAAAAAATAAAAATGGCAATACCTGTCTCCCTTCTCACAGTAATGTTGAAGGAACAGGTGACACATGTATGAAAGTGCTTTCAAACCTTTTAGCTGTGATTTCAGCGTAAGGCATTATAAATTAGGCACTGTGGAAGTGGGTTTACTTTCAGACCTCGAGGGTAAGGAGAATTCAGTACAACAGTTGGAGAATGGGCGGTGGCCTGGGGGTCTGAGAACATGATACCTCAGTCAAGGGCTTCATTATACTTAGTAATTAATAGCTAAGATCATATTACAGTTTATCACACACCAATATCTGTGATTTCATTTATTATTAATTTGTCTAAAAATAAAGGCACTTAATCAAGTAAAATAGGATACTTAAAAACAAATGCTTCAAAATCAATACAAACAGATTCTTAGAAATAGAATATGAGCCCCTGAGCACCTGACACAGTGTTCGGCACATACTCTGAAACCAAGAAATATTTGTGGAGCTAACTGAATAAAAAGGTCCTGGATCTTTACGAAATAAGAATTCTATGAGAAATTTGAACATATATATGGATGTCCATGATACATCAAACTATACTCCTTGCAAGGGAAACAATGAAATAACAAGGTACCTTCACCCAACAGAACTCAGGTGACTGTCTCCGGCCTGACTACATCTAGTGTTGCAAACCCCAGGGTGCCTTCATGCCATCGTTTCTAAATTAAATTACACAGAACTTATCATGGTCATGGTCACTGTGATGGTCTGAAAGGGTGTATTTAACTACAGGTGTTAATTTATGATGCCTCATTTTAGTGTGGATTTTCTATTTCTCAAAGCATTTTCTCCTCCATTTCCCATGCCCTGGTTAACATCACACTCCAAGGTTAACAAGACGACGCTACAGCTCGCGTGTGCACACACAATCATACTTTCTTCTTTAGGAGGCTGTGTGTGGCGAGCTGATGATGGTTGAACCCCAGCCGCTTCGACATCTTGTCTTTGATCACATTCTCTCAGGATTTTAACCAGGCCTGGGAAACAGAAATTCCCCTAAAATCACCCAGTTACTGGGTTCAGTTGCCCCGTGTTCAGTGAAAAAAGCCCATGCAGACTCCATTTGGGAGAGTTCTTATCACTAGGTACTTGCTTAAAAAGAGCAGGCAATATTTTACTACTTTGCCTATGAATATTTATAAGTCATAGTCCTACTGCACATGCTACTATGGTTAAAAAAACATGTACTGAAAGCACATAAACATTAATTTTATTTTTAAGAATTTTGAAATGGCTAACCATTGAAAACTGCCTGGAACGCAGTAACACGCTCTTTAAAAAAAGTATCGACACGAAACTGCTAAGACTCTAATACACGCCCCCACAGAGAGACACACTTATTTCAAAGAAGTTAACCTTACAAGAAATTTTGAAATACCATCTAAAAATTTAAAGGACATATATCGGGAGAGCATCCCACAATTTCAACCTACCTTTTGTGGCCACTCGGACACAGTCTATTTTGGTTTCCTGTGTGAAATAAAGAGGGGAAAAAATCACTATTTGTGTTTTATTTAAAACAAATAAAAATATCTGTAGTTCTAC
This sequence comes from Paguma larvata, assembly GCA_030068075.1. NCBI lineage: Eukaryota > Metazoa > Chordata > Mammalia > Carnivora > Viverridae > Paguma > Paguma larvata. The sequence goes on along the minus strand of CM057835.1, from coordinate 55,855,363 downwards.
GGAAATGCTGATAAGGAAAGAACTCATTGTTCCGAGCGTGGTGTTAATCGCACGATGATGAATCGCGCTTTGATACATGCTCACACAACGATTACTCCTTGTAACACGCTCAGATACATTTTCTGGCTTCGGAGCTGGTGGCCGTGGGCACTGCTAGAGCGGGTGACAAATGAGCTACACATAAAATGTCTCTGCCTAGTGGGCCTGTCTTCTCTAGACCCTTGCTCGCTGTCCGTGAAGACACTACTGGAGAAGGATGCCAGGTCCTGGATTTCTCCCCTTTTCACTGGCAAAAGTCAAGTCAATGGTACTTGGACCCATGCTGTGAAGGAGGGAAATCATCCTGGCGTCCCGAGAGCTCACACTCCTTTCTAAGGAGACTTTAATATCTCACCAGAGTTCTGGGTTGGTCTGAATGGGAAAGGGGAAAAAATTCAGGAACGACTTCCTAGTATTTATTTTGCTTTCATCTTATCTTTCTAAAGCTGTTTTTTTCCTCTCTCTCTCTCTCAAAAAAAGAAGAAAAGATACCTAATTTAGTTACAGCTATAGGAAACATAAACTCTTGTGGAACCAAAGAAATGGGACAGAATATGCTAGAAAGACAGATGTTATATATCTCACAAAATTTTAAATGGGCTGAATGTACATGTTGTAGCTACACCATTTCCCTGTAAAATAGTAAGCGAAGCAGAATTGCTAGCCAACTTTTGGCAACAAGTAAAAACTGAAAATAAAAACCATTATGTGGAGAATATACTCTTCCTAGCAAAACAAGTACAAATATATCCATTTCTTTCCATAAATTTCTCGAGGTGAAAATAAGTTTACAAAGAAACAAAAGACGTAACGTTTGTTCCAAGTAAAAACACAACAAAGGCATGACTTTATTTCTTCCTACTCTCTTCTGTAATCTATGTTCACATTAATAACCCTAAGTAGCCTAGGTAAACGGCCATCTGTAAAACTTACCCCATTGGCTCTACTAGCAGCTTGGAAATAAATTCTGTAGCTTTTATGGGGGAGAAGGGGAGTGTTCCAGTATCCGTTGTAGGTCTTATTATCACCAATAGTAAAAGGCTGAGCAGCTTGGAGGCTGTTGGCTGGAAACTCTGCAGCAAAGTAATACTGCGAGTTCAGTATCGACGCATTCTGGAAGTGGATCGGCACGGGGTAACACTTTAAGATTTCGGTTGTCTTTTTAGCTCTTCGAGGTCGTTCTTCCTCAACAACTACTTGATAGACACTAGGGAGGGAAAAACGTATTATCAGTGATATTTTATGATGATTGGGCTGATTCCCTTTGCCTTCGATTGCCTGGACCCACAGGATATTATCCAAAATAAAGAACACACTGGATACAGTCAATAAGAAGTGCTCAGTATATAAGAGATGCTCATTTAACACTTGCTTAATGAAAGAGAAGGAAGGGGATTAATGTTCTCCCACAGAATTCTCTTGCCTCAGAGGCGCCTGGAAGGCTCAGTCAGTTAAGCTTCTGACTCTTGATTTCGGCTCAGGTCATGATCCCAGGGTGGTGGGTTTGAGCCCCACATTGGGCTCTGCACTGGGTGTTGAGCCTGCTTAAGATTCTCTCTCTCTCTTTCTCTCTCTCTCCCCTCTACCCCTCCCCTGCTTATGAACATGCCTTCTCTCTCAAAAATAAAAAAAATTAAAAATCTTAAAAAAAACAAAACAAAACTCTCTCATCCCCAATAATACAATGTGGTTGAGAGGAAACAATGTTCTCCAAAACTAAAAATTATATACATATATAATAATCCCTGTTGTTTGTTTTTCTCACATGTAATTGAAGATGAATTTATAGAAAATTAACTCAGTTTACTTAAAAAATGAAATTATATTAAGTTTATCTTAAAAAAGGCAATGTAGGGGCACCTGGCTGGCTTAGTCAGTTGAGCACCTGACTTCAGCTCAGGTCATGATCTCAGGGTCTGTGGGTTCAAGCCGCACGTCAGCTTCTGTCCTGGCAGCTCACAGTCTAGAGCCTATTCCTGATTCTGTGTCTCCCTCTCTCTCTCTCTCTCTCTCTCTGCCCTTCCCCCACTCATGCTCACACACTCTCTCTTCCTCTCTCTCAAAACTAAACATAAAAAATTAAAAAAATTAAAAAAGGCCATGTAATATTTTCTTCAATGACATCTGAAGCAATGTCTATGACATTTTAACAAGTCACAAAACACAGTGTGTAACGACTCACGTTGAACAAGGTTTAATGTCCCATATTTTCTCACATTCTTATGCCCCTCACCATATCAGGTCGGTGGAAAGAGAGGACATAAGCAGATCCAAGAAAAGAGACGAGAATTTCAAAAGCCAAGGCCTTGGATCCTGAACTGGGTTATCTGAATTACATATAAAGATAAGAAGGGGATAGAAGGCTCTGAAGATGCCTGTATGGGCAGGGGTTCCAGCCCCTACCCACCTTCCTCTCTCCCCCTTCCAATGTCTGAATTTCGAAGTAACCATAGGAGAATGAGACCAACTTTGAAGAGATGGATGTTTCTGGGAAGGTGTATATTTTAAGAGAAAGATGAACATTTGTGTAGTTTTGGTGGTGAAAAAAAGTTTCCAATACTGAGAAAAACTAACTCTCCACGACAGCTTTTAAGAACTGAATCCAGAACAGATTGAGTCTGGCAAGGAAGTGCATCTTCTTCTCACTGTATCAGAAAAGCACCGGGACTCCCTGGAACAACGCTGCAATCCAAGTGCTGCTCATACCGGTACTCATACCGGATGCCTACCATCCCCACCTGCCTGGGCAGGGCCTGGAGGTGTCCCTCTTTGGGTCTTGCCCATGTGAACTCTGAATGTGCAGTCAGTGAAGTCACCTATTTCTGGGAGTACAACTACTTAGCACATTCTATTACAGGAAGGCAATCCGGCAGCTGCTGTTCAGTTGGTAATTCGGTCCAAATAAAAATCAATTGTTGTAGAATATCAGAATGATTGCTCAGTAGACAAGCAGTACGGTAGGTTTACAGTGTAATGATAACGTGGATTCTGAGTGTGGTGTAAACATAAATAAATAAAAACAAGAAATATGACACTTATTTCCTAACCTCCTAACATCAGAGACTTTCTATTGGTTATGTTAAGATGCTCTAGTAAATCTGAAAGAATTCTCAGAGCATGATGGGTCTGACATGAAAGGACACGTAGGAAGCATCATCCTCTAGGGAGGACAAGAACACATATGGAGGTAAAGTGGACTTCGATTTCTTGCCCCCTTCTCCCTGACTTCTTACATGTATAGTTAGACGTGGCGATTTTAAAACAGATCTGCAAATTCTGACACTTTCCCCATCAAGAATGAAATCATGCCATTTGCAGCAATGTGGATGGAACTGGAAAGTATTCTGCTGAGTGACATAAGTTAGTCAGAGAAGGACAGATATCACATGTCCTCATTCGTAAGTGGATCTTGAGAAACTTAACAGGAAGAAGACCATGGGGAAAGAGAAGGAGAAGAAAATAGTCACAAACAGAGAGAGAGAGGGAAGCAAACCATAAGAGACTCTTAAATACAGAGAACAAACTGAGGGTGGATGAGGGGTGAAAGAGAGGGGAAAATAGGTGATGGGTGTTGAGGGCACTGGCTGGGATGAGCACTGGGAGTTGTATGTAAGCGATGAACCATGGGAATCTACCCCCAAAACCAAGAGCACACTTTATATACTGTATGTTAGCCAATTTGACTATAAGCTATATTAAAAAAATTAATAAATAAAGCGCTTAGGTGTCCAAAAAAAAAAAAAAAAAAAGAGAACAGGGTTGGCCAACCGTAATGATTACAACCAAAAGAATATAACAAAGGGGTAATCAGTAACTCTCAAGGCGCTGGTGAGAGAAGGTTATGCATCTTCAGCCTGGTTCCCCAGGAAAGCTAGCTTCCTGTAAATGCTAGCCACCATGTAAATGTTCCAATGACCCTGAACCTGCCACACTGGAGAGGCCACCTGCAGGCACTCTGCCCTGCAGTCCCAAAGAACTCCCAGGCAACATCTGGCATCACTGACAGCCATGTGCATGGACCATCGTGGAAAGCTCTGAAGGCTAAGCCTTAAGATGATGGCAATCCTGAGAAGCCAAGCAGGAGCTGCCCAGCCAACCCTCTGCTAGCCCACAAAATCACGGCAAAACAGAAATGTTATTTCAAGCTGCTGAGTTTGGGAGTAGTTGGAGATGTAGCAAATATTAAACAGAGTATCAGGTCAGAGAAGAGCAAGAGTAAAGGGTCAAGGTCAAAGACAGCACGATGCAGACAACAGCTGATTCATGAAGAAGTTTAACCTAGTCTGCCACTAAATACATACAACATTGAGAAAATGTGACTGTTCTCTTGAAATGCCTTTTGTAGGGGTGGGGGAGAGTGGCATGTCATTGATCTACGCTCTAATATGAATTCTGCTAACAACTGGGGTTTTAAATTAATTCCTTTGGGTCTTATTTTTTTTCCCCAATGAAATAAAAGAGTTTTAGATGGATATATAAGGTGCATTTTATACTTTTATTCAGCATTTTATTCAGCATGCAAGAACTACTCTCAAAAAATGGATAAATCAAAGGAATAATTAATTGTTTTGCAAAGGGATTCTCCAGTAAATAAAATGATGTTTAACACTGGCTTCCTTCTATCAGCTTTTCCTAGTTATTTGCTATATGACACGATTTTCAAAATTTCACTTTAAAAACAACTCTGGAAAACCCATATACTAGACAAAGTGGAAATGTAGAGATACGTGTGAAGAAAAAAAATACACAGAAATTATTCCATACAGAAAGTGCTAGGTTGGGAGTCTTATACATGTAGGCTTTGTTCTCCCATTTTACTGATACAAAAATTGAGGTTCAGAGGTGAAGTGCTATTCCATCTGGGGCTCACAGATAATGAAGTGGCAGATGTGGTCTCATGACCATCAGACAAGGTGGTACTTTGGTTAAGGTGCTCATTTGACCTTTCTGTGCCATAGGCATCTTCCCCTGCTTTTGCAGATACAACCGACACACAAGCTGGTCCCCACCTACTTCCCATAATCAATTTCAGGATTGTATAGAGACTCTCTCATTTGTCACATCCATGGGGCTATAGATGGTAATTATACCTTTGACCTCGATTCATTCTCCCATCTCTCTCTGAGTCATTATTAATTTCCTGGGAGGACATTCCTGGATTTTGCAGTGAGGCCAGCACCTAACTGGTGTCCTCTTCAGCTCTTGATCCCAACCAGGCACCTCGGTGCCATTGGGGACAGTGATCACTCATTTTTTGTTTCTAACTCCTCTAGATGAAAGACTAGCACAACCACTTCCAGACTGTCCAAGTCCCACCATGTTGAATTCCATCACAAACACCTAGCCCTCTATTTCTTTGCCCTGACCTGGACTCAAGTTTGTTACTGAAATGCTGTTCTCCCCAACACACTGAAATATTTTGCTGTTCTCAGCACATGACCCTAACTCATAAAAACACTGAGACCCTTTCGTAAACCCTCTGTTAGGGCCTCATGATCTGCTCCCGCATTGTGATGTACTCCTGTTCTGCTCCACACTCACAAAAACCTATTCTTATAAAGACTAGAAATCATTTGTGTCTATTTATCAGTATTTTTAAAAACTTCAAGTTCCTGGAGGAAAAGGTCTACAATTTAGTCATCTCTGTATCTCAGCACACTTGGAACAAAGTGGGTCATGAGATACAGATTTTTGAAAGCATAATATAATTTAGATGTATTTTCTAGTTTATATGCATTCTATGTGGTAGTAGGCAAGAAATATACTGGTAATCACAAATATGCTCTACTTTACTAAAATTTAATACTAAGTTTATTTTGCATTCATTCCTTGAATATCCAAGAGCTAACAGAAGAAGAAATTATCAAGAAGCAGGTTTTATGATGAGAGAATGCGGGCTAGATTGTAAGTTTATTCAGGATAACCCAGAATTCAATAATGAACCCTGAGAGAATCAAAAGCTGCCTGTTTTTCTACCCCCTTCTCAAACCGTCACCTCTCACTTCCCATCCATCTTTTCCCTACCTCTGCTAGTAAGTGTGCTGGGCTCTGTGTACGTTTCCTCATTTATTAACTCAAGGAATGTTTTTGACGCCTACTGTGTGCCAGGTACTACTTTAACTTGAATACAGTATATGACATTCCCTAAAGAGAGAAAATCTTGTTTTGTAATTTAAATACCATCTAAGCGAATATGGGCCCCAAAAAATAATTTTTCCAAGCAGGAATTTTAGGAGGATTAGATGAAAACTCGAGAATTAAAATGATCATTTAGTGGACCCCCATTTAGCCAGCTGGTATGTTATACACTCCACTCCACTCCAGTTATATCACTTTTTAACTGGCTACCATCTACTCATCTTCAGATATATTAAAGGAAGAACTAAATTGACTAGAGCAATTTCAAACCCAAAATGTCTTTTCATCCTGGCTCCACAAGAGAAATTAGATTTGCAAGCATCCAGACCTCAAATCTATTTGCTCTTTAATAATTTAAGCACTGAAAGGTCAAGCAGCTCTTTTCTATTCCCCTTTATCAACGTCCAAGCGCTAATGAAAAATAGCTAAATCCTATCCGCTGCCCAATTGCCACACATTGCTGTCTCCCTGATGGAAATTAACACATTATTGGCACCTAGGTCAATGGCACCTCAATAGAACTCTCCGACTGATATGTTTTTCATTGGTGCCAATAACATCATTTCACTAGTGAATTTCATGAAATTTGTCCGACCACAGTTGTCATCTCAAAGAGTAGCTTTGAAAATCTCACGCTTTGAATGGGTTTTCTAAAAATGATGATTAAAAAGAGGAAGTTCTCCAGCATGGAAAACCAAGCAGAAGTTTCTAGCTTAGTGAGCTGAATTAAAATTCTATTATCCTATTAGTGTATTACTCACACTCCCTTTGTTTATTAAAGCCACCCCTTCCCTATCCTTATTCCGCGATTCTGAAATTTAAAGTTACATAAAAGATTCCTAAGGCATTTGCAGTATGAAGGTATGATCTATAGTGAAGATGACTTTGCCAAAAATGTGACATCACTGTATCATAACTTTCTTATGGAATGAAATTTAATTTAAAATTTCATTTATGTGAGGCTTTTCTACAACAAAACTCTAAGGCTTTTATAAGGAGAATAAGAAATCTGCATTTATATAGACTGGCACATGACGTATAACCTAGAAAAGAACATCGAAACATCTGTCATGTACTCTGTTAAACCTGAAAGTTCAAATGGGATGAGATATTTTTGGTGTTTTCTACCTTTGAAGACGTTGAGCAGAAGCCTGCTGCAGAGCTGAAATTGACTTTAAAATTTTGGTCTTAATTCATTTCAAGATTAAACCCTTTGTTGTAAGTCAATTTTTCTTATCCACTTATTCTACTTCTTATCAGCATAAAATATTGGAGGGCTATCCAACCGGATAACAGAACAGGGGTTGAGGAAAAGGGGAGAGAGGGAGAGAAGTTAATGATCCATTCCATTGTTGCTTTTGCTAATCTTTTAACGTCTGCGCTTCTGATCATTTCAAGGACTTAGAATATTGTTCATTTCATGGTACCTCACAGTGCCTTTTAATTTACAAATTTTGGTAAAACCATCTCTTCTATATGTACAAAAAAAGAATAAAGACTGCCATTACTGTCTTCCCAAAGATTATATTTTTTGAGGGGGGGGGAGGGCAGTGGAAAATGAAAGTAAAAATTATATGCAAAGCATGTAATATAAATGAGTGATTAAGGTTTATTGCCATGCAGTTAACACAGAATTTATTTTTTTCCCTATTTTATTTTGGTTTGGTCCTTGCCTTTTCCCAAACCTGTCAGCACTTACTGAAATGACACCCTAATAATTCAAACAACCTAGTACAACTAAACTAAGTTTTAAAAATATCGTCACCAGTTAGAAATTAGGGGGGAAGAGGTCAGTTCAATATGTTGAGCATCGTGACTAGGATTCTTCCGAGTTCTTCCATAATACTAGCACTGTGAGTCGCTGACCTAACGTGGTCCTGTTCGCTAAATCGGAAATGCCGACTGGCATCTAGTTTTGGACAGACAGTGGGCCCTGGGTAACAGGCCACACAGCATAAACAGATCAGGAGGGTTGAATATTCTGTGTTAGCAACTTTAATTTCTCTTTGTCCTGCTCTCTTCTAGGTAAGATTGGCCATAAATTGCTTCGGAATATTTGTGGGCACCACAAATATACTTTATGTTCTTTCAGCCGTAATTCATCACAAGGAACCAGCCTCGCATCCGTAAGTCACCGTTGTCCTGTGTGCGTCTGTGTGCGCGCGCGCGTGTGTATGCATGTATCGTGCACGTGCAAGTGTGCCTGAGTGTGCGCCCAGTGCCCTGCTGCTCTGCTAGTTAGCGATAAAATCTGATACAATAAAATATTAATTACAGCTGAAAGGTTGGGTGAGAAATATGAAGTCAATTACAGTTCCATATTGTGCACAAAGGGCAGGAAGAAAAAAATCTTTAGTTATGGAGGTTTGGGCTAATAAAGTAAAAACTAAAACATTAGACTCAGGCTGAGCAGCTCTGTACAAGGCCACCTGTTATTAATCTTCACAACAGGCACCAAATTTCAAGTAAATGAGTCCAAGGTGGAACGAACCTCTTTAAGACGAAGTTCTCCCCGTTTTAACAGAAGAAGATGTTTTCCCTTGCAGATTTTATTTCACTTAAGCTAATCATAATCTAATCATCACAATTTCATAACAAACACATGATTATAAAAATTACAATTCAAGGTCAGCTACTACTGTTAAAGCCTGTTTTCTTAAATAGCGCTAGTGATTTGAATAAAAATGGAAGTTGAATACCATCAAAGCCACACTAAGTGTTTTCATTATTGCATGTCTGTATTATAGTCAATTTGGAATCTTTCAGTCCCTAAAAGTCGTAATACTGCAGGCTAGGTAAGCTGGAATAGAAATGCCACCAGGGAGGCAGATGGATTAAAGGGGTGACCTTGAGAGAACACTGAACTGGAAGTCTCTGTATCAGAGGCGACTGGGTCCAGTTTTGCCACTAAAACATCGACTGACCAGTAAGGTCCTTTCACGCTCCAATATCTTATAACTCCTGGAACAAGATCAGGCGACTCTCCACATCAACACATGAGAAGAGAATTATCTCATATATGCGTCCTCCATCTTTCCTTTTCACAATATTTATCGTGTATCAAGCACCGTGCCGGGCACAGGGGAGGAATAAAAGGAGGAATCAGGCACTGACTGTCCCTGTCCTTGAAGAGCAGACTCAGGGTATCAGAAACAAAGAACTGCTGTGACAGGGACCTGACAGGGGTTTGTACGTAACACATACACACATAGCATGTACACGAGCCCAAGTGTAACGGAACACAGGGGAGGAGTGACAATGTTTATGCCCATCTCTTAGAGCATCTGCTTCATTGAGGACATCTGGGCTGGACCTAGCACCCAAACGTTCCCACCAGTAATACCCAAACACTCCCGCCAGAAACACCCAAAGACTGCGGTACTGCCTAGGGCCACCAGCTTTCTCCCCAAATTAAACATAAAGGAACAAGAACAAAAAAGCTAATGTCTTTAGATCCCCTACACAGTCCCCATTCTCTCCAACCACTTGTATTAACAAAGTTCCAACAAGCTTTTTATTTTATTTTTATTATCACACTCACTAATGACCGCTTGCAACAGCTTCCACGAGCCCACAAGGACCCTACATCCAGAATACAGAAGACTGCAGGGGGTGGGCTGTGTCCCAGCTCAGATCCCTCCTGAAGTCCTGGACAGTTGCCCCAAGAGTTCTCCGAGTTACCTTAAGAGCAACCTCAAGAGTGGCAGGGCTTTCCTTTCAATTTCGATGCTGCCCAGCTCCTGGCAAAAGTGCACCGTAAGGTGTGACCGCGAGCAGGGTTCCTCGTCTTGACTCCCGCAGCCACCATGTTGCCTGAGGCGAGAGCCAAGCACAAGCGGTCTCTGCTCTCCGGGGGCAGGCGGGTGAAGACGCCCATGGACACACAGTCCTGAGCTCTGTTCTGCTCTACCTCTCTCCAAATCACTGTCGGGCAAATTTGGACTCTTCCTGCCCTGTATAATCGCTTCTCAGGTTACAAGATCCATAATGTCTTAATTTTAGGATTTCAATTGATATCCATTTTCATCATGCAGGTCAAATCAAAATAACTCCAGGTGGGCTTGCTGTGCTTTGGCGGGGCTCGGAGCGGGCGTGGTTGCAGAGTTTGGCCCTGAGAGCCATTTCGGGCCTTCCCTGTCCACAGGCTGCCTCTCTCTCTGCAGAAGGCCGAGCTGAACACGGGGCCAGTGCTCGCTGGTGCACCTGCCCTCGAGGCCTCGGTAATAAGACTGGAGCTCTGATCTAATACATAGAATCCTTCAGAGGAGATTATGTTGAAGAGAAGAACATTTGAAAATAGGGGAAGGAAAGCCGTGCACTATATTTTCATGCACAAAAGCAAGTTTGAAATGGAGTTTGAGGGAAAGTTAAATTAAGTTTCATTGTATAAATGCTCAAATTCATCTACTCTATTATTATTATCTTCCCCTGCCATTTTTAAAGCTTCTTTTCAAGGGTTCTTGAAGAACAAACTTCGTTTCCAAAATGAATTTTCAAAGAGATGACTGACATTGTCATCCTAGAAGCAACATTAATAAAAATGATCTTTGTTTCCTGGTGGTAAAGGAATCCGGAGTATTATTTTTTAATACAATAAAATTCACCTAAAATCAGGTGGGGGAAGCATGGTGGTGGTGGTAATAAGAGATTTAGCACCTTTTGTTAACACACACTGTTGCAACTCAGCTATAATAAGTAATAAAAAAAAAACCCCAAGCCAATATAGTAACATAAAATTGAAGTTTTACCTGTGAGTGACATTTTGGTCTTTGTGACTATATGTATCCCAATGAAAAATAAAAAAAAATTTAGGTTAGATATTAGAAGTTAGAAGTTAGATATTTAGACCTCTTTTCCTAAAACAATTTTAGCACCAAATAGAGCCTTTCAAAAGGTTCAAACACTGGCAAAAGAACATTTAGCCCAGAGGATTTATGATGGTCCTGCAGTTCTTATTTCTTCAATAAATAAAAGGGAACAATTAAAAAGCCACTAATAAGCATTTCAAAAGAAATGATATCTTTTTTTCTTGATTCTCTGGAGACTATTAAGAATGGTGAAATGGAAAAGACATACACATCAACAAAAAAAGACTGATTAATTTGATTACAATGATCCAATACACTAAAGCAAATTTGTTTGAAGGACGAGTGTTTGAAACTCAATGTTAAACATTTGAGTAAATTGTAATGGAGTTGGGCTTCACCAAAAAAAAAAAAAATAATAATAATAATAATAAAGTTCTCCTAACTTCTAAGCATTAAGTAACAGGGATAAACCCCAAATATTCTGATGATCATCATCTAAAATTAAGCGTGTAACTAATGTGTTTTCTTAATGCTAGAAGAGACAGTGAAGAGAGGATATTAATTTGTGGAGTGGTTCATGTCTGCAAAGGAAGGTGTATCCAGTCTGGTTCCAGAGAGAACCTGAGGGGGAGAGGGGAGGAGGGGGACTCCTCTGAGGGCTGAAGAGGGGAGAGGGAGACTCTTGGCAGGAAGTGGGTACCGGAAGTTGACATGGCTTCCCTGGTCACATGGTCTGCTCAGGGAAAACGCTGGCTGTTCGCCTCCCCAGACCTCAGTTCCTCCTGTGCACGGGGATGCTGGTGTCTGTCAACAAGTCAGCTCTTGACAATGAGAAATCATTTCATAAAGGACCAAGCATCGGCCTGCTGCATTATAGCTACTCATTCCAAGTCTCAATGATTATTCATTTTTTTATTATCATAATTATTCTGGTATGACATACTGTTCAGATCATAACTGAGGTTCAGGAATATTATAGTAGGACCTGGAAAATTTCCCAAGATGTGGGCAGAAGAAAAGGGCCACTACATTATCTAGTTATTGTTATTGCCATCATTAGTGGTCAGAATAATGTCAATAATAAATAAGTGAAGCTTTCCTATGTTGAGCAGATAACATCTGTGTTGGTACCACCCTGAGTGCTTTGCTGACTGTCATTAATTCTCTCTGATGTCTTTTGAGATAGATTATTACTCACATATAATTGATGAGGAGACTGAGACTCAAAAAAGTTACATCGACTTGTCCAAGGTTATAGCGCAAACAAGCACCAGGATTTAAACCCAGGACCATTAAACTGCACACTGTGGTTGGCGGCATTGTTTATGATTCTGAATACCTTTGCACCTTCCTTCCCAAGAAAGAGCTATTATTTGTACCTACTCAACCAATAGTGGTTGATGGAACAAAAGGTCGTCTGAAACTTTGCTGTTTTTACAGAATGAGTGTACAATATTAATACCACACACACAGTTCTTACAGCTTCCATAAAATTACTGTTGAAATAAGGGTTACCCTTAGAACATAGATCCTACTTAAGTGATACTCACAGTATATGGGCATAAAATTTAAAGGGAAGTAATGGTTAGAAATCTGAAGTTTATGGGTACCTCAGTCAGTTGAGCATCCGACTGTTGATTTCAACTCAGGTCATGATCTCAGGGGTGTGGGATTGAGTCCTGTGTTGGGCTCTGAACTGAGCATGGAGCCTGCTTAAGATTCTCTCTTTCTCTCCCTCGCTTGTGTGCATGCTCTCTCCAAAATGTAAGCAAACACATACATACATACATGCATACATACATAGATTTGAAGTTTTATTACCAAAAGCAGGGAATAAAAGAATCAAGAATAAATAGCAATCTAGCCAACGTGCTTTGTTAGGCAAATATTGATATCATAGCTTTGTCCTTTTAAAAGTATTTTTTTTAATGTTATTTTTAAGAGAGAGAGAGCAAGCGCATGCACGCTAGTAGGGGAGGGGCAGAGACAAAGGGAAACAAAGCATCTGAAGCGGGCTCTGTGCTGACAGCAGACAGCTCCATGTGTGGCCCAAACTCATGAACCAAGAGGTCACGACCTGAGCTGAAGTCAGGTGCCACCAAATGAGCCACCCAGGTGTCCCCATAGTTTTACCCCTTTTGAGCATTCAAGTTTACAAAGAACTGTTGCTTGTATCAGTCTTCATGACAATGCTGTGAGACAGGCAGAGTGTGTGATGGACTCCAATGTTAGAACTGAAGACTCAAAAGCTCACAGGATGGCCCAAGGTCACAAACCCAAGGCTTCTGGTCCATGCTGAGTGTTCTTTTAATTAAAAAAAAATGTTTTTAATGTTTATTTATTTTTGAGAGACAAAGAGCATGAGCAGGGGAGGGACAGGGAAAGAGGGAGACACAGAATCCGAAGCAGGCTCTAGGCTCAGAGATGTCAGCACAGACCCCAGTGCGGGCCTTGAACCCACAAACCATGAGATCATGACCTGAGCCAAGGTTGGATGCTTAACCAACTGAGCCACCGAGGTGCCACTGAGTGTTCTTTTAATTAGATGAAGTCCTATGAATGATTTACATTTAGAAAGATCAGATTTCACTCACTCTAAGTAAAACTTTAGTCATTTGGAGAAAACTCAGGGTCTACCAGGGAGGCACCTGCCAGGCCCCTTCCACCCAATAACCCCTGTGTTTGGTGGGGGCCATGGCACCGAAACACTCACCCGGATGACCTGTTAACTTTCCACCAGGAAGCCTCATGGGTCAATTTTCCTTCCTCTGTGGTCAGATGTACAAATGCAATCATATCTCTGGCCCATTAAAAATCCTACTGTCTCATGATTTGTGTGTGTTGAGGGTGGCAGGTGGACAGAGGAGGGAAGAAGAAAGAAGATTCTATGCTAAAAATACATCAAATGCTACCTGGCATATTCTCAGTGCTGAGTGTATATTTACATCTTTTGAGCCAGAGGATGGCCTGAAGGGGAGGCTGACCCAGGAAGTGACTGGATAATAGACACTTTCCGCATTAAACAAAGTCTGGAACTATCCTAAGGGCATGGCAAAACCCTGATGGATTTTGGAGCTGGAAAGCCAAAGACCCTGGCGGCCACACTGTGTAGTGGGAACTGGAGAGCCAAGAAAGGCAAAAGTATGAGCTGAGGCAGTGATGAGAGATGTGGAGAGTAAGGAGGAAAGGAAGGTGTCAGTGACCTTGAGAAGTGAGAAGCAGGACAGTGTCTAAAGCAGTCGGTACGGACGTGCAGGATTAGAGGGACCTTCCTGATGAATGTGAATTTGGAGTAATGGCTTATTTGAAAGTAGCTTTTCTGAATTTCTCTTCTAGTTAAAAAAAAAATAACAAATTGATTCAAGGGTAAAGGTAGGGTATTCTCTCGTGCTTCTGTACTACACGGATAGGACGTGTTTTTTAACTTTTATTTAGGAATGAAAATATACATTTAAAATCCTTCTCCTTCCTGATATGTCCAACCAGTTAAAAGGAGATTTCAGTCCTTCGTCTTCTTATCTATGAAAGTTTCAGTGATAATTACTTTTGCTCACAAGAAGAAGATGAGGTTCAATTCAATAAACATTTATTGCACACTTAATTAGGTTTGAGGTACTGAATGATATTCAGGAACTAAATTATGAAAATCATTTTGTGATCATTTTGCATTTTCTATTACATTTACATATATTTTACATAATGATTAGCCTAGGAAAATGCTCACTTTCAGCATTAAATGCATAAATCTAATTAATCCTCCTGAGTGCTGGTCAAACCTCATTCTTCTATATGTTTTTAATTGTATTTTATAAAATGACCACTGTTTACATTTCTTTACTTTCTCATGTTCCAGGCTTTTCTACAGGTGGTTCCTCTTCTGGGTGGACTACACCGGCGTCTAACCCCTCACTGGCCACCTCCTACTTCTCTTTTGCATTTCAGCTTAAAGAGCATAACCTGATCCCTTATTGAGATTTCGTCCTCTGTTAGATGCTCTTTGACTTTTCTGGACTTTTCTATCCAGCTTGGTCAGTAGATATTTGGTGAAAGAATGAACACACATTAGCCAAATATCAACCATGAAATTTCCTATAACACTTTGTAAGGTTAGAACTGGCAAGAATTTTAACTCAATACTAGTAATTGCAGAGAACTCTTATCACTTCTCATTGAGCGGAAAACACTCACATTGACACTGGTCAGGAAAACACTTTCAGGGCCAAGCAGAGAAGTGGAGTAACTGGGACACAGAGAACAACACAAAAGGGATGCGGAGATATGGGAAAACTCACATTGTGCCCTACCATTCTGCTACCAAACAGGCTGAGGAACTGAGTTTTAATTAAGTAGCTGAAAACCAATACTTGACCATCAAGCATCAAAAAATAATACACTTAATAAAATCATTTGTAATGAAACAGAAGGCATATCAGTATTTTTGTGTGCTTTGGTGTTCTCACTATAAACAATTATAGTGAAGGTATTTATAAGTGCTGTTTGATGAAATGTTCCGCTGAAGAGGATGATGTAAAACATCATTCCCTAAATGGTTATGCCCCCAAAATAGGATTAAGAAGCGCTGTCACGTGAGGAAAGTGGTCAGATCGTCTCTGGGTCGCTTCTCAGCTCTGAAAGCAAGTGACTGTAAGCAGCACTCTCAGTTGGCTTTCTCTCTCTGCCTCATATGTGACTCGATCGGTCTCTTAGAGAACCTGGGATCTTCTCTCTCAACTATATGCGATTTTGGCACTTTAAAAAAGTAAAAGTGAGGCATTTCTAGTCAAATCAATCAGTCTTTGTCAAAGTTTCCAAGATCCTTGCTCCCTGAGGCTATCAGTCTTAGCTCGGAACACCTCTAGAAATTCAGCCCTTAAATTCCCTGGAATCGATAACTGTGATTAGGAAGACCCGGCAACTCCTGAGAGCAAATGGCATGGTGGTTTTGCGATTCATAACTAAGGGGATACAGTGTTGAGTTTAAGGTTTTTGCATCCTTTTGATGGGTATACAACTAACACTACTTGTCAATGATTTCACTGTTAACATTTAGATGGAGCAGATTTATGGGGGAAAGAAGCAGCATGCACCTTTCTCTATGGTCAGTGGAAAATGAGATCAACCTGTATGCCTACCTCTGTCACCCCGACGGATGGTTTTGGGCAGCTAGTCAGTCTGGGTCGGGGAATGCACAGAACTACCTGCTCTTACCTTTAGGGAGACAGTCATGAATAGCTTTTGGCCTCTACTGTATGTGATATTCAAAGGCTTTCATGTAATCTGTAGTTCCAATCTTAGGCGCCTATCTTTTGAGAGATACGCATGGGTTCCTTTGGGCACAGCAGAAACGAGATATAATACGATCAAACACTCGGGTCTTCCCTGGCCCCAGCCATGAACCAGCCGCAGTCATCCACTAAGCATATTGGTGCTTAGAGAAGGCTTTGCAGTCTGGCTTTCAGTAGGCAAACACACCATTGTGTCTATTCAGCAGACACTGCACACACAACCCGGTACAAATAATAATCATCACAAAAGCAGCTAGCACAGGCTCAGGGCAAAGGGGTGAGGGTGATGCAGTAAAAGAAAGTGAGAGAGAAGAAAGAGAAAGATCCAGAAGCTTCTCAGTAAGAGGGACTAATAATGCCACATTTCTACTGCTTATGAAAACTGATATTTAAAAATATTCATACAATTAGTAATTTCCACTCAGTTACTAAATAGAGAGTCATTGCCAAGGACTGGCTTTCACTTTCTGGTGTTCTAGTGTCTGCTTTAAGAATACTAGAAACAGTTCATATCACCCATTGCTTTGGTTAGTTAGTATGTTTATTTTTTCTCTAAAAAGGACTAAACATTTTTGATTCCTTTAAATATGGTCTCTAATAAAAACTGGCCTGTGGCACTTACCAGACCCCTTCCCTTCATGCCTAAAGGTTGGCTATGTTTTTTTTTTTTTTTTTTTTTTGTTAGCTATGTCTTAACTGGGTCCAATAAAAGAAACGGTGGGAGGGCTCACCGCATCCACCAGCTGCACTTGCTGGGTCTCCTATGTTCCTTCCCTGGTTAATCCCTCCCCGACTGTGGGGCTGATCTTCCTTACATTTTTTTTCCCTTACCACTCACTGCCTGAAGGCTATGTCTCCACTCCTGGGCATGGAGCATAAGGGTGCCCAATCTAGCTCCGATCTCCCTTGTGGCTCCCCGATCCCCCCACCCCCCATGCCCCACTGTAACTGTAACACCCTTCCCATTCCCAGATGAGGCCAACTGCTCAGTCCTCCCTGGCCTTTTGGAGTTTATCTGTCTTATCCATTATTTATTCCCTGCCATATACTTGACCTCCCCTGCAAATACCTTCCCATGACATACATACATGACAGACACTAGACAACATCCATCTGCACGATTCAGCCGCTTGGCTCCTCTGAAGCCTTACCTGACCCCTCCTGTGTACAACCCCTCCCCCTGGGCTCACTGTGCCAGTCCTTATTCCTGCAATGGGGGGCCAGAGGACACACTGGTCATTCACATCTAGATTGCTAACTCCTGAAGAAGAAAGCTCCTAACAGGCTCCTCTGCGTTCCACTTTACTCAGTAAAGTGCCTGGAACCTAGTGAGTACTTACTTAATAACTATAATCCTAACAACTCCCTGCGATAAGGTGATATTACTTTGCACTGCAAAGATGAGGGACCCGAGGCTCAGAGATGTTAAGAAACGTGTAACAGTCACATAGTTAGTCGTTAAGAGAGCTGGGATTTGAAATTACGTTTATTTAACTTCAGAGTATGTCCTTTCCCTATATCCTGCGGCTCATTTTAAAAGTTAGGTCCACAATTTATGTGACACATAAAACAGAGTAATTATTTGAATATTACTCTTTCTTTTTTAGAATATGCCAAAGGAGGAAAGAGTGATTTGCCTGCCTACAAGGCTATGCATGACACCTGACACTATCTTATGTCTTCGTCCACAATGATCTTGATCAATTATTGGCAGATTCAGTAGTTTCTAATTAATGTAGGGCAAAGCGTTGTTTAGATATGGAAATGATACATGGATTTATAATAGGCAAATTTAAAATGAAGCCCCTTTTAAATTTATCATACAGAATCTTTGGAACATAAGGTAAACTCCATTGTGAGGTTTTACATTATAGTTTTTCCTTTCTCAAAACAATAGTCTTTCTGACAAGAAAATAACGGGATGAAAATCTGGGGGAATAAATAATAGAAAAAAAATCTGCAAATCACTATTTAACTGGTTCCTCTGACCCCAGATCAAATTCTTAGACAACTCTATTCTGATTAAAAAGATAATTTTTAGAATCTAGGGAATAAATTCTAACATAATTCTATCATAATGATTAAATGACCATAAAATGGTACTTGAATCACAAGCATTTTTTTCTTTTTTTAAGGAAGGGGAAGAAAAATCAGATTCTTCAAGGGTGAACAGAACATTGGACTTCATTGACCCGAGCAAGTTCCATGTTTCGCTGACCCTCCATTGATGCCATATTGTGAATTTCACTTTCAGGATGGTTATAAACAGAAGATGCATTTCGTTTTGTTCTACAGTTAACTTTATTCAGTAGCGATGGCCATAACCATAATTAGGTAATGATTCAGGGGCCAACAGGGAAACATATAACCTTTATAAAGACTTGTACGACAGAATTGGAGCAGGGAAGAGTTCATTACCTATTTATAATATCAATTCCTAAGGATCTGCAAATGCATACGTAAATGGGTAGCCAGATGTAATCAAATTTTAAAATGTAGTAGAGATACCAGAATTTATTGTCATGCTATTGTTTATGACTTTATTGATAGAGACAGTTGTTAAATCCTTAATTTATTTTTCATGTAAAATTAAGATATGAGATTTGAAAAAAAAATGACACAAAGGAAAAGCTAGAGGACCTATGTGTTTATCCCATGGGGGGAAAAACACACCACGAACCACCTACTGACACGGTTTAGAAGTACTGCAGCAAGAAAAAAAACTTCTATGGCATTTGTATATGTGAAATACAGTTTGGAGTGTTTTTTTAAAAAAAATACTACTCCCATTAATCCTCACAGGAACCTCATCATGATGATTTGGCCAAAGGCTCCTTGCATGAAGCGGATGAGAATGGGATGTCCAAGCAGGGGTGTCCGTAGAGTAAAAATGCCTTTCCTTGGACTTGTTGATGGTAGACGATCAAACGGGTTGTGGCTTTAAAAAAAGACTTTTTTTTAAAATTGGTATTTGGTCCACACATCCTAATATAAAACTTTCTAAACCATAACTAATTGTATGCCAACAAGCATAATTTCTAGTAGAGAAAACTTTCTTTAAAGTTTATTTATTTATTTTGAGAGAGAGAGAGAGAGTGCATGAAAGCTACGGAGGGGCAGAGAGGGAGGAGAGAATCCCAAGCAGGATCTGTGCTGTCAGCATGGAACCTGACACGGGCATCGAACTTACGAACCGTGTGATCATGACCTGAGCTGAAATCAAGAGTCTGACACTTAACTGACAAAGCCACACAGGTGCCCCTCTAATACAGGAAACTTTTCAAACAAAATGCACGATTATCTCCTATCATTCATTAGTCATCATGATCTCTTTCCTTGCTTTTCCTGTCAAACGATCCGTTTCTCCATCCATCTGAGGTGGCAGTTTTCGGACTCCCTGACACTCTCTGGCTGAATCCCTTTAATAAAAACTTGTGTGTGACACCAGCTGGGAACATGAGTGCAAGCTGATGGCCACAAAGAAGAACAAATCTCATTTTCCACATAGCTCCAGGATCAAATCAAACATTTCTAGGAAGTGTAACGAATTTTCTTAAAACACATACAATTGCTTTACTGACTATTTATCCTCAATGGAATGAAATTCTATCCTTCACTTTGTTCCGAGAATACAGCACAGAGTTTTCAAAGGACAAAGAGCTCAGTTATGAGAAAAAATAGCATCCTTTAATACATTTTTAATTACCTGTCTGATTTGTTACAAAGGAATATTTGATAAGTAGTTTGGAAAAATCAAGAAATACTAGAAGTTAACAATGAGGCACTAAGATCTGTGTATGTTTTGCTGGCTACCTAAGACAAAGCAGCACCGGGGGAAAATGATAGGAGTTAAATGAAAACACTGCATATTGGTATAGTCTACCACGGTAATGTATTCAAGGTGAAATCTAGTTAATAAAAATCTGGCCGTATTATATAAAAATAAATAAATGCTTGATTTATATATGAAGCTGAAGTTTTTATATAGAACAGGTCTTTTTTTTTTTAATCGCAAGTATTGTGGATGAATAAAACATTTATGCCTGTCTTCTACTAGCAGAAAATATTACCAATCTCATCTGAAATCTTACTTGCCAGGACTCATGCTTTAAAAAAATAAGGCAAAATATTTTTTCCATTCCTTCCTTACGCCCTCATCTCTTCCCCATTCAGAATGCAGTGAAGTTCCTATTTGCTTTAAGATTGTGGCCCTGATTCTCAGCAATGGGAACTCTAGACAAATTGCTGTTTAAATACAACTATTGAGGAAGCGTTCACTGCAAAGACAACCATAGTATAAGAAGTTACCAAGGACAATGAAAGTACAGTATTAAGATAATTAGGACTAGCTTTGTTAGAACAAGGTGGCTGCCATCAATTAAAAGTATATTTGCATGTTTAGGCCATCGGTTTTTAATATTTTGGTTGTTGCTGTGATGATTGCCCACCTCCCATCCCCATGGACAGACAACTGTAATAGATGTTTTCCCCACTTGGTGGTTTGTCCTGAATGAATGAATCAAAGAATGAGTACTTAAAATGGTAATTTTCTAACATTTTACTGAAATGAATATCAGAATGTTTAATTAACAGATTCAAGCGCTGAGTTTTAATTAAGAAGACATATAGCTTCCAAACATTTATGAATAAATGAAACAACAATGCCTAAAGAACAAAAATGAGAGTCATTTGAAAACGCCATCACCTAAGGCTCAACCATGTGACGGAGTCTCCTGCTGTAGACCATTAGAACGCATAAAGCATCATTAATGAGGGATATTGCACCCAGCACATATATATCACAAGAGTAAAAGCACAGAGAACATTTTTATTAGTGCAAGAAAAGCACATAGTTTGTATAAAACTCATTCTTTATTTAGAGCTGCTATTTTACTGGCAAATTACGAGGATTTTCTCTGTTGGATTGTGTCTGCATGTAATGAACAGTGGAGAGGAGAAGAGAGAGAAATGAGGTGATCCTAAATGAGTCAAAGAAAATTAAGCTTTTCCTTGTCTTATTAAAAAAAATTGAATCTATGAACAGACATTAAAATTCTGTCCTAGGTGCTAGTTTACTAGCTGGAATGAGGGAATTTGTCTTCATCCTGGCCATCTCGGGATTTAAATAATTTTATGTGGCAGAGCTGATGTGTTGATCAATAAAAAGACAACAATCGTTTACACCGAGAGTTTAGTGCAATTTTAAGAATCTGCATTAAGCAAAATGAGTGCCTGTAGTGGAATTAATGCAGAACCCTTACTTAGTGAAGTGCGTAAATGAAGTAGGACTGAATTTTTAACACCAATGATTATGGATTAAAGAAAAATCAAATCAATTGAAAGAACTGGTTTTCGAAATGGCACAATGACAGTATTTTTGAGCACATAATACTGTGCAAAATCCAGGAAAGCAAACAGATGCTCACTTTCATTTCCCTCCTTCTTCTAGTATTTATCTTATCATTTGGGAAAAGCTTTCTTGTATTGCAGTTTGATTACATGTGCATTTTGCAAATTTCCAGATGTGTTCAAATGTTTTAATCCACATTATGGCTTTATATTTTAGGTCCCTGTGATTCCCTAATCAGAGTTCTTATTTCTCCAAACATTAAACGAAATTGAAAATTTTCATAAACCCCATTTAGTTTGAGTGTATTATGGACATTTTTTCCAAACTAGTCTTTCTAGATATATTGGTCTTGCATCGACTCAATAGAAAATCAGTCCCATTATGTTGTACTATAATACCAAATCCCTTAGAGTGAATATTCACTTTTCTGCAACAAAACAAATCAAAACAAAATAAACAACTTTTTGACAGGTGAGGTCGACATAATTTCCCTTCTCAAATTTGTGCCAATAAAATTTACCCGTTTAAGATAAGATAAGCATCCTTCCACTTAAAGGTCGTAACTGTAGTGAGTTTGGCTGTAACATTTACTTAATAGTATCCCATAAGAACTGATTTTGAATCCAGCGTAGATTTAGATGATGGGCATAGATTAGTTTCAAGATGCTAACGTTGTGGAAGAAAATGCAATAGACAGAGAATGAAAAGTGACCCTGGCAAATTCAAGGAATGTTTAGCCAATAACAAGATGTCTAATCAATGATGAACTTGGAAATAGAGCATGAAGACAGTTGTGGAGGAAGGTGTGCTAACATAAACTGAAATCTTAGCCGAGTCAGAGACTGGCGTTCACAAAATGATATAAAACTGTGGTGAAGCTACGTATTTTGGACAGTTGGATAATCACTTGAACGTGTGTTTTTATAACAGAAGAATAAAGAGCCTGAGGATATCTCCAATTAACTAGTTAAGGTTCCAGAGTCTCCAAAAACAACTAGAATGGTGTAAAAGAAAACAACAAGGCATATGATAGAAAACAAGAATACTAGTTTGGAATGGAAGAAGCTTTAAAAAAAATAAGGAAAGGAGAACTGGGGAGGGGCTGATATAGATTGCCAAAAGGAATATTATTTGAAAACTCAGACTTGGAAAGATCTACAGAGAGACATGGATGAAAATCTGACTGAAAGGGTTTGAAGAAAAGAGGCGAGAAGAATAGGAAATGAAAAGGAGTTTATGCAAGAATAAAGTAGAATAGGGAACAACTGGCTGTTTTGGAGAAATGGTTAGGATTTCAGATTCCTTCCATTTGGAGGCATTGTAAGCGAGTGGCCTCTACCTTTTCATTTTATCATGATGTGTCTGGAGGAGAACGTTGACCTCTGTCCTAAAAGCCCACGTTGCTGAGTCTGGTCACAAGAACATGAACACAAGAAAATGATGCTCTCAAGGCCATGGTCAGAGCATCAATTTGTCATTTAACAATACTTCAGCTTTTCGAAGTGAAACCAAGTCTGACTCACAGCCATAGGTACACCTGGATCTTGGTCAACCATCTAATGAGTGTGTGGCTTGGGTCATTCAGAATAGGGCAACGTATCGACGCCACACACAAGTCAACCCAAAGGGACAAGGTAGTGTCGGTGGCTATACTTTTCTAGTAGTAATAATATCTTAAATTTGGAATAGAGCATTCACTTATTTCACAGTGTTCTCACAAACTGCACTTAGGAATGGTAGTCCGGAATCCCTTACGTGAACTACTACCCTGTTGAGTAACTCAGCAACAGAATAGACTAAAATTATGTAGATTTTTCCGAATGAAAATGTCTGTGATCCCACCTTAATCTGACTTTACTATCAACTATTGCTATTCTGTTTTTACCTTAACTCCGTGAATTGAAACTTGTACATATCTTATCGGTTATCAGAAAGAAGACCAGCTGATTGCCCTATGATATTGTAGTGAAAACGTGATCAAAAAGAGCTGGGTTTCAAAAGGTTAATGGAGTAAAACTCTACAAAAGGAATATGGCAAACAAACCCTATGCAGCCTTAAATGCGAATGTAAATGTTTCCTTGGAGTATGCTATTCAAAATAAAAGGTTATTTTGAAGGGAATCTATTCTGATAGTAAAGAATACCTAAATCCCTCTGAAACAAGTAGAAATTTCTTTTATATAGATTAATGAGCTTATGACAAGTTCATACCAAGAGTTATTCAGGCGTTCCTTTGCTCCTTCCTAGGAAGAACAAATTTATTTTATTCATTCACTGTAAAAGTTACACTTGGTAATTTCTTAGCTGTATAAATCATCATGGAATGAGAAATGGGGCCTACATGTTGGTAATAAACGTAAATATATTCAAATAAAGACTTCACAGTGCTCTTTCCAATCATCTGTTTCTTTTAAAAAATAACTATATACCACTTATTCAATGGAGAAATCAGCCAATTTACCAAAAGCCAAGTGACGTAAAACCCCAAGGAAACAAACAAACAAGCAAAAAACCCACAAAGGTCCATTTAAAGAATAGAGCTCGGGATAAGAATGTCATCTGCCCATCAGTAACGAAATTTCAGCAAGCAATTACTTTTTAGAAGTACAGCCACCTCTCCACAGACTAAGGGTTTTGTTCCTT
This sequence comes from Paguma larvata, assembly GCA_030068075.1. Classification (NCBI taxonomy): domain Eukaryota; kingdom Metazoa; phylum Chordata; class Mammalia; order Carnivora; family Viverridae; genus Paguma; species Paguma larvata. The sequence continues at coordinate 55,831,100 of CM057835.1, read as the reverse complement.
ATCTTCAAAGAACAATGCACTTGCATCAGAATCAAACTCCGTACACAATACTTGGTCACCCCACTTCAAAGCACTCTCCCTTTCGGATCTAATTAGAGGTAATAAAGATATTGGGTTTACATGCTGACTGATGTTTCTAGCAAATTCCCAGAAAACACGTTCAAGAAATTAATCAATTTGATTTTAGTTTCTATATCTCTAGAGCCACCCACTCCTCCTCTGCTCAGTACCTGACAGGTGCGCCTCGGCTGTGTGCAGGTTTCAGCATAACTGTCACTGTATTGTCCGTTTGATTCAAAGGGGTCTCCAGTTCATAAGCCGGCATAGAGGGTGCTGGGGGAAGAATGTGTGAGATGGAAGACTCATTATTTCTGGTTGATCTTTTTGGTTTCCTTTCTAGTTCCATTTGCAAAGAACATTAAGAACACAGTGTACTTAAATTGCAGCTATGAACCGACTACAGGCAGCTTTTACATACGTGCCCTACACAGAACATCAGGAAGCACTGCTAGAACCAATATATGTTGACTTCTTTGATCTTGAGTTTAAGTCCGAAGAGTGTATGAGTAGTAATATTATGTCTTGATTTGCATTCTCACTAAATGGATGTAGTCACAAGCCGTGCACTTAGAATTTGTGTACTTATTGGTAGGAATGATTTTCTTTAAAAATTACTTTAAATGCATATTTAAGAAATAATCACTAGGGTCATATGACTGAACATTATAGCTCTCCCATCTAAGTCAAGATGGTTGACTTTGTGTGTGCCAGACACGTCTAGGGATCTGCAGAGGACTCTAGGAGCCGGAGAGGCTTGTTGAAATTAGTGCCCACTAGTGGGCTCTCAGAGAGAGCAGGCAGGTGGAAAAGATACAGGAACTGAAGTAAGAAAGGCTTGGGGTTGACTTTTTGCTGTTTTGTTTCAATCAGCATAAGAGCTTAGGCACATCGATTATCTCTGGAGCTTCGGTTTACTCTTCTTTCAAAATAGGAGAAATTACCCTCTAGGGTTATTATGGGAATTCAAAGAGATAATAAAGAGAGCCGGGCAAATATAATTCTACAAATGTTAGTTCTTTTTCTCCACTCGTGTGAATCCTATTTCCAAGTCCATTTCCTGGCATTCTTTGTTTTCTAGATTGTTCAGTCTTATTATGAGAAGATAACGACAGAGCTCTTGAGTAATTCTGTCATCGCCATGGACAAGAGAAATCATTTCATGAAGCCTGTGACGTGGGAGGGCACGCAGTCTTTTTAAGACCCACAGGTGTAGGTACCTGATGAAAACACTGGAGATCAATTCTTTTTTTGACAAATATAGCTTTAAAAATCTCTTACATATAAAAAGCTTTTACGTAAAAGATATGGGTTATATCTCATTTCCATTTATTGGATTTTCTCAGCATTAAAAATTAACTCCAATTCTATTAAAAATTAACTCTGATTCATAACACAGAATTACATTTTGTATAGAGAATAGTTCTCTATTTGAGGTCCACGAAAGTAGAAAATTGGGGCCCATAAACTGTAATTTTCTTTGAACTATAAAAATCAAACAGTTATTCTTGATGAGTCTGTGCAGGCTAACTAAAATGTCAACTGTCTTTGTTTCTGATAGAAAAGTAAACTTGCTGGGCTAACAGTGGTCAGACTCATATCAACCAGAATTTTTATACAACAAAAGTAGTAAAAAATGAATTATTTTTTCTAAAAGAATATTGTCTTTAAGATAATAATCTTTGAGGGGTGCGTGGGTGGCTCAGTTGGTTAAGCATCCAACTTTGGCTCAGGTCATGAGTTCATACATAGTTTTTGGGTTCGAGCCCCACACTGGGCTCTGTGCTGACAGCTCGGAGCCTGGAGCCTGCTTCAGAATCTGTGTCTACCTCTCTCTCTCTGCCCCTCCCCTGCTCACTCTCTCTCTCTCTCTCTCTCTCAAAAAATAAACTTAAAAAAAAATAATAATCTTTGAAATATAGTTTCCATAGAGGAAAATAACCTAAAAAAAGGGGGGGGTCGGGGGCAGGGGCTTGGAAATACACATACTGGCCCACGTTCCCACCTGAATCTCCATCATAAATTCAAGCAGCAAATGATATCATCTTAATTACATCCAGGTATCAATGCGCTTGATCAAAATCAGAGAAGGAGTACATAGATAATTACAACCAGAAGCCACATTTTCTGGTTCCAAACCTAGAGGTCCCTCTACTCACTCAGCTCTAAACTATGCAATTTCCTAACCTCCCAAGGAATTCTTCCTCTTCTTCCAACTCCCCATATTGTTATTATCTAATGTTTTCTATGAAATAGCAACATATATTCAAGTCGAGTTTGTGCTTAGAAATAAAATCTTACATTAAAAATTTCCCCATAAATTATAATTGCTTAAAACCAAATGTCCAAACCTAATAATGCCTATAGTACTCTACCTGTAAGCAATTCCCTGTCTCTGATTCTAAGGAAAAAACTTTCCAAGAACTAGAAACGAGAGGCAGTAGATATGAAAATCAGACTAAATATGATTTAGCTAACACCGTTTGACTATAAGAGTTACTTTCCTCACCTGCCTCCTTCTCATCTACCCCCAACCAAAACAGGCAAAGCCAAAACTCAAGTACTTCCCCCACTCATACCCAATGGGGGAAAAATGGAAAAAAGGAATGTCCATGGAACTGTGTTAATTGTTGTTACAAATCCCATAGCAGATGGCAACTCCATTTCCTCCAGTCTGAAGCACAAAGACATTTTCTGCACAGTTGCACATGCCCAGAAATTCTTCTCAAATTATGTCTTTGGTTGGATGGCGTAATTGAGTCTCTACCGGCAAAAAGCTGGAGGCTGAAAGTGCCTGGTGCCACCCCTCTGTCGTTGCAAAGGATATGTAACCACTAATGGTGAAGGTCCCAAGGAAGCCTGATCCTTCTGGACGCAGACTCCATATAATGCTGTCTTTCTGCTGCGCACTCAATCATTCACAGCTCATTGCAGAGATCTTTCCAACGCTGCTGCTCTGGTAACTTGTAACGTGAAGGGTGTGGGAGCATACGGACCGGAACTTTCGCCCATGCTCACACCCTCCGATGCAAACTGATAAAACATGGCTACTTCCTAATGCAGGAAGATCTCAAGCTCCCGAATCATAAGTATTGACAGTATTTCATTCAATTCCAGTAATCTGATTTTCACATGTACCCAAGTGTTAATCTGAATACAATATGTAAGTTGGCATGAGCTTCGTGTCCTTGACAATGGGAATGAAAAGCACAAAAATGCTACTTCTGATAAAAGACGTAACTCATGAATGTATAGATAATACCTGATATTTTGGTGGTAAACTGATTTGTTGCTGGAGGTCCAAATCCCTTAGCTGTGCTAGCTCGGATCGTAAAGGAGTACGTGGTCCCAGGATATAGTCCAAAGAACAGAAAATGGGTTTCGTTTCCCAGTTTTGAAACTCTTCCACTTTGATTGGATAAGTCTATTTCGGGGTCAAAGGAACTGACTGCTTTGTAGGTGATCTGCAAGAGAATAAGAGTGCGATAACATATCCGAAGCAGATGGACCCGGATCACATCTTTATCCAATAAAGCCTCGTGATGTATGCACTGTCAGATGCTTTATGATAAGCTCCTCTACTCAGACTCTTCAAAGCCTGGATCCGGTGGGCGAAGGGGCGGAGGAATTCAGCCAAAACTGTTATGAGTTATTACATTTAGACAGAGGAACTGAGAGCCAGTAGATGAGAACATAAAGGATGAGTTCAGGTTTAAGCTAATACCTTGAAGTTGTTTGCTTTCAAAATGTCACTCTGGAAGCTACATTAGAGTTGGCTTAAAACAACATCACAAAATGTACGACTAGCTCAAACGGATAAGGACCTTACAAGGGGAAGGCCTCGTCTCTCAGCCAGTGGCCACTTTGATTTAGCACTGAATAGGATTATTGTCTGCTGGAAATAAGGGCACTTTTAAATGTGTTCATCGATGTGGGCAAAGATATCTGCTCTCAAAATCAATCCTAGACACGGGTCAGTAGCTCTTGATGGTACAGGTCATATTTACTTCTTTTCTTTAGGACAACCCTATCTAGAAGAACTTTCTGTCATGACAGGAATGTTCTACTCTGCACTATTCAGGATGGTGGCCACCAGTCACGGGTGGCTTGAAATGTGGCTAGTGAGACTGACGACCAGAAAATTTGACTTCATTTAATTCTAATTAACTAAAATTTAAATTGAAATCACCATGCGTGACTAGGAGCTGCCGTTTCAGACAGTGCCATTATAGAAGCTTTCAAATCTTTGCCATGTAACAGGTGTTCAAAGCACATTGGATGAGTCGGGGATGCGTGAAAATAAATATAACGTAGGTGTCTTTAAATCTGCCCTTTCGAATGATTTTTAAAAGAATTTCACTATAAGTAGTTCATCACCTATTCACGAACATGCATTTTGGTGGTGATTACTCACTTCGACTAGTTGTAATGACATAATTTTTAAATGTGGCATATTCAAAAGTTTTAAATTGCAAAACTGAGCACTTTTCTTGCTTTTAAATAGGTAAACTTACTTATAATTTATGTGCATGAACACTAACACTGTTATTATACGAAGTGATAATTGACATTCTTTCTTCTTATATTTATACCATGTCATTATAATTAAGGAGACCTCTCTGGAAGAATATTTAGATTGAACCATCTACGCTTTGGCAAGAAAATGTTTGCTGTATATATTAATCACCACGGTGCATGCCACTCTCAGAGTCAGGCGGCATATCTGTTGTTAACCCTTTAGCAGACTTCTCTCACAAGAGACAAGACAGACTCTACCACCAGCTGCCATGGGAGGGACTTTAGTGCTGTCACCACTGTGTGCTGAGTTGCTTACTTGGTCCTCGTTCTGACACTTCTCAAGAAAAAGGTAGTTCGGAGAGGGCAGATCTAAGGTCTGATGGTATATTTGCTCCCCAAAAGTTTACTCATTCATTCACCCATTCGAAACCTATTCATTGGACATCTCTAGTGTACCAAGCCCTGTGCTCTGAGCTGGGATCTCATATGATGATTGGGACATGGGACCTGTCCCGGGCGAGGTAACAGTCTGATGGAAGAGTAGAGAAGCAATTTAACAATTAAGATACAGTAAAATTAAAATGAGGACTAGCACTGCCTGTCAGGGCTAGCTACACCTCCTTGTTCATTTCACTGCCTTACCAAAAAGCTTAATGGTACACAATCATAAAGAGGACAAAGTCCAAACTCCCTACCTTTGGGTTTAAGACCTGCCAAAGACCTTCCTCTCAAAACTTATTTCTGAATACCTGACACCATGATATTATACTACCTTCTGTCCTGGTCAGGGGATCAAGATTTACTGTACCACAAACATAGGGTTTTTCTGACACTGCACTTACTCATAACCTTTCACCTGCCCGGAACGTGATAGGGCTGTCTGTGACCCGTTTTCTACTCTGATTCATTCCACTCAAATACTGATGCAATAACAGTGACACCGCGAGCACCATGGTCAACAGGCAGACACAGGTCCTGCCCTCAGGTAGTTAAGAAACTGGACTTCAGTGGGTGGAGCTGGGAGAGATGCTGTAAATTAACTGTAAATTAACAGTTTTTAAAAAACTGAAATTCAGTAGATGAAACAAACATGGTGCTACGATAAAGAATATTGGGGGCAGAGAGGGATACACATGCACAGCCACCAAGAATCGTTGGGGAAGGGGCCGCTGAGGGGCGTTAATTGACCGTTAATTTACAAGACTTGAACTTTGTGAGAGAGCCAGCTGTGCCCAGAGTTTGGGAAAGAATAGCATGAACTAAGGCTGTGAAGTAGGAGCATTCTGTGCACAGTTAGTGGACAGAAAGAAGGCCCCTGTGGCTGTGGCCCAGCAGGTGAGGCGGGCGTGGTCCCTCGATCAGTGGCTGGGAGGAGAGGGCAGATGCTATACCATGCAGCATTCTGTACCCTAAGATAAGCACGGATGCATACAAGAGGGGACCTTTGAACATTTTTAAGCGTGCAAACAAAATGATCTAACTGCCCTTAAGAGAAGACCATGATAGCTGCCAAGGGGAGAAGTGGTTTGCTGGAAGGAAGCAGTAACGGTAGTAGGGAGGTCACCGGGAGCTTCCACAGAGACCACGAGGGAAACCCACAGTTCCTGTGCTAGCACGGTGGCTGGGACTAAGGTGAGCACAGTGAAGAGTGCAGTGAATGAAGAGAACGGGCATATCAGAGAATCGAAATGGGCAGAACTCTGTGACGGACTGAATGCGGGGCAAAGATGGAGGAATCAAAGACAGTGTCCATATTTTGGGCTTAAGCAAAAGATGGCCTCACTTTACTGAAATGGGATAGAATGAATGAGGGAAATTAACCGTTGGCTTGTGGACATACCGTGCACTGTATAAGCTGGGATTTGAGACGTCTGGTCTGGAAATAGACATGTGGGGGTCATCAGCTTTGAAACAGTATTATTTAGGAATAGATGAGGTTGTTGGGGAAAGGATTTGAGAGAGAACACTGATATTTAATGTAATCAATGGTGGAGGAGGAGAAACCAACAAATGAGCCAGAAAAGTCAATAGAGAGAGCTGTTACCGAAATCAAAAGAAAAAAAAGAAAAAGGAAAAAGGGGTCTCAAGCAAGACGTGCTTTCAAAGACACTGGGAGTTCAGGCGAGATTGGAGCACAACCAATGTTGTGCCTGCCCCTGTCTGAAGCCAAAGTTCCCATTTCACTTCTCTGGAAAGCCTTCCAAAATCTGACCTAGCGATCACTGGGTCTGCGGAGTGCCTGACATTGTGACTGTGTTCATACACTTCCTTTGGCCACACGCCCTGGAGCGCTGTAAAAGCTCTTCGGCAGTCTTAAATCATGATTTAAATACGTCAAAGGAATTAGAACTTTTCACGTAATTGTATCTTTCTTCTGAGGAGTGACTGATGTCTTATTTTTCTTTCTGAGCCCCCGGTGATGAGTCAATATTTGGCACTCAGTAGATACTTTCTTAGGAAAGACTCCTGGGGGAGAAGAGGGGTGTGCACGCACTCACGCCAATGCTCACACTACCGCGAGTAGGGTGTGGCTGCCCCCACGCTGACTACAGAGCAGAAAGCAGATGCTTAATCAAAGGACCTGCTGCTTCGCTGCACTCACCTATTGCCATAGTCAACAGGATAAGCTAGATGGGGCTTTGTAAAGATCTGTCAGGCACAGCTCTTTGCGAATTTGCTAAGACTAATAGATCCTCTCTCCCCCACCCACAAAGATGCACATACACACTAATTCATACTCTCCTAAAGATTATGGATCCTCTCCCTCACTTCTAACAAATCTCTAACAAGCAAGTATGGTATGTATATGTGGACACAAAACATGAGAAAGGTCATCGATCCCCCTCAAAGCCATCCAGAGCCCTGGGAGTTTGAATACCAGGAATAAAAACCCAGCTCCCCAGGGAAGGGGAACAACCCACTCTAGGACCCACACCTGCGGTGGAGTGGATGTTCCATACACGTTTATCTGAGCAATTACTGTAACGGACACCAAAACAACCACTCTACACTGATACCCAAATGTATTGTCCCATGTCCTTTTGGCATGTAATTTTTTCATTTGTTCATTCACCTCATGTTTATGAAGTTCCTATTAAGTCGCCGGCTGTAGTAAAGCAGCAGGAAACTCCCAGAAGGAAGGCTTGGGATTGCTTCCACACTTGCACTGTGGCTGAGGGCTAAGGCAATTTTCCTGCAGCCTCTCTGAAGAACGCTGATGTTTCCATGTTGGGTCCGGGCAATTTTACGGGATTCCCCCAAGTTTCCAAAGGGAACCAAAAATGCAAATAACATAGGAGGGGTTTAGAGTTAGGTGAGATGGGGTCAATGACCGCTTCTATTGGATGATTTCCGATTTGTATGTAGGTGTCTGAAATATTCCCAAATTATCTTCCCCTCCTCTACTTGTGGTCTCAGGTTCTAAACTAAAAGATTCACAGAGAACCAAAATGGAATAAAATATAATCTTTGGCCAGGAGGGGATTCAAAATCTTCTAGGGAGGGTGAGTTGATTGGAATTTTGGCCAGTGTTAAATACGGTCTTTTAATGGACAGATAAGCAATTGGAGGAAGGAATTATTAAATCTTATTTTGGGGGAGGAAAGAACCTAGAGTATTTCAGGGAAAAGTACAGTATTTGAAAGAAAAACTGAAAGATAAGCAGAAGTCCCAGAGGAGGAGAGAAGAGGGAAGAGCATCAGGAAGAAAGAAGGAAATGAGCAAAAGCAGGGTGATGTGATAGATTAAAATTCTATAAGTAGCTCATTAAATTCCAGAAATTCCAGGAGAAAAAATAATGGGAGATAAATGTAAACTGGAATTAGATCATGGAAGGCCTTGAATATTACAACCAAACTTCTTAGCAGGGCCCTTCAATTCTACTTCTTTCTATTCCATTACCTATGTCAGTCGGTAGTGATTAGTTGAGCCCAGTTATCCAGACTTGGGATCTTGACATGTTTTCAACTCTTGATTCGTCAATGCCTCAATCATTTGACAAGTCCAGACCATTCTACTTTGTTTGCTACATGCCCACACAACTCTGCAGTTTATACTCTCCACACATTAAATTGATTTAGGGTCTCAGGTTCTAAATACACACACACACACGTACATATCCTGGAATTAAGTTTTTATTTTAATTCTAGTTAGTTACTAAACAGTATAATATTAGTTTCAGGTATAGAATGTAGTGATTCATCATTAAATACATCACCCTGTGCTCATCACAACAAGTGCACTCCTTAATCCCCATCACCTATTTCATCCATCTCCCTTCCCATGTCCCCTCTGGTAACCATATGCTTGTTCTCTATAGTTAAGAGTCCTCTTCTTGGTTTGCCTCTCTCTATGGAGAGAGAGGGAGAGATAGAGAAATATGTGTGTGTATGAAAAAATACATATATATATATATTTCCAGAAAGGTACAGTATTTAAATGATATATATATTTTTTGATATATATATATATATATATATATATATATATATATATATATATATATATATATGGGCTTGTGTATCTCCAGAGACAGAGAAAGAGAGACGTATATATGTATGTATGTGTATGTGTGTTTGTACATTTATATATTTCAAAGCTTATTGCTGTGTTACTGCCGTGACCAGGAATCCGGCATTTACTTATGAGGCAATTGACAGCCATATTAAGAAAATACTTAGACACATATATATTCCTATGTACTGTGTATTTGGGAGTATTACTGACTGATTAGGTTCTAGAAATAGGCTTGATATGCAATGTTTAAATTTTGAAAGGTTCTCCCAAATTGTCTACGTAAAAGATGTATGTTCCTACCAATAGTCTAGACACATAAGCATTTCCCCATGTCACTGTTTAACATTTGATACTATACAAACATACAACTTTTTGTAGCACTTGTTTTATTTCATTTCTGAATCATTGGTAAGGTTGGGTAGGTACCTTTTCACATGCTTACATGCTACTCGGATTTTTTTTTCTATGAGTTGTCTCCTCTTATTCTTTGTCCAGTTTTTCTAATGGAATGCTTTGTCTATTTCTTATCAAACTGTATCAAGTCTGTATATTGCAGTCAACAGCCCGTCGACTGTTATAAATGCTGAGAATAATTTCTCCAAGTCTTCTGTCTATATTTAGACTTCCTGAGAGGTATCTTTTGTCATTCACAAATTTAAATACTTATATAAGTAAATCTGTCAATATTTTAAAATAGAACTTCCTGGTTTCATGTCAAGCATAGTAAGATATAGAAATACCGTCTTTATTTTTCTTATAGTGTTCTGGTAGTTTAACTTTCTGTTTAGAACATGACTCTGGTAGGGTTTTTTTTGTTGTTTTTTTTTTTTTTGTATGATGTGGTGTAGGTTATATGGCATATTATTCTTGTAAAAAATGCTGGGTTTGTGAATATTTATTAAATTTTATTGATCTCTATTCATAAATGAATTTGCACTATAATTTCTACCTTGTAAAATGTTGGAATGACATGACCTACTTGTTAACAGTTGTTACCTCTGTAAAGCGCAAGTACTTTTGTACTTAAAATATTCCTTCAGAGAGTGATATTACATTTCTAATTTAATAAAATAAAAATTGTGATGGCTGTTGAGGAAGGCTGTAAATGTCAGTCTAGGTTTTCGGCAGACGACTCAGATAAAAATAAAGGGCTGGTCAAGAGGTAAGGGACGGGAAGGGGTAAAGCCGGAACAAAGGTGGGGAGGAGAGAAAGGAAAGGCCAGTTCAAGAAGGTTGAAAATGGACCTTAGGGGAATAAAATAAAGAGGCAGAGAATAAGATCAGAAGAATGCTTTCATGCTGTCGATTGCCAAAACATTTGGCAGAAGACGCTGATGTCGGCATTTTCCAATCATGAATGGTTTGGTGTATCTTTCATAAGAGGAAGACGTGCCTGTCACTGACTCTGGCACAGGCCGGGCACGGCATGCAGTGCCTCTTGGCTGAAGATGGGCTCCCTCATGAGACCCCACGGAAGGCCTATTTTGAGAACAGAAACCCTCTTTCCTACTTCTAGAAAGCATGGGGGAAAGACAGAGAAAGATTTGGTGGTCAGAAAACTCACATTAATAACTGAAGTCTGACTCACACATTTGACATTTTCCCTCTGGTACCTAGAAAAATGAACCGGCCTGTTGTACTTACCTATATCTGATGTTTAAAACCCTGATTTATGACACATTCACGTATCCCCATTATAATAGCATTTAGATCTGTGTTCAACTGGGAGACCGTGGCTGCTGAATCCAGAGAGATTAATGGGTTCTTCTTTTGAATTATTTTTCCTATTGTTTTCATGTTAAAGTTACTTATTACACAAAGATGTACGTTCAGTGGGATCAGAAAGGAAGAATCTGGCTATTTTCTGTGTGTCTACATAGCAACCTGAGGCTTCCAGGACAGATGGACTTATTTCTTGGCAATTAACATTAATTCAAAAGCTGTTATCTTTCCTAGTAAAATATTGTTATTCTTAGGTAGGAATTTCCAAAATGGAGACCAGAAAATGGTCATGGGCCCAAAAATATTAACTAGAAAGATTTTGATCACTGAGAAAAAAAACATCTATGAACTTGTTTGATTTGATTATAAAACTTAGCTCTATAAAAGCTGAACCATTTATGTTCGTAACACTGAATTCTTTCACAAGGAAGCAACCAATGAACAGCATCCATTAACATGAAAATCAACTTTTTCTTTTTTCTCTTACTTTGTTTAGCTTTCGATTAAAAACATTATTATTATTTTTTGCATTTCAATACCAATTTTCCAAAGGCATAAGGAAACATAAATGTGAAGCTCTTTGGGTCAGGGAGGGGTTTCCCAGCGATTACTGTCTGACAGCTAATCTGCTCAGGCTTTTGTCAGGAGTTCTGAAAGGTATTCAAGCAGAGGTTTCACTGGAGGAACGGCCACGAATTTTAGAAACCTAACAACATATAATTTTGTTAAATTTGCATTCAAATAAATGCTGGCTTGAAAAAAGAATGCACCTGCTTGTTTCTATGACAATAGGCACAGTGAAATGATGCTCGTACAGATGTGATGATGACTGTCACCCCGTTACTGCTGTTATTTTTTTCTTGAACAATTCATCAAATTCTTCTTTGCTCTCTATCATTCAACCATTTGATATGCCTCAGTAGACAAAACTATGTCACGGAAGTCAAAAGGATGTTTTGCTAATACCAAGGAACCAAAAGACATTATTCAATTGTTACCCCTCAGGCAATGTTTATTGACTTCGCTAATTGGATAATCACCATTCTTCTATAATTCAGTAGCAAAATATTTTATAGCTAGCAAGATGTGGTTGCCTCCTAATCAATGCACACTACAAACTATTATTGTTTTTAACACAGGTGATTTTTAAAAAAAATATTATGTTTTATCTTTACATATAATAGCATATAGTCTAGAAACATCCAAAATTTGTAAATATACAACCTGAAGTGATACATCATTGAAAAATTTGGTGTTTTTTTTTGCTTCTATGCAGTATCCATTATTAACTATCGAAGGCATTCAACTTCTTAAAAGACATGATGCCATTATGCATTTAAAAAAATTACTAGACAGTCTAGCTATCATAGAAATTATAATAGAAAATTAAATTACTAACGAACGTGTATACTACCTCATATAATGTGATGACACCATATGTTTGAATTGGTTCCCGCCACTGAAGAAATATCTTCTCTTCAAAAGTACTTCCTTGGATGGATTCAGTGGGAACAGCGCCTGGCACTAGAAGGCGGAAAAAAAAATCAATACAAATTTGAGCACCCCCCTCAAAATTAGATTTTTCTAGACATAGCAGATTTTTAACTTTCAATTGAGACATAAGATTTAATAAGCCATAGATACATTCAGTTTTCTTCTAAAAATCTGAAATTTAAAACCATTCAAATGGTTTTAGCACTGTCCTTATAAAGAAAATAATTCCATCACTTTTTTCTTTAAACTACGAATCAATTAGACAAAGCTCAGTAATCATTTTTGAAATGAGTTTTTATACTCTTCAGAAATAAGGAAAGATGAAGAGCAATAATAATTCTCACACATTGCTTGTGGGAGTGGAGATTGGTACAGCGACTTTGGAAACCAATTTGGTAGTAGTTCGTATTTAGTAAAGTTAAGGAGGCATGTATCATGTGACCCAATAATCCCACCTCCAGGTATACTTCCTAGTAATACTCTTGCATGTATGTACCGGGAGACAGATAGTAATTGTCAATACAGCATTGTTTAAATGTTTTATTTTACTTCTTTATTAAATGTTATATTTTATTTATTTTGAGAGAGAGGAGGAGAGAGGGAGAGAGGGAGAGAGGGAGAGAGGGAGAGAGGGAGAGAGGGAGAGAGGGAGGGGGCGCAGAGAGAGAGAGAGAGAGAGAGAGAGAGAGAGAGAGAGAAAACGCTCACATGCACAGAGCAGGAAAGAAGGCAGAGAGAGAAGGAGAGAGAGAATCCCAAACAGGCTCTGCACTGTCAGCCCAGAGCCCAACTCAGGGCTTGATCTCACAAATCCTGAGCTCATGACCTGAACCAAAATCAAGAGTTGGGAGCTTAACTGACTGAGCCACTCTGGTGCCCAACATAGTATTTTTAATAAAAATAATAAATTGGAGACAAACCAAATGGTAGAATAGAATGTTTTATATTTATATAATAGGATACAAAAAAGATTGAAGATAAATGGCAGCTATGTACATTATCATGGATGGATTTTATATTTATAATTTTATAATTTTATATTTTTATATATTTTATATTTATATTATTGAGTAACAAAGCATGTGAAAGAAAAATAGATACGAACTATTGTACTGATCTTTAATACATCTGTTACATATGCACAAAATAAATGTTTTAAAAAGATGTGATGTAGATGAAATAATATGTAATAAATATTTAAAAATATTTTATTTATTAACTATTACAAAAACTGGGAATTTTCATGCCATTTTATTTATTTTTTAAATATTTTTAGTATTTGTTTATTTTTGAGAGACAGAGAGAGACAGAACATGAGCAGGAGAGGGACAGAGAGAGAGAGACAGGATTCGAAGCAGGCTCCAGGTTCTGGGTGGTCAGCACAGAGTCCAACACGGGGCTCAAATCCACAATCCGTGACATCATGACCTGAGCTGAAGTCGGATACTTAACCAACTGAACCACCCAAGTGCCTTTGATGCCATTTAAAAATTTTTTTATTTACTTATTTTGAGAGAGAGGGAGAGAGAGAGAGGGAGAGAGAGAAGAGGGGCAGAGAGAGAGAGGAGGAGAATCCCAAGCACGCTCCACACTGTCAGCACAGAGCCCAACACGAGGCTCAATTTCACGAACTGTGAGATCATAACCTGAGTTGAAATAAAGAGTAGGACACTTAACCAACTAAGCCATCCAGGTACCCCTTTGGTGCGACTTTTTAAAAACCTGAACTGACGAGTTTTCAAAAATATCTAATGGGCATAAGGGAAGCTGGAAATTTACCTGACAATTTTCTATACAATAACATTGAATATTATTTAAAAGTATTATTTATCTCATCTTCATTTAAATTCCTTTTTTGCACATATGCCTTATAGTATGCACAATTTAGTATATTGGTGTGTCCATCCTATTTAAAAACTAGTATATCTATAGTATTTCTACATATATTTGAAGGTGTATGATCAAAATTTTTGGTGAGAGGGTGAGCAATTAAAGAGTGATTGAAGAGGCCTCACACTTCTCAAAACTTACTACAAAGCTATTATATCAAGACAGTGCGGTATTGACATAAAGAAAAACACACAGATTAGTGGAACAGAATTGAGAATACAACAAATCCCTATATTTGTGGTCAATTGGTTTTCATTAAGGGTACCAGGAAAAATTTAATTGGGAGGTAATAACCTTTTCAACAAATGGTGCGGGGACAACTGGTAATCCACGTGCAAAACAGTGAAGTTGGATTCTGACCTCACACCATATATAAAGTTTATATCGAAATAGATTAAAGAGCTAAATGCATGAGCTAAAACTACAAAACTGTTAGAATGAAACACGGGTTTCAATCTTCGTGACTTTGGATTAGGCAATAGTTCCTTGGACATGACACCAAAAGCAAAAGCAAAAAAAAAAAAAAAAAAAAAAAGTAGACAAACTGTACATCACCAACATGAAAGGTTTTGTGCTTCAAGTGACACTATCAAGAAAGTGAAAAGACAACCCACAGTATAGGAGAAAAGTTTTGCAAAATCATTTATCTGGCAAGAGATTTGTATCCTAAATACATAAAGAACTATCGAAACCCAGTAAGGAAACAAATAATACAATTAAAAATGGGCAAAGGGTCTGTATAAACACTTTGCCAAAAAAGATACCCAAATGGTCAATAAGCACACGAAAAGACGCTCGACATCAGTAGCCAGCAGGAAAATCCAAATCAAAACCATAATTAGATAGTATTTCACACCATTAAGATGGCCACAATCCAAAGGCAGATAATAAGCATCAGTGAGAATGTGGAGAAACTGAAACCCTCGAGTACTGTTGCAGGGAATATAAAATCATATAGCTCCTTTGAAGACAACCTTCAAACAGGTACACATAAATAAATGTACCAAGTGAATTCTACGCCTAGGTACATACCCAAGAGAATTGAAATCATATATTACTTAAGAAAATTATACATGATATTAAAAGAAAATTATGAATAATGATATAGAAATATTAATAGCATTTTCATAATAGCCCAAGTGGAAACAACCCAAATGTTTATCAACTAATGAAAGGATAAACACATCTCGATACAGTTTAAAAAGGGGGTTGGAGAATGTTTTAGATTGTGGGGGGATATGAATAGTCCTCTAAGGGTTGGTAAGATGTCCAAGGTCGGAAAGGCTCCCTAGAATTTCAAAAGGACTCATAGGTAGTACACATTTTTTTAGTTGAGGGGCTACTGAGGTAGATGTAAGATTTTATAGTTATTTTAAACAGAGCGAAGTATAGCTTGGCAGAAACAAAAAAAGATACAGATTCAGATTCAGATGCAAGGACTGGGTTCTAATTTAAGACTTTTCAGGGTCTCCCGGGTGGCTCAGTTGGTTAAGCAATTGACTTTAGCTCAGGTCAAGACCTCGCAGTCCATGGGTGCATGCCCTACCTCGGGCCCTGTGCTGACAGCTCAGAGTCTGGACCCTGCTTCAGATTTTGTGACTCCCTCTCTCTCTGCCCATCCCCTGCTCATGCTCTGTCTCTCTCTCTCAAAATAAACAAACATTAAAAAAATAATTAAAAAAAAGACTTTTCAGTAATTATTTATTTACTTATTATTTTTGAGGGGGGAGTGGCAGAGGGAGAAGGATAGAGAGAATCTCAAACAGATTACATGCCCAGCAGGGAGCTCAATCTGGGTTTTGATCTCATGACTGTGGGATCCTGACCTGAGCTGAAATCAAGAGTCGGACACTTAACTGATTGAGCCACCAGGCACTCCAAGACTTCAGTAATGAAACTGTACAATTTGGACAATTCACTGAACCTCTTTGGGCCTCAATTTCCTCATGTTTAAAATGAGGAAGTTGGACTAAGTTCATCTCTACCATCCAAATTCTAAATAATATATAAATATGAAAATAATTGTTTATCTCAGGTTGAAGGAATTGATATGAAACTAGGAGAAATGAAGAAAACCAACATATTTAAGACATCATAACCCTGATGGGTTCTAAGAAAATTCAGAGTCCAGGACCTAAGATGGTAATATTCATCAATCAGAAGCTGAAGTAAAATGGGCCATGCCAGAGAAAACTCTACTTAGTCTCTTTCTCTTGACCTTGAAAGTGTTTATTATGACATCATCATTGGTTTTCTCATGGTTTCAAGGCAAATATGAGTGACTCTATTATTTTGAGATGATATTTTCTAATTAAGAATACTTACCAATCTATATATGTGCAGATGTAAAGAGGTGAGGAGTTAGAAAAAATACATCTTTTGATTTCATTCAGTTAGTACAAATCATAGTAAAATAAAATAGGAGTCAAAATTATGCTGAACACAGGACAACTTAAAAGGGTAAACTTATTAAAATGTACTGGAGATCCTGTACTTGATGGCAGTGTGGAAATGTTAACAAGAAAACTGAGATTCATATATATATAATGTATATGTATATATTATATATATAAGCATATTATGTTTATATAGAATATGAATAATTATATATGATTACATATTATATATACACATATATGATTATATATTACATATATGTACACATGTGTACATATATAAATATAGACATAAATAGATATATATTTTTAAGGTCAGGAGCAGACAAAGTAAACTAAAAGTAATAGAAGAGCTGAATACATTAGGAATTATAGTATCTTACAGGAACTCAGGTCTACTACCTGTTTTCAGAAGTTCTTAGAAATTCAGGATTTGGGATAGATAAGCTTTTGTTTCTAAGTTTGTGTAACTGAGCCCTATTCTTTCTTGTGATGCCTTTAAGAGTGATAAAAAGATAATTTTTTCCAGGTACTTTCTCATGAAATAAATGATATTCAATAAAAATATTTTACCACAGTAAAACTCATAATGTTCAATGAACTGTAGCCTTTTATAATGGTAGATACATAAAGTGACCATCCCATTCTTTTCAAACTCAGGAGTGACAATGATTCTATTTTTGTCTTTTTTCTCTGTGTTTTTGAAGTCCTTGTTGTTAGGAAATAAATTTTGAAATAAAAGTTCTAACTAACTGCATGCCAGTGTGCTATGGAAATAGTAGATTTTTATTTGAAAGTCATGCATGCCCCAACTTCTGGGACTAGCAAGATAATTTAAACAAAAAAATAAGTTATTTTGATCTCATGTTCTGATAGAACTTAACAGACCTGCTGTCTCATGTCCTTTCTCAATTTGAAACCCAAAACTGGTGATTGGGTTCATACACGTGGGTTTGTGAATAAGACACACCTGCTCATCTCTAGAAACGACTGTATGTCGTCTTCTCCTCTCATTGGTTAAAACATTACTGTTGATTAAAACATCAATGGGATGATTATCGACAAACTTTACTGTTTTATCTAAAGACTAAGAGAACACTTTTGAGTGTTTTATTTCCTAATCTGTATCATGCCTATTGTTACAGAAGAATAGAAAGCTTCTTCTCTCTAGTTTATAGTTAAGAGAATAAAAGATTATATATAACAGAGAGAGCAAGGAAAGGTCACAAGGAGTTACTTTGAATCATGGCAACAATAATAATGATCACTTATTAAAGGCCTCTCTGTGTCAGCTACAAACAGCTCTCTCTGTAAATTTCCTCTAACTCTAATATGCTTGAGAACTGTTCTTATTCTCACTTCTCAGATGAGGGAATTAAAGCTCATAGATTAAAAGATTCTTATCAGGTGCAAAGGGGGTCAGAAGGATGACAGTGCTACAGGCTGGAGGACTTGGAGACAGCTTTTTGAAAGACCTGACTCCTGCCTTGAGGAGCCCTTTGGAGGGCAGCAGAGGAAATGGAAGTGAGATGCAACCAGGTGGGAGGCAGGGGGCACTGGAGAGCAGACCTTGAGGAAGAGCCTGGAATGGAAGGGGCATGGCCTACCAGACCTGATGCCTGGGTGACATCTGTGCAGAATGATCTGCACTAAAGGAAAAGTCACTAGTTCTAGAGTATGAGCCAGGGATACGGAAGACCTTGGAAGCCAAGTTTTAAATAAAGTCATTGAAAGCTCTGTGGAGAGAGTGAAAGGATGCAAATGTATTTTTGTTATTAAAATTTTTTTAATTCAACTATAATTAACATACAGTGTGATATTATTGTTAGGTGTACAAAACAACAATTCAGTGATTCTATACATTTGTCAGTGCTCATCAGGATAAGTGTACTTTTAATCCCTTTCATCTATTCCACCCTCCCCCCACCTACCTCTTCTCTGGCAACCACCAATTTGTCCTCTGTATTTAAGAGTCTGTTTTTTGGTTCCTCTCTTTTTTTTCCTTTGTTCATTTGTTTTGTTTCTTAAATTCCACATATGAGTGATATGATATGGTATTTGTCTTTCTCTAACTTATTTCACTTTGCATTATACCCTCTAGGGTCCATCCATGCCATGTGGCAAGCCTTCATTCTTTTTTACAGCTGAGTAATATTCCATATATTGCCCATCTATCTGTGGACACTTTGGGTTGCTTCCATATCTTGATTACTGTAAATAATGCTGCAATAAAAATAGGGGTGCACATATCTTTTTGAATTAGTGTTTTCAATTTTTTGGGTAAATACTTAGATTTACTGGATCATATGGTAATTCTATTTTTAATTTCTTGAGGAAACTCCATAATGTTTTCCACAGTGGCTGTACCAGTGCACATTCCTACCAACAGTGCACAGGGTTCCTTTTTCTCTACATCCTTGCCAACACTTGTTATTTCTTGGTTTTTGAATTTAGCCATTCTGACAGGGATCAGGTGACATCTCATTGTGACTTTAATTTGCATTTGTCTGATGATTAGTGATGTTCAGCATCTCTTCATGTGCCTATTGGCCATCTGTATGTCCTCTTTGGAAAAATGTCTATTCAGGTCTTTTGCTCACTGTTAAACTGGATTATTAGTTTTCTTGGCACTAAATAAATTGGTTCTTTATTTTTGATATTAACCTCTTATTGGCTATATCATCTGCAAATATCTTCTCCCATTCAGCAGGTTGCCTTTTTGATGTTTTGACTATTTCCTTTCCTATGAGAAAGTTTTTATTTTGATGTAGTCCCAACAGTTTAACTTTCCTTTTCTTTACCTTGCCAGAGGAGACATATCTAGAAAAATACTGCCACAGCTGATGTCAAAGAGAGAGGACTCAGATAAATAAAATCAAAAACAAAGGAGGAGAAATAACAGAGATGCAGGCATATTTTAAACATTAGTTTTGTGGGGGAGTAGGTGACATCAGAATGGGGGAAAGCTGGAACCACTAAGGAAGGTTAGAAGTTTCAGCATGAAATAAAGAGGATCTGGATATAGGTAGTGGAAATTGACAGAAAAGAAAAAAATTAATACTTGGAAGTAGAAACAACAGGAGTTAGAACCAAATTAAGCACAGAAATATGCAGGGGGGCGGTCAGAGGTGGCCAACTGACAATGTTGGCACCTTATTTCCACTTTTCTGAAAGACGAGAAGGAGCTGGAAGAAACGGAGACAGGGTTCCTAGTCTCAGCTCTGATTGGGTGACCTGTAGCAATATTCCTTACAAAAATAACTGCAATGAGACAACTATTTGAAAGCAGCCAGCACAGATAGGACTTGATGGGGCTACAGGAAAGAAAGGAGAAATTCGTGGGGTGAGCGCCTCAATGACTCTGGCTGTCCCTGTAATCGGTGACCAAGGATCACTGCCTAATCAGCAGCATGAAGGACAAAAAAGTGAAATATCTCTTTTGCCCAGCAATAAGTAAGCGTACTCATTTAATGGGCTTCTCAAGTTCCTTGCCATCTTATTCTGATGCCTGGCAAATAAATTTCAGGTCAAATATATGAAACGCCACCACAGTATTTTATGTGTCATACATTATTGTACGTGAGAGTCCCCTGTATAACCAATGGAAAAGCTCATTTATGTCCATGCTCCCAGACTCAGTGTATAATTTTACTATTTTAAATTACTTTAGAGGTTTAATTCAATTGTGTATTTGCTCTCTTTGATGAGTTGCTAGTGACACGCACTGCCTATTTGTTAAATCCTTGTTTATTGAGGTAATATCCAATTACAATATTGGTCCTATGCAAAAGTATGATCTATTACACAGCCAACAACCTAATGAGGTAATTTCTCAGCGCTGTGCTGAAAATCAAGGGCAGTCTCTATTTTGTGCTAAATTTTGATCTGAACTATGAAATACATTTCAGAATGCCATTTAAATATATTTAAATAAGCATTTCATATCATCTAATACCCAAACAACAACTCTTAAGTCTAACATGACAATACAATTGGAATGAAGAACTATTTAGAGCAATGTGGAGTAATTATATATAGAAAGGCAATATACGACTCATAAGTAATTAAAATAAACTTCTATATCTTTATTCCTTTACCCTTTTAAATCAATGCTTAAATTCAGAGGCACAGGTACACATTTATATTAGTCAACACAGTAACCAGTTCCTTCACTTTCATTACAGAGATCTCACTTTAAAAGAAATAAAAGCTGGTTATTTGAAAGAAAACATACTTCGTATAAACATTTCATGTAAAAGTACTCACAATCTTCGTCAGTCTGTACTATGAGTTCTTGACTTTCTTTCCGTCCCTCGGGATTCATGAGGATGAGTTTCACACTGACGTTGGTGTACGGTGAGAGGTTCGTGATCGTATGTTGAGGGTGTGAGTTCTCTGTGTCCCAGCTTACTTCTTCTCGCACTTGTTCCTGCCCTCCCACTTGGTAGCAGTAGTGGACGGTGAGATTATAGCTATGGCAGCGAGTTACATTGTATCCGAATGGCTCCCAGCGGATGGTGATTTGTCGAGATTTGACTTCCACCACTTCCAGTTTTCTTGGGCCGCGCATGGGATCTAATGTAGAAAAAAAAAAGGAGGAACAAGAAAACATAAGAGTGATGAATTATAAGAGTTCGGTTAAGCCTAGATGTCACAGATAGTCCTAGTTGTCCCGAATATCTGGTCTCCTCCATAATAGTGAAATCCCTAAATCTTAGCTGTGCACAAGGCCACCCAGAATAAAGGGTAGAATCTTCAATGTCTTCTGCAGCGAGGTGTGGCTACATGCCTAAGTTCTGGTGATTGGCATACAAGATGAGATCACGAACAGTTTCTGAGAGGTATCCTTAAAAGGAAGGGGCGCCGGGGTGGCTCAGTTGGTTGAGCATCTGACTCTTCATTTCTTACGGTTCGGGAGATCAAGCCCCCACACCAGGCTCCTCGATGTTAGCTTGGGATTCTCTCTCTCCCTCTCTCTCTGCCCTTCCCCTACTTGTGCTCACACACGCTCTCTCACAAAAAATAAACAGACTTTAAAAAATAAACATGGGGCACCTGGGTGACTCAATCAGTTAAATGTCTGACTTCAGCTCAGGTCATGATCTCACGGTTCATGAGTTTGAGCCCTGTGTCGGGCTCTGTGCTGACAGTGCTGGAACCTGCTTCTGATTCTGTGCCTCCCTCTCTGTCCCTGCCTCTCCCCTGCTAGTGCTCTCTCTTTCTCTCTCAGAAAAATGAATACAAGTAAAAAATATGTTTTTAAATAAATACTTAACATTTATTGAGCACTTACTATTTGCTATCCACTTTTCTAAGCAGTTTACCTTTCATGGATTTGCTAATCTGAAATGCTCTGTTTTGGACTATCCATAAATATACTTACTCCATATATTCTGATTTTTTGTTTTCCTGAATTGTGATCAGCATACATGAATTCAAGGAGATCTATGATTGGTAAGGGAAAAATCACAGAATACCAATCTATGATTGGTAAGGGAAACTTGAGAAATAATAGCTACTATTTACTGTATGTGCACTTAATTTTATGTGTGACTTGCTTTATACACAGTCTCTATTCCTCAAAGCAATCCTGTGAATCAAGTGCTATTCTTCCCAATATACAGATGAAAAAATTGCCGCCAAGGTTAGTTCAAGAACTTGGTTCAAGGTTTTACTATGGCTCTGGAATTCATATCTATCTGCTGATGAACCGTGATGCTTTAACTCTCTACTGCAGAGTCTCTACCAAACTAAAGAAATTATTAGAAGTAATTAAATTAGAATGTTCAGGATATTCCAAATCCCACCTAACACATGGCCACAGAATGTAAAATATAATAAAGATCGCATGCACTTAATCTTCGAACAAAAGTGCCGTGAAGGCTCTTCCCTCTTCTCTTGCTAATCCCCTAGAAGAGGCCTCTATGCCATGTTCCCCAGTACGGCCTGGCCAGACGACTCTATCTACATTTTGTGACTACTGGAGATTTGTCAGGACTATTATTGAAGTTCATTTCTTGACTTCCATTTGTACGGAAATTCCTTGTTTTCTCCATCATTTAGGATGTAGGGAGAACCTGGAACCACGAACTACTCCCTTTCTTGTGACCCCCAACAAATGAAAACACTTCAACGGAAATGCTGCCTTGGTTTTATATCTGCGAGATGGGATTTATCAGCCAGTTATCTGCTCAAGCCGTAAAATGAGGTTAATAATGATCATTCATGCTGCTCCATCCTGTAGGAATTCTGGGAACCGAAGACGAGTGAGACAAAAGCTCCCCCAGAGAATCCTGAGTGGCATTCTCATGGAATGTACCTTATTACTAAAACAATTTTTTATACTTAAATTGCTAGTGTTAGGGGAAATATCACAAATCAGTTATTTGGAAATAACATTGATGGTTTTTTCCAGTCTAGTGACTTTCTGCAGCATAAAGGAAATGTCTAATTTTATATAATGCTTCGTTAGGTGAATGTTTACAGAAACTTTTAATAAGCTCCAGATCCCTTATACATAAAAAGATTAACAAGCATCTCTTTTCTCCTTTCCTTATTAATCACCTGTATCCATGAGAACTGTTCTAAAGCAGTTTCCCAAGGTTTTCATCAATTGTTCTTACTAATAAAATGACTAAATGTTTCAGATATTAGTTTAAACAATGTAGTTCTGACTTAATTTCCATAAAAAACTACTCTCTATTGCATAAACAGGCCTGCATCATTTCTTAGTCAAGAAAATACAGGCATGGACTAAGTTCCAGGAATAAAAAACCAAGGGTTTGGTCTGCTTCCTGGTCAAGTTTTCTTGAAATGCATGCTGGCTTCCCCTCTGTTAATGCCTCTAAAAATTCCATGATGGTAAAAATATGTCTGAAACTTTCCATAAATTTGTCAAATAAAACAGCTAAGCCTAGCACAAAACAACCATATCTACGGCCAAGAGTTGCTACTGTCAAGCAGGGTAACTAGCAGACTAGAGACTGAGGCTGTATGAGGTCTAAATCTTAGATGAAAAGAGGCTTGTGCTCATTGCCTTACATCTTCAAGATTCTGAAGATTCAAGATTCCAGGACAACATGACCTTACAGAAGCTGTCACAAATAGGATATCACCATTTACGTTCTTCTCGGAGCTCTGCCTCGATTATAGTGCTGTTGTGTCTCCTAATACGTCCACACCAAAATGGCAGGGGCAAATCATATCAACGGGGGGGCAGGGATGAATGCCCCTTTATCATTCCACTCCAGCCATCCCATGACTTCTCCATTAGGGGAAAGCTTAAGAGAGAAATAGAATCAATACCACGATGCAGGGGCTCCTGGGTGACTCAGTCAATTGAGCACCCAACTCTTGATCTCGGCTCAGGTCACGATCTCGTGGTTTGTGGGGTCAAGTCTCCTGTTAGCTCTCTGCACCGATGGTGCAGAGCCTGCTTGGGACTACCCCCCCCCCCCCCCCCGCTCCTTCCCATTCTACTCACACACACTCTCTCTCTCAAAATAAATAAACAACAACAACAAAAAAATACAACAATGCAGGCAACAAAGTCCACCTTCAATGGAGAGCCATCATTTCTCTCACAGGGGCCAGAAGGTAAGAATTAGTTAAGTGAGACGGGAACATAAACTGAACACTGTGAGTTGCCAACTACCCGTGATGACATTCTCTTTTGAGGATAGTGTTGATAGGCTAAGTACAAGGACTAAGGGAATCTGACGATCCTTTCAAGTCATCCTAAGCAAAGGGCCTGATTTCATTGCTTTTTTAATTTTCTTCTGCCATTCTGAAAATCGAGCTTGGATTCAGAAATGGTGTATTAATGGTTACATCTTAAGTTAGTGTTTTATAGTACCTTTATCTTCGGTGCTTCTGCTGGAACCATTTCGATCAGCGTGCCGCTAAGTGTGAATGAGGCATTCCGCAGGGACATTTACTCTAGTGAGTTATACTGATGATTGCTACAGACTTTGAAGGGCATTGTTGTAGAAATATATCACACTGGAGGCAATAAATGGCAACTTCCTAACCAGAAATGTGTAATTTCAGTTGGCTAATTACAACTCATACTGCATTTCTAGGAGCAGAATGTGAGCACTGCCAAAAAAACTTGGAATATATTACTACCATTATATGTGCACAAAATAAATCTCTTAGGGTTAGATAACAGGGTTATTAATTATATTCACAGGACCACAGGGCAGATATTTGCTTCTTTTTCCTCACAATCCTGGAGATGCTACTGGGGACGCGAGTTGCTTCCAAGGCCGTTTGTCTTCACACTCACACCCTCAGCCCACATTGGAATGGGTCTCATGACGGGCCCCACTGGCATGAATCATGAGGCCAGGCGGCCCAACTTGGGCCCAGCGACTCATGATAAGAGACGAGAATGGCCTCCCTGAGGAGAGCAATGGCCGTCGTGCCCGAAGCTTAGTCAGGGAGTTCTTTCGGCTTCCCGGGCTGGCGGCAGCATTTTTCATTCTGTTCTCTTTCTGCCAGTTCCAGCCAGGTTTCATGCAGAGAAGTCTGACAGTCGCAGTCCTGACCTGAGGGACCAAGCAAGCCCAGTACTAGCCTCCGGCACTTTAGCATCCTATTTAATCAGTGATCCTGGCTCCTTCTACACTCAGTCCTGTTTTCCTATGAATAAGAGCAGAAACTGACTGGGAGGATCAATTTCCACTGCAGGTTCAATTCACAGCTCATTTCTCTGGAACTCTGCTCTTTACTTCTATTACAACTACAGTGCTTTTTCAGAAACTCAATTTCAGAACCTGTGAGAGATATTTGGGTGTAATTTTAGGATCCTGTCATTGATAATCAAAAACATAGATTACAACCAATGCTCCTGCTAACAGGTTTCTCTTTTCTCCCTCTTCACGAACTATTCAGAGGTCTATTACAATAAAAGCGGTAACAACCAGAATGGCATGGTAGGGCCCCTTTGGCACCTTCAGCTACTGTGTTTTCTGCCTCGTCAGTCACACAAAGGGAGACAAAATAATAATGCAACAGCTTCCTTTACTAGCTAGTTAAATCAGAGCAAATACCTGCTTCATTAATATTATATTGGCTTAGCCAAGCTCTCAATATTCCTAAGAAGCAAGGATTCCAGGCACACGGCACTGGTTCCAAGTGACATAACTAGTCTTTGAGTTAGTCAATGTTTTCCAGAGTTAGAAAAGTCTCCCTTGTCAGTGAAGTTGAAAATTTAATTTGTAAAATTTATTAAATTTAATTTATGCTACCCTACAGGCATCTATATACCTGGGATGTAACCGTACAAATTAAAAGTCACCAAAAGAATTATATGGATTTGAATAGTCTCTTCTACCATAACACTTTTCACAGGTATCATGTGAATTGTTTTTGGATTGCATCACAATTAAAATAAAAAAAATACACTTGAAAATTGTCTATTTTTCTTAAATATTTCACACAATCCTACATAAAAAGAATAGTTTCTTCCTAAATTTAGGTTTACAAAAAAACCTAAATTTCAAAAACAGTACTAATTTAAGAGATGAAAAAACAGGCTCATTGAATAAATGAATGGAAGTATAGCAGTGCCAAGGCTTGCACACTCAAACATCCTGCTTCATTCCTTGGTTGAGGATGGACATCTTCTTCACAATGTCCCTTGTGTTTTCTAAGTCTGGGTTTGAACTGATAAGGGTATGTAACCGACTACCCCATGCTGCTGGAAAATGGACTATCCACCTATCACTTTTATTGACAGTTTTCATTTCCACTGCAGTAGAAAACTGGAATTCCTATTCACATTTTAAGGAACTAGGTAAAGGATTCTTATATGACAAAATGACTACAGGAAGGTGAGAATGTAGCCCTCTCAGGAAGGAGGCTGATACACACATTTTAAATAGAAGCAACCACTTACAGCCTAGGGGAGAGTTCTCTAGCGGGGTCAGGTGACACTGAAAAGGCAGAGCGGGAAAATGCTTTGTTTAGTGTTTGGTTTGGTTAGTACATTAAAAAAATATATACCTATCTATCTATCTCAGGTATTTGATTAATCACCAAATGGGCATGCTTTTAGGATAATTAGGATAATCTGACCAAGTCTTTCAGGGTAATATTTTTTAAACGACTTTTTTTTTGTTTTGTTTTGTTTTAGTTTAATGTTCTTAAGTAAAGTTTGTTGAAAGGCAGAAGGAAAAAAGAGGCAGTGAACAATTTTCTGCTGACAACTTCTGAAGAAAAGAAAGGTATGCATAGGCAAAGTACTCGATGGCAATAATATCTGTCATATTTTATTTTGCCTGCATTGATTAACTGCACAAAATAAGGTCAGAAGTCCCACAATGCTTGAAAGATGTTATTCTGTTAAGCATGAAGTATTCTTTTCATTGGTGTTACTTTGTCTTTGAAATTTTACGAAATGAAACCTTGGAAAAGCATTGAAAAGTCCCAAATAAAACAATTACCTGTGCGCCTACTAATATCAAATGTGTTAACATTTTTGTGTTTTGCTTCAGATCAGTTTTTATGAAAAGAAATAAAATATTACTGATATAAATTCTTTCCACTTTCCTGCAAGCAACCCCCAGGTTATTATCTTTCATTCCTAGACATGTTTTTCTACTTTTCTTACATATATCTAGGATGATTACAATTTTACATAAGTGCTACCATTCTTTGCAACTTGAGAATTCATTCACTGTTAGCCAAGTTGAAAAATACAAACCTAGTTATAATTTTAACTGGTGTATAGAATTCTATTAAACAAATAAGCCATTGTTCACTTATACGTCCCTCCATTGAGGAACAGATAGGGTGAGTCTACTTTTTCTCTATCACAAGCGCTACACAAGGAGCATCCTGGCACACATGTGTCTTAGCCACCATTTCCTTTGGGTAGACATAAAATGTGGGACTCTTGGCCTGTAGAGGGTGTACATCTTCAGGTGTACTAGATAATGTCGAATTGGTCTCCAAAAGGAAAACAACATTCAGCCAGATTCTATTTCAAGGCTAAAAAGCTAAAACCCATTCCTGAGGAGAGAACTTGAATTACTGGTATTGGTTCTAGGAAAATGTAAATAAGCAAATCTACTGTGGGACCATTTTATGAACAGTATCATTTATATGATATAATCTTTGAAATGGAAATGTATTATGTACAGAAATATTTTCCTCCAGCTACAGCAACTCTGACAAGTGTTTATGTTAAGAGTCTCTCCCAATAACCATTCATCATATCATATATGTGCATCTGCACCTAGGAAAATAAAAGATTTAAACTCATCAAATAGAGAATTAGATAAGTTAAAGAACTGATAGATAATATACCCATAAAATAATTATTAAGTTTTCTGATTACAACAAAATGGTAGATCATTTACTATGAAGGACTCTTCCACTTCAACACAACTAAGTCCAGCATAAGAAAAATTTTTTTAATTCCACAGAATATAATGTATCTCCAGTGGCACCTTATACCATGTTATCTGTTAAAAATAAAATAAAATAAAATAAAATAAAATAAAATAAAATAAAATGATAGCTGCCTACCTCCTCTCTGCAATCTAAAGAATAATCCTTGGGCCAGGGGCAGCATAGGGAAGCTAAACCTGATGGCTCTAGGTTAATCTCAGATACTTGGAAGTAGCTAAAGTCAATAGTAGTAGTCGATAGTCAATACTACCTCTTGGATCCCTGGAGACAAAAACACTAATATTTTCTGAGCAAAATCATTCTTAAATGAGGTCTCCTGTTTTCAAAGATGAAGACCTGCCAAATATTAACTCATTAGCAGAGATCACCAAAATTCCCCAGAAAACTGCCACAGTAAGAGTCAGCAGAAATAGGAAACAATACATGTAGATGTGGATGAAGACTATAAAATTTGAATAACACTTTCAAATTTAAAAATGTAATCACAAAAAATAAGCATGCCACCATGAAAAATAACAGATGGATTTTAAAAACAATTAAATATAACTTTTAGGATTAAATATAACAAAAACTCAAAGGATGAATAAAACAACAAGATTGGACATAGTTTACGAGAAATTTAATGAACTAGAAGACAAATCAGAGAAGATTATCCAGAATGCAGCACAGAGAACTAGAAACAGGAAAGCAGTAGAAGACATGAAAGAGAGATGCAGAACAGAATTTGAGGGTCTAACTCATTTCTAATCTCTCTAGGAGAACAGAGAGAATAGAGGAGAGGCACAGTACCTGACTATATAATGTCTGAGAAATTTCCAAAACTGATAAAAGACATCAATTAACATATAAAGAAAGTATAGCATATACAAATTAAGTACACACTTAGACATGTAGTTAAACTGCAAACACCAAAATCAAGGAGAAGATCTTAAAAAAATCTGGAGAGAAAAGACATATCATTTACAAAGAAATAGCAATTAGATTCACGGGAGGTTTCTCAACAGTATCCATGGAAGGCAGAAAATGGGAATGGTGTATCGAAGTGCTGAGAGAAAACATGTCAACTCACAATCTGTATACCTAGCAAAACTGTCTTTCAATAAGTAAAGGAATAACCTACATTCAAAGATTAACTTCAGGAAGAAAAAAAAATTATGTTTGAAGGAAGGTCTGAGATGCTAAGAGAAATGAGATGAGCAAAAAAATCTAAATTTGTATTTGTAAAATAATAATAATATATAACTTGAGAGGTTTTAAAAATAGCATGGAATTAAACTACAAAAATAAGAGTAATATATACAGAGAAGGCAAAGCTCAGAGTCAGAATAGTATAAGATCCTTACATCATTGAGAAGAGGGGATTTCAGCTATTCATTATAGACTTTTTCAGTCTGCAGGACAAATTTTCTACAGTAAGCCATTACAGAAATAGCAGTAGGTGACATTTTGCAACAGTAATATGAGTAATTCTACTTAGTAGAAACACGTGCAGCTGTATCAAAAATCACAGTAAATGTAAATGGAACCTTGTCTACATCCAAAGAGTTAGACTCAATGTAAAATCTATATCTTGCTATATGTTGCTATATGTTGTTTAGAAGGAATAAACCTAAAACATATATACAAGGATTTTGAAGTAAAACCCTATAATAAAAGATATTTGGCAAATATTAATCATAAGAAACACAGAAAAGGTGCAGTATGGGACACAGAGAATCATTACATAATGATAAAAGTTTTAATTCATCAAAAAAAACATTAATCAAGAAGATAAAAGAACTGTAAATTCTTATGCACTCATAAGATAGATAGCCTTAGAATATGTGAAGCAATTGATATCTTAATACAAAACCAAACAAGGATAACGTGTATGAGCAACATATTTCATTCATGCATCGATGAATAAATTATGAAGAAAATATTCAAATCCACTGTATACATAAAAATGCTAATACTGCATGACCAAGTTAGATTAATTAGGATGGTTTAACATAAAATGTCTATAAATGTAATTCATCACATTAACAAATTAAAAAAGAGAAAGCATACGATAGTTTTAATAAATGCAGAAAGTGTATTTGTTAAAATGTTCATTCATTATAAGAAAAATCAGCAAATTAAGAACAGAATGAAATTTCACACACCTGAATCAGCAAGTAGGGCTCTGAAGGGTAACACACGAGGGAACAACACAAGGGTGCAAGCTATCACTGAGCCTACTGAATATTTTCCTGAAGGTTCTAGCCAATGTAGGAAGAAATAAAAGGTATAAAATTTGAAAGGGAGGCTTCCTAGGTGACTTAGTCAGTTGAACGTCTGGCTCTTGATTTTGTCTCAGGTCATGATTCCAGAGTAGTGGGACTGAGCCCCACATTGGGCTCCATGCTGGGCGTGGAGCCTACTTAAGATTCTCTCTCTCTTTTAATAATAAAAAGAAAATAAAATTTGAAAAGGAAAAACCAAAACTCAAATTATACACAGCGTGAATGTCAACACACACATAAGATCTACAAATTATAAGAAGCAGCAAGCATTTAGCAAGGTGGCTAAATATAAGATTATTGTTACAATCCTTGGTAGGGGCACTTGGACAGTTCCGTTGCTTGAGTGTGCGACTTTGGCTCAGGTCATGATCTCACGTTTCGTGAGTTCGAGCCCCACGTTGGGCTCTCTGCTGTCAGCCTGTCAGGGCAGAGTCAGCCTCAGATCCTCTGTCCCCTTCTCTCTGCCCCCTGCCCACTTGTGCTCTCCCCAAAAATAAGAAAATATAAAAAATAATCCTTTGTATTTCTACATATCGATAACAAGCTGAACCACCAATTTTAAAAAAGACAAGATTCACAAAAGGATCAAAATATATAGGTGACTCAGGAACAAATCTTGCAAAAGAACAATAATAAAAATCCAAAAAATCTACCGAAAAGCACTAATGAGACTCGAAATAACTGCAGAGCTCCATCATGTTCGACAGGCAGACTCAACATTGTAAAAGTATCAGTTCTCCCTAAAGTGATCACTGGAATCCGTGCAGTTTTGATCAAAACCTAATTAGAGTTTTGAGAAACTTGATGAGCTGATTCAAAAACAAAGACACGGCCAAGGCCCCCAAAGAACCATAACACTCCTGCCCAAGAATGGAGTAGAGAAACTTGTCCAGTTAGATAGGAAGAGTGATTTAAGCAGAGCGGTATTGCTGGAAGGATAAGCATGGAGCTGCCTAGAATGCGGCTGATATGACAGAGGTGGAAAAAAATTTTTAATGTCTATTTACTTATTTATTCTGAAAGTAAGGGGAGAGAGAGGGAGGGGTAGGGGTAGAGAGAGAGAGAGAGATAATCCCAAGCAGGCTCTGTGCTGTCAGCGCAGACCCCGACATAGGGCTTGAACCCATGAACCATGAGATCATGACCCGAGCCAAAATCAAGAGTTGGATGGATGCTCAACCAGGCGCCTCCAAAGAGGTGGAAATCCTTATTCCGGCTCCTGGCGTGAGGACAATTAGTGCTGGGGAACCTGTGTAACTACATCAGAGAAAAAAGAATAATGAGATTCCGATTCTGCACCCCACACCACACAAAATCAATTCCTCCTGAAATTAAAAGCTTAAATATGAAAACCCAAATTTAAAATGTGTGCCAAAGTATGTGGGTGGCTATCCTTCTGATCTCAGGGTGAGGAGAGGTTTTTAAAATAAGAAACAAGAAAGCAGCAAATGTCAATGAAAAGCTTGATTATTTATATCACATTAAAATCAAGAACGTATGTTTATTAAGCTGTACCATAAAAAAAGCTAAGACATCATCTTATTCTTGTAAAAAAAAAAAAAAAAAAAAAAAGAAAGGAAAACCAATCAGACAGACTAAGGACAAAAGATATAAACAGGCATTTTGTAAAAAGGTACGCCACCGGGCAGAAGATCTTGGCAACCATTTAACAAAGGAGAGATATCCAAGATATGCACAGAATGCCCAGGGGTCACAAGAAAAAGATGACAGATAACTCGAAGGAAAAATGGGTGAAAACTAAGAACATGAGTTTCACAAAAGAGGAAAAAAACAGGCCGTAAATATCAAAATATGTTCAAGCTTCAGGGCACCTGGGTGGCACCATTGGTTAAGCATCCTACTCTTGGTCTCTGCTTAGGTCATGATCTCGCGGTTTTGGGAGTTCGAGCCCCACGTAGGGCTCGGGGCTGACGGCATGCAGCCTGCTTGAGATTCTGTCTCCTTTTCTCTCTCTGCCCCTCCCCCACTTGTGCTGTTTCGGTCTCTCTCAAAATAAATAAATAAACTTAAAATAATATAAAATGTTTCAAATATGTTCAAACGTCATATTAACCCGAGAAACGCAAATTAGTTAAGGTTGTAGCAAGGTTCCATTTTATACCAAACAGATAAGCAGAAATTGAGAAGGTCATACTAACTGGTGGCAAGACGTAGGCCTATGAGAAATGTTTTACAGGCGCCCCACTAATGACAGTGTGACGCGAGAAGAACATCTTGGTATCGTCTTGTAAGACAGACGCTACAGGAGGTACAGGTTTAGGTATATGTCCAAAAGTAGCACTCTAAAACTTTTCTGATAACAAGAATAATCTGGAACACTTTTAAAATATCAGGGGCGCCTGGGTGGCTCAGTCGGTTGAGCGGCCGACTTCGGCTCAGGTCATGATCTCACAGTCTGTGAGTTCAAGCCCCGTGTCGGGCTCTGTGCTGATGGCTCAGAGCCTGGAGCCTGCTTCAGATTCTGTGTCCTCCTTTCTCTCTGCCTTTCCCTTGCTCACACTCTGTCTCTATGTCTCTCAAAAAATAAAATAAAAACGCTAAAAAAAAAAAAAATTAAAATATCAGGCTACATGGGCCTTTCCTCAGACATTCTGATTTGGTGATCTTGAATTGAATGGACAAAAACTGCCTCGTGAAGCAGCAGCCCAGGTGAGTCTTATCCCCAGAAAAGTTTGGGAAACAGGCCCAGAACGCTGCTACCTCAAAGTATGGTTCTCACACCAGCAAGAGGGCCACGACCCGGAAGCTCATTAGGAATGCAGATGTTCAGGCCCACTTCTCACCTCCTAGAGTGGAATCTGCCTTTGCATATTACAGTTTGAGAAACTCTTACTTAAGAGATCATTTTTCAGAGTGAGGGCTGGGTCGCTACATCTTATACTCAAACTAGCATCTGTTTTAAACTTTTTTAACAGTTTTTTATTTATTTTTGAGAAATAGAGACAGAGCGTGAGCAGAAGGGCAGAGAGAGAGGGAGACACAGAATCCGAAGCAGGCTCCAGGCTCTGAGCCATCAGCACAGAGCCTGACGCGGGGCTCGAACTCACAGACTGTGAGATCATGACCTGAGCCGAAGTTGGCCGCTTAACCGACTGAGCCACCCAGGGGCCCCGTACATCTGTTTTAAAGAAAGAGAATAGGAAAGGAAACCAAAGAATGAATTTTGGGTCCAAAGGTGAGGACTGTAGTGTGCAATTTTTTTGTTGAAATTCATAGGAGTCTGTGTAACTGCAATACAATGTAAAATCCATTTCACATTGTAGCAAAAGAGTTTGAAAGACACGTCCTTGGAGTCATTGTTCCCTGTGGGAACCAGGAAATACCTACAGAAGAGGGTTTTTTTAGCAGCATTATTGGCAAAGGAAGAAGAAAGAAAAGTGTAGAAACAACCCGATTATCTACTGACCAGAAAACAGATAAATGAATGAAGCAAAAATGAACCTTAGAAATACAGAATTGGTGCAAAACTCAAGTCACAGAAGACCACTAGGATATAATTTTATAAAACTGAAAAATAAGCAAACGACAATGGTTTAAGAATGCACACAGACGTGATAAAACAACCAAGTAAGACAAGAGCAAGGAAGCAGCAGGAAAACCTGACATGAAAACGCAGGACACCAGTTACTTCTGACTTGGAGGCAGACGGAAAAAGGGGAAGAAGCATGCAGTTGCATTAGACACAAAGTTTCTAGGGATGTTCTGCTTTTAAGCTGAGGAGTCCATCGTTCTCATGAGACATGGTTTATGCAGGTTGCATATATTCTTTTGTTTGTATCAAATATTATATAATAACTTCAAGAAAGATTAATATAGGGAAGGTATAAATATTCCAGAAATGTTTCTGGCTCTCTGAAATTTCCTTTCTGGAGAATAGTCTACCTTTGGTTCTCATGAGAGGAAGACTATGGTTTCTACTAATCGGACTTGAGGGAGGCAAGAAAATATCTCACTAAAGATTTAATCACTCTGGGGGTGCATGGGTGGGTCAGTTGGTTGAGCGCCCAACTCGTGATTTTGGCTCAGGTCATGGTCTCATGGTTGGTGAGTTTGAGCCTCACGTCGGGCTCTGTGCTAATAGTGTGGAGCCTGCTTAGAATTCTCTCTCTGCCTCTCTCTCTGTCTGCCCCTGCCCTGCTTTCTCTCTCTCTTTCTCTCAAAATTAATAAATAAACATTCAAACATATTTAACTATCCTGGATATACACCCATGGATGGGGGCCTCTGACTTGAAAAGCATCACAAAGCCTTCTTCTCACAAAGTGTCACTGGCTTCATGGCAGAATGCCTTCATCCCTGAAACCTG
Source organism: Paguma larvata (assembly GCA_030068075.1). Taxonomy (NCBI): domain Eukaryota; kingdom Metazoa; phylum Chordata; class Mammalia; order Carnivora; family Viverridae; genus Paguma; species Paguma larvata. The sequence goes on along the minus strand of CM057835.1, from coordinate 55,796,499 downwards.
ACCTTTGGGTCCTGCAAGCTGTGTCTCAATCCTGTGCTCACCGCGCTCTGACACAGTACAGGTGTTGCATTCACTGCCCCTGCCCAAACTTCTGAACCTCATTCTCTTTCATTCTCGGATACTCACAGTGGCGTTTAACACTGAATTTAGGACTGCCACAGTAAGGGAGAGCACCCAGGAAGGTAACTGCCCAAGGCCATGGCTAGCCCATATGGCAGCTTTGTGTAAATTAGAGAGAGTGCCTCTTCCTCCAAGCAGTTTTTGTCATCAGCCAGAAAGCTCCCACAAAAAATACGCATCATTTCTGCAGCTTATGCTATGAATGGGCACCGTGTGTTTACATAGTTCATAACTTGCACGACTGTATGCTGTGGCCTTATTTGAATCAGTGTGTGTGTTTGTGTGTGTGTGTGTGTATGTGTGTGTGTAGTAGTCAAAATGTGCAAGTTACATGATCAAAAAGATATGCTTTCTATCTGATACTTATCTATATACATACACACATACATATGTTGCACATACTAAAAGTTCTTAGAGAAGACCTTTTAGTGAAAAATTTCAAAACTTATGATACACCCAGTCTGCAGAAATAAATTTGCCAAGATATGCATATTGACAGAGGTATGTAGGTTTTTTTTTTTCCAGTCAAAAATACCACTGACTCCTTTATCAGACTTCAATATTTGTATATGCACGTAAGCAATAAAATTGCATTTTTCACAAAGGTACCGCATAGTTACTTCTCCCTAATCTTATCTGCCCCTCATGTACTGTCAGGATGCCTTTCATGTGTGACAGTTCATTTGAATCTATCAGAGGCCTTCTGATTGATGCCCCCTTTTCATATGAGCCAAAAAGAAAATGCTTTCTCTAGTTAGTCACAACTATGAAACAGATCCCTGCTTTCTGGGGCACTTAGGTGGCTCAGTCAGTCAAGTATCCAACTCTTGATTTCAGCTCAGGTCAAGATCTCATGGTTCATGAGTTCAAGCCCCACTTTAGGCTCCATGCTGACAGTGCGGAGCCTGCTTGGGATTCTCTCTCTCCCTGTCTCTCTGCCTCTCTGTGAAAAATAAATAAACAAACTTAAAAAACTATTCCTGCTTTATGGACCATTCAGGCAAATCTATATGCCTGTACCTCAATTATGTTTCTCCCTCCAAAATTAAGTATCTCTGTCTTCATGATCCATATACATGCGGTAATAGTCACCTTTTCACCTGCTGAAAAGTAGCCTTCCAAACTTAATTCTTTTCAAACTTGTTGAAAATCAATCCCTTTTACAACTATTTCTTCTTAGTTAAAATAAAAACTCACATTCATAGATCCACATGGTCAAAACTCTATCAGTCATATGTCGATTATGTTTTATTCTGTAACAACCAAGTTTGTTCAATACTGCTCTCACATTTAATAAGAAGGCTTCATCCTTAGAAGATGCCTACATTTGCTAATCAACACATGTGATAAAAGGATACTAACACAGAATAATAATGACAAGCATCCAGCTCAGTTACTTTGTTTTCTGCAGTGAATTCAGGGAACAGCTCCCTTTCTCCAGTATTTACTGATGTTCTACAAAAAAGCCCTTCTAAGTTCTGTGTGTTGACTTGCATCTCTGTTTTACTTTATTGCTTTAAAGAAGTCATGCTATAAATATGGCTTCCACTAATCCCTGACCTTGTCAATATTTTGGCCTGAGCTCCTTGGTGACATTTCCAAAGTGTAAAGTTCATCTCTATAGAAGGAACACTATCGCTCTACAGTGAAATTAGAATCTTCAATTGTTTGATGCAGCTGGAATGAACAAACTACAATTCATCCTATAGATGAACTTTACAAGAACACTCTTGTATGAAATAAAAATGAATTTTCAGTAAAAAGACTTCATTGGTATTTATTTCAGACTATATAAAATAGGAGGAGACAAAATGATTTCCACAGAGTTTTACAGAACTGTCGAAAATTGGTTTGGAATGGGTTTTGACCTCTTCTGACCCTTATTAATCTGTAAGACCCATGGAACACTTTGGGAGTTTGGATCTGCTGTTTTACTCAGAGCAAAAGAGTACCCCAATCATTCACTCTTGGTTACAGAAGTAATGTGATTGGTGTTGGAAAAAATCCAATCATATACAATTTTAGTTCTACCAATAGGAACCATTCTCTCTAGTTACTACTAAGCAGATGTATATTATTTAAAACTTTTTTTTACCTGTTCCTATTTTGGTATTTATAATTGTTTATGATAGCATAGGTTTCTGTTTGAGGTTGTTTATGGGTCTGGGCAAATGGTTCACACTGAACTATGCTAGACTGATCACTATACTAGGGTTCTTCTTAATTTTCATCAAAAATTTGTTTGGAAAAAAAAGGCTTTCCTCAATTTAGAGTCACATATGATTGATAAGGTTGCAATTAAAAACCTAAGTTTTCCATCCTTCTAATTTTCTAGGGACACTGGAGAATGAGAAGATAGAACATGCAACTCTTGAAGGACAGCAGGTTGGCAGCATCCTACGCAGGATCATAATAGCAGGGAAGGCAGAGGGGCCATCATGGAAAGAGATGAACCAGTTTATTTTATTTTAAAGAAGTAAGAGGAAAAAAACCAAAAGTCCCAACTTGAACTTATTTCTGTTCCCTAAACAAATAAACTTTAAAAGAGTGCTCTTTTTGTAGACTGCAGCTTACTCTTCTGCTGAAATATTTCCAGATTTTGCTCTCTTATTAGTACCACTTCAGCTACCCTAAAAGTTTTTGTGTGGGGTTACTCTGTTTTTTCCACCTTTCTGACTTTGTAATGTTATTTTTTCTAAAATTTTCACATAGTAAGCATAAGGTAATATGAGAAAGCTTAATCTTCTGATTTAAAAAATGGAAAGGCTCCATCCATGGCACTGCAAATGGCAAGATTTAATTCTTTTTATGGCTGAGTAATATTCCATCACACACACACACACACACACACACACACACACACACACACACACACTTCATCTTATTTTGTTCCAGTGACACCTGAAGACAGGGTTCCTGTGTCCCAGCCTCTGGGAGCAGGGGACCATCCTAACCTGGGTAAGTGCCAGTTGGCAAACCTATGGGTGTCATATGGACCAACATACCCTTCTGGATTTTTGTAAATATTTGCTTTCCTGACTCTATGAAACCCCTGCTCGACTGACCCTTCCATTTGCCCTTTAAAGGCCCAGTTATCTCGAAGCAAATCCAAGTTGAGTTTAGTTCATGCGGGACTCTTTTCCCTATTGCAATAGTACATTTATGATTAAAATCTGTCTTTACCACTTAGTGTCTGGATTTGTTTATCTTTGATAGAAGGAAGGACAGGAAAGGGCCGGGACCAAGTACTTTCCCCTCTACAGAAGCATCAGGATGCCTAGACAACAGGCATTCCCCAAACATGGATGATGTAAAAAAGAACTTAAAAAACCCCCAAAATCAAAAAGCCCAAAAAACTAAATATATAACATAACTTAAAAACAACAACAACAACAAAGAAAAGGAAAAAAGAAAATCGACATCCTATATACAAAGCTTATTTCTAATGTAAAGCAGAACAACAAGCATATGTCATAAAGGGATTAGTATAGGACCTAAAAATAGAAAGCAGAGATAATCCAGGTAGGGTGGACCACGGATAAATGAAGACATAATAATGTCAGGTGATCACATACCATGTCTATATTTCCAACTAAAACAGAAGTGTCAAGTTAACATTAGGAAATTCTACCACTGACTAGCCAAGTCCTAGGCACAGAATGGGATCCAGGAAAACATGAGGCATATTCATAAGAGAGAGAGTCAGCACTGCAGTAAGACAGGCATCCAGTTGCCTGACATGAAATATAAGTTGAGATCTGATCTGCTCACTTATCACTAGGGTAGAACAAATTGATCAAGCAGCCTCAGCGAAGTGACGAGGTGATGAGGTGCCATGTCCTAGCCATAAGGTCAGTAAAGGTCCTGGAGACAGTGACAGATAAGGGGCCCAGCTAGAGGGAGTGGAGTTGGCAGAGGATGGACTGGAGAGGGAAGGGTGCAAGGTTGGAGGTGCCGCAGGAAGACTGTACTGGCAAGCGTACACTCAGCCTGTATCGGGAGAATGGCAACCTGAGGAACACGTCTCAGAAACACAAACCACGAAATGTAGTTGATTAGACAGTCAGGGGTGGGAAAGCAGGATGGGACGAGACAGGAAATATACAAACAAAAAAAAATCACTTGAACTGAAGGCAGTCTTGCCGGGACAGTGACAAAGGGGGAAGGGTTCGGGTCGATTTGCGTCTGTTTTCCGCCTGTGTAGCATCCATAAAAGGATACCCAACATGGCACTTAGGGTAAACCTGACGTTCAAGGTCAGGGATAAAGGACTGGAGGTTATGTGACTGTTCAGGCCAGTACTATAGATGGGGTCCATGGAAAAGCATTTACAAGGATGAGAGAAATAAAAGAAAAGACCCCATTAGCTGAACTTCATTTTATTTTTATCTTACGTTTTCCTTTTGAGATTCCTTAAGGCATTTACCCTCCCATATGAAACTCACAGTAATAAGATATTAAGAGTTATAATTTTTAAACCATTCATTCTTTGATACATGCCATTTTCAATATATTAGTTTACAATAGGGTTTACTTGAGTTTTAAAAGAAGGTAAGTTTTCAGTCAAGTGAAAAATGTTCAGCTCTGAACTAGAGCCGACTGGTATTTGGATTTTTATATTTGGTACATACTTAATAGTTACACATTTTAGAGAATGCCTCATTTAAATTCTAATGTATTTTAATAAGGAATGAAAGGGACTATCACCCAGTATATTTTTTTTTCTTAAATTACCCCCAGTGCTTGATTACTCCTCCACAATCAAAATCATGTCTTAAATATGAATGATACAAAACAAGACGACACCCAGCCGGAATGTCTAACAGAGAGATTTTAGCTGCTTGTTTAAAATGACATACCTAGCTATTCAGTAATCACTTTATAATAACCCCTTTCATTTCCAAATCTACTTAGCCATCAGGCAGGAGTGAGCAAAAAGCTGGCAGCAGTTTTTACAACTGCACATTAGTTTTACATTTCATGACAAGCTAATTCTAGAGAGTTCTAAAGAGAGACAAGCATGGGTTCTTGTGATTTTCTTTCCTTTGCATGAAGGAAACATGTGTCTAGCTGCTAAGTGAAAGATAAAAGACTACAGACATATACTTTTCACTTCACCCTTATGTCAGAGACAATTTGCCCCAATTACACCCCAGGTACCGTGGTACATATCTAAGTCAACAAAAAGTAACTCGGCTGACAATTACTCTTCGACTTAAGCCAAAGACTAGCAGGGGTTCAGAATCCCAGCCACAACTGAACATAATCATGGCATGATGACACGATCTTCCTAAGAGGTCCTGGGGTTAAGAAGTGCATAAATATAATGAAGAACTTCAACTTACGCATTTTAGAAGGCAGAAAACGTAACCACGCTGTATTAAAAACGACAAATATGCCGGCCATTTTTAATTTGGTCACACCAAAGGCATTTCAGTGTAGGCTAACTTAAGGCCATACCCTACGATGCCCCTAATTAAATTCAAAGCCCCCTCTAGTGTCATACGTGCGTCCATATTGCACCGCATGGCTGAAAGAGTAAACTGATTTTCAAGGCGTCATTTAAGCCAACCCATGAGCCACACCCGAGCAATACTTTAAGCTCCCGGTTTAAGCTTTTAAGGTTGCCATGAAAATCACCCGGTGAGATGATAAACCACCGTGTAAACCTTCTCGGATCTCAGCTGCCCTATCCTTGCCAGGAAAGCGGAGGAACAGATGTTGTTTATAATGTTGTACACAAATAAATGGGATATGCTATTTCATACATCAGTCTGAAGAAGATGTGGCAGGACATTCTTGGTATCACTGCGGTCTCCAGCTGCTGACAAACTGCATTAATTCCAAGTCATTATCCCCAGCAACGTTAGCTAAATCAAGAATTGAAGACAAGATTTCGCTGAACCGAAGTGACAGGACTGCATGGCCATATAAATCTATGCTAAAGAAATGTTATCGATTAATGGTACATGACTGCCTAGCAGAGTTAATTTTTTTCTAAATGGATACATTCTGATATGGATAATCAAGCCGAGCCAAGGGAAGCAGAATGAAATCAGCAACGGCAAATTAACTCTCAGATGCAGGAATTGATAGATGAACAGTATTCTCCGGGTCAACTGGTGAAATGAACTTTGAACTGCTCACTGCATTCAGGCCCAGAATGAAGAGAAACAGCTCTCTCGCCACACAGTTATGGTGAACTGTTTTAAACATCTGGCCAGAGCAGAGCACAGATGTGAGAACTGAAAAACTTAAGATGAAAGGGAACACATGAAAAGAAATTCACTTTTACTTTTTGGCTGAATCTTATTCTGTTTCTACTTCCCCCTATAAACACCCCTGTCGCTCAAAAAAAACCTGTGGTTCTTTTCCAGTGGGGGTATGGGTGCAGAAGGGTGACTGAGGAGGGCACTTGTGATGAGCACCGGGTGTTGTATGTGAGTGTGCAATCACTATACTGTGCACCTGAAATTAATATTACACTGTATATTAACTGGAATTTAAATAAAAACTTAAAAAAAAAAAAAACCCTGTGGTTCTTTCCTTTTAAATTCTATCACCATGACGTATATCTTATCCTATCAACTCCAAGACAGCTCGTGGTTGACTTCCTACATCATTTTAATGGTAGCACAGACCGCTAGCCCAATGCAACCTTGTGCTTACTTGTACCCAATCACAATACAGGAAGGAGGAGTAGCTGGCTCTCCCTTTGGGGAATCACCCAAGTACAAAAAATAATTATGAATGCAAACACTAGTTGGGCGAAAATGAGGCGGGTGAGTTCATGCCTGGCTGCCACACATCAGAACACACGGTACAAATTCAGAGAAAGTATGCCAGCCAGCACCTGCACACTTTTCGTGGCTGAATACGCACTCTCCCAGAGTTACGCTGCAATCCGGAAGCTAGGGATGGGTTACCCAGGAGGCTAAAACTAAAAGAAGGGATTGCATTGGGGAGGAATGATACCACAACATCGCTCCCTAGGGTTCTAAGGACAAGAGGAAGTTGCACTGAATTGGAGGGGTGGGAGACACGTCAGAGCTCAGGAAAGCTGTACATGGGAAAGAAATGGCCCAGTGAGGGAGAGGCACCCACACTCTATGCACCCAACCCTCAGCTTATGGGGAAATTACCAATTAGAAAAGCTTTCGATTTTTGCCATCTCATAAAAATTACTACTTCTTCAGTAAAGCTATGAATGAAAAGTATTCAATTATTAACCCTAACTTGTTCTATCCCCTTGTAATATATCCAGTTGACGATATGTCCAAAATATTTTTCTTCTTTTATGGGGCCTTCTTTTTTTACTGTTTATTTTTTGAAGGAGAGAGAGAGAGAGATTGAGAGAGAGAGAGACTGTGAGTGGGGAGGAGCAGAGAGAGAGAGGGAGACGCAGAATCCGAAGCAGGCTCTGAGCAGTAGCACAAAGCCCTATGTGGGGTTCTAACTCACAAGCTGTGAGATCATGACCTGGGCCTAACTTGGACGCTTAACCAACTCAGCCCCCCAGGCACCCATTTTTTTTTTTTGACCAGAGTATGGGTATCCACAACTACAGGAAGTCTTAAGAACTCTTCTAGATTTTCTTTCTTTTAAAAAACAATTAATTTATTTTGGGAGAGAGCGAGAGGCAGAGAGAGAAGGAAATAAAGAGAATCTTGAGCAGGCTCCGCAGTGTCAGTATGGAGCCCAATGTGGGGCTCGAACTCATGAACCTTGAGATTATGACCTGAGCCAAGATCAAGAGTTGGACTCTAACCCACTGAGCCACTCAGGCACCCCTTCTTTTATTCTTAAGTTTTAAAATTTATTTTGAGAGAGAGAGAGACAGTGCCAAGTGTGGGAGGGGCAGAGAGAGAAAATCTCAAGTAGGCTTTGCACTGTCAGTGCAGAGTCCCTTATAGGACTTAAACTCATGAACCTTGACATCGTGACCTGGGCCAAAATCAAGAGTCAGATGCTTAACCAACTAAGCCACCCAGGTGCCCCTCTTCTAGCCTTTACTAAATGGCATACTGCCTCTGAAAATCTACTGTGGAAAAGAATATAGATCTAACCATGGTTAGATATGTACCAAGCACCATATTTTAAATAATAGCGCTAAAGTTACTATCTACCGTTTTTGAATATTTATGTCCTAAGCAGTATTCCAAGCAGGTATAGGTAAATATTTTTAAGCAAAACTATTAAATATTAAAGGAATAATTCTAAAATCATACTTAAAACTTTGTGGAAATAAAAAATTAAGATCAAACCTCTTTAATTTAAACAAGGAAGCAGAATTGAAAAAGTATCAAATTGTTGAGGAGAGAAATACAGTAATCTTTTAAAGTTCCCAGAATATTTGATGAGGCTTCATTTCCTCATGAATGGTTTATATGCATGCAAAATAATATACAAGATTTAACGGGTATTTGCAACACTGACAACTGCATTTTATTAACTTCAAAGGTTGGCATCTAGACAATAAATCTAGTATGTTCTAATAATATAGGTCTTAAAAATCTGCTACTTACAGAATTATGAATTTGGTAATTACTTCTGAGTTGCATGAAATCATAAAATGTATCAGGTTTTCTCTCCCATAATTCTGGTAAAAAAAATAAACTAAAAAGGTAGTTGCAGTTCTTTGTTAATATCGAGCCCTTCTCAAGGTGTTCCAAGGACATGTTTTACCATGGATTATGTTCTTAGAACCGACTCTAGCAAATATCCTAATTCTGGCTAGGTGTATAACTTTAATCACTTCCCAGTTTCACAGAATTAAAAGGGGAGAAAGAGGAAGACTTGCCTGATAAAAAAAATACTTGGCTGACTAAACAAGTACTGGCAATACTACTAATACTGTGACAATATTATGATTGGAAATATGGCTACCTGCTACAAATTCGGGAAGCTAACTGCAGAGGGGGGAAAAACCCCAGAAAGCTAGTATAGATTTTTAAAACTGTGTAGGCTTCCTGCTTTCATCAACCCATGCAGCTGTTTCCCTCCTCCTCAAACCAATGAAAATTTGATGAACGTGACAACAAACCTCATTCTAAATTACAGAGATGCTATTAGAGTCAGGTGGAAGGCAGAGGCAGCTATACCTCTCATTCTATCTGAAGATTCACAAGCGGCATTTGGGGGGAAATGTTCAGTCATTCAATGAACAGAATTTGGGCATATGTGTCATGAATTATAAGGGGATAAAAAGATGAAGAACACAAGAGGCTCAGAGTCCATTAGACCGGTCATTCATAAATAGTTTCAGTACAGAGTAAGAATGTCAAAAGTAGAAGTTCTTTTTGTGTTCTTTCAATGGCAACACAGGAGAGGGGGAAGAAAAGTGCAAAAGTATTAAGAGTAAACATCCGTGACCTGGAGCTAATATGAAACAATGAAGCTCTAGCTCAGAACGGCTGCAGATAACTTTTTGGGCATGTGGGCTTTCCTGCCAGGTCCAGTCACTATTCCAGACCTTCTCTTGCTTAGACTGGAAGCACACTGCTACCCAGTTCACACTGGCTTTTAAAAAGTACTGCAGGGGCGCCTGGGTGGCTCAGTCGGTTGGGCGGCCGGCTTCGGCTCAGGTCATGATCTTGCAGCCTGTGAGTTCGAGCCCCGCGTCGGGCTCTGTGCTGACAGCTCGGAGCCTGGAGCCTGCTTTGGATTCTGTGTCTCCCTCTCTCTCTCTGCCCTTCTCCTGCTCACTCTCTGTGTCTCAAAAATAAATAAACGTTTAAAAAAAAAAAAAAAAAAGCACTGCAGGGGCACCTGGGTGGCTCAGTCGGTTGAGCATCTGACTTCGGCTCAGGTCATGATCTCGCGGTCTGTGAGTTTGAGCCCCGCGTCGGGCTCTGTGCTGACAGCTCAGAGCCTGGAGCCTGCTTCACATTCTGTGTCTCCCTCTCTCTGCCCCTCCCCCACTCAGGCTCTGTCTCTCTCTGTCTCAAAAATAAATAAACATTAAAAAAATTAAAAAGCACTGCAGACTTAACTGAAGAAAATGTCATTCATTTACAAGTCATACAATTCTGAATTGGATTGAGAAAAAAAGTAATCAGAGAATTAGAACCTAGAAAGATGTGCGATAATATTACAGGAGGTATACCGACCATCCCTGACTTAACGATGGTTTGACCTAAGATTTTTCAATTTTACCATGTGTGAAAACTATACACACTTGGTAAAAACTGTACTTTGACCTTGGGATTTTAACTTCTTCCTGAGCTCAAGATATGCAGTAGATACTCTCCCGTGATGTTGGGCAGTGGCGACAGCTCCCAGTCAGCCATGAGATCACCAGGGTTAACAAGTGATAGACTTACAGCCATTGTTTGTCACTTTCAGCGCAATATTCAATCACTTACGTGAGCTATTTAACACTTGATTGTAAAACAGACTGTGTCAGAGGACTTTGGCCAGTTGCAGGCTAGTGTAAGCGTTCTGAGCACCTTTAGGGCAGGCGAGGCTAACTTGGGATATTCAGTAGCTTAGGCTATTAAATGCATTTTCTATTTATGGTATTTTCAACTTCTGACAGGTTTATCTGGACATAACTCCCATTGCAAGTTGAGGAAGATCTATGTTTAGAAGAGTGGAGAATTCAGACTGCTTTATTTACATATACACTTAACACATGTCTCAAAATGAGAAATTCAGTAAATCAAGTGAAATGGGTATTTTTTAATAACTTCGATTGACTAAATACAGTCTCCTCATACTTGAGATGTTCTATCAGCAACAGAAAAATGACAGGATGCCACCTCAATCATAAAACATCAAAATTGTATCTGAAAAGAAGAAATTATTGAACATCTTAAGAAGCCATTATCTGAGGCAGGAAAGATTTCTCCTCATAAGTACATTCTGAGAGGCTGGAAAATTAATAAAGACTTAAGAAATTTATTTAGATTTGAAATGTTACTTTTATAAATGTAATGTGTTTGTACTTCTGAGTTTTTGTCCCACTGAAGTGTAATTATTTTTACTACAATAACTACATAACATGTTTTAATGTGTGTAGGTCATATCACTCTCTTGTGAACGCTTCTGTTTCAAAATTTTTTGGATTCATTTCCTATGTCTACAATCCTCCAGATAAACTTTAAAAATATTTTGCAAGTCCCCACAAGCTATTGGGATTTTAGCTGGAATTATATTAAATTTAAAAGTTACTTTTGGGAGAGCTGACATCTTTAAAATATGAAGATTTCCTCCATTTATTATAGTATTTCTTGTTAGCTTTTGTCCTAGGCATTGCATACTTTTTAGTAGGGCTGTAAATGGCATCTTCTTTATTACATTTTATTCCAAGATTATGGGAAAGCTGGGAATAGCAGTGAAAACAACAGTAACAGCAAACATTTATACTGTACTAAGCATGTGGCAGGCGCTGTTCTAAACCTTTAGCTATAATAATATATTCACAGGTGAGGAAGCTGAAGTGTGAATATTAAGTGACTTGTCCAAGGTTACGGAACTGACAGAAACATCGGAGCCACAATTTGAATTCAGGCAACGTGGCTCCTGAGTTAGTGATTTTTATATATTTTACTTTGTAACTATGTATTTTACTGGTCTCTCATAATAATTTTAATTCCTTTTATTTATTATTTTTAATAATTTTTTAATGTTTAGTTTTGAGAGAGAGAGGGAGACAGAGAGAGAGCACGCGCACACACAAGTGGGGGAGGTGCAGAGGGAGAGAGGGAGACACAGAATCCGATACAGGCTCCAGGCTCTGAGCTGTCAGCATAGAGCCAGACGCGGGTCTCGAACTCTCAGACCATGAGATCATGACCTGAGCCAAATCGGACACTTAACCAACTGAGCCATCGGGCGCCCCAGTTTTAATTAAATTTCAAGGGCTGCTTCTGTATTTTCCAGTAAGAGAATACTATGCAAAAAAGTAATTTTTTATTCTTTTTATTCTTTTTAAAACATGAAACTTCATTTTTTCCCTTTCTTTATCACATGGATAAACAGTTCCCTAATATTGAATAACTGTGACTCTTTTTTTTTTTCTTCTATTTTTACCGTAGGACATCCATGATTATGTGCCTGGTGTGTTTTGTATGTAATAAACGTGTCATCAGTCATTTCTCTCTTGCACCTTCTACGCTCTTGGCTAACTCAGGCCTTCATCATTTCCAGAATGAGACCAAGACTGATTAGCCTAGAAAAGACTAGAAAAGATCTGTGACTCTCGAATTCAGCCACAGCACTCTGTTACTTCACTGTCCACGTCTCCACACATCTGCCGGACACTTGTTATAGTCCCTTTGACGGCAAGGCCAGCTCTTCCTCCTCTGCCTACTTTTCCTCTTTGTAGCAGAGATTGCAACACTGCAAATGCGCCGCCATTGTAACTCTCCTACATTGTCTTTCTGGAATGCGCTCACTTCAGGTGCAAGAGGAAGACACATGTTTTTCGCCCTGACTTTTTGCAGAACTGGCTTGCTGTCCAGACTGCTTTGTTTCTGGCATTTTCATTAATTCCACGCATACTGTATCTGACAGAATTACTGCTGTGTTTGTTGACAGGACCCGCTGGCCTCCAAACATCAAATGCATGATGTTCCTATCAAACTTGACACCTGTTTTTCATTCCCAGGCATTGATTTTCTACCCACTAGCCAACATATTTCACAGGAAAAACTGTTAGCACTATCTGCAAAGTATTGATTGCAGCAACACTGAAATCCCTACCTGAAAATTTACAGCCTTAATTTCCAGTAGGTTATATCAGTTATCTCCAAGTGGGTGAAGATTTAAGAGTGTGATCAGCACGTGCTAACTAAAATGTTGACTACTGAACTACCTACGCCACTTGCAATTTATTAAAAAATTGGAAAGACAGAAATAAATGCTCAGCAATTGTTTAATGAAGTTCCTCAAACACCTGATGAAACAGCCACTGTTTTCCAAGCAAAGAATGAAAATACGTACAAAGCATAAACTCTTTTGAAAGAAAAAAAAAAGGAAAATAATTCAAAAATAGAAAATGCAAGAATCGGTGTTGCAATAAGAAACACAAAAGACTGGGCAGTTTTCAGATAACCTATTGGTACATTGGAAGTAGAAAGTCTGTTTTGCAAAAGGGTGACACAGAATTTATTACGTTGTATATACAATATAGAGAAACTTAGCAAGATTTAATGATCTCATTCACTATTCAACAATTATATATTGAGGACCTACAATGTGCTAGTTATTTGATTAAGAATTTCCTTTGAGTCACCTTCTCTTGTCCTCATAATAATGTAAGGTTCAAACTATTTTTCATACTTTTGGGGAAGGGGCACCTCACTTAGGAACTCCCTCTGTGTTCTACCAAGAGGAGACACAGAGAAAAGGTTTTCAATAATGGAATTAAAAGGACCTAATATTTCAAAATTTATTATTTTAAAATAGACAACGACCTTTAAGTGAACCCCAGGGTCAGCATGCTACCCTATTACTATAGGAATGAGTGGTACAGAAACACCATGAACACTCATATACGGTATTCTATGCATGAGGTTTCGAGTAAATTCTCACTCTAAGAAATAAGGCAAAAGGAGAATTATTAAACAGTTACTTAGAAGTGACTTTGGGTAGTCACTTTCCAGCCCAGAGCTTCGGAGGAAAAGAGAATAAAGAAGCTGCACTTTCATTTTTCTGGAGGATTTTGGTGGATCACAGTGTTCTAGAACTAAAAATCAACAGGCCTGAACTGAAATGTTTCATCGTTTGACATGTTACTGCCAAATTATTGAAAGGCATAATGAAGGGGGCTCATTTTCAAGACTGACTTCACAATCTTCTTTGCATACTTTGTCTCCCTCCATTTTATCCTCTTGGTAAAACTACTGCCATTCAACTAGTTGAATATGCTAGAAATATAGAAGTTAACTTTGATACCTCACTTGTTCCCTCTCTCTCCCCCATGTATGCAATTCAAGTTCTGTGTTTTCTTTCCTAAATATCCTTTGAATTAATCAATTATTTGCCATGTCCATTTCGACATCACAGACAAAGCTACCATCTTTTACCTAGACTATTAAATGACTAATTCTAGTGTCTGATATTGTAGGTACTATATAAGTATTAGTTTAATTAATAATTTATTGAATAACTGCCAAGTAGGGCTCTAAGAGACAGCACACACAATAGTGTATACATAGTTTTAATGGACAAGTTGATCATGCCCATCAAATAAAAACATGTCGAAGGCACTAACTCTAAATATAAAAATGCACATGTTGTATCTATATTTATGAATACATTTTTCTGTAGTGATACTAAGTGCCATATATTATGTTAGGATCTACTTGGTCCTCTCCAAAAAAACAAAACAAAACAAAAAGACGAGATTATCAGATTAGAGATTTCTCCATCTAAGAATGATAATCAGAATGGATAAGCAGATTGGAAGGTGTTTAGAAAGAAAGAAAAAATGGCCTTTCCATCAGGATGAAGACAACCATCCAGTGGGCAGTGGTACATATAACAGAGAAGGATGAGGCGGGCACCTAGGTGGCTCAGTTGGTTAAGTGTACGACTTCAGCTCAGGTCATGATCTCACTGTTCCTGAGTTTGAGCCCTGCGTCGGGCTCTGTGCTGACAGCTCAGAGTCTAGAGCCAGCTTTAGATTCTGTGTCTCCTTCTCTCTCTGCCCTTCCCCCACTCACACTCTTGTTTCTCTCTCTCAAAAATAAATACTTTTTAAAAATTTTAAAGTAAAACAAAGAAGGAAGAGGAGGGAAGGGGAGTTGGGAAAGGGGCAGAGGGGATAGATGGGGCTGGAGGCGGAGCAAGTGGTGGACAGATGGAAAGAAACCCTAATATTTCCTAAGGTTTGTTTTTTTTTTTTTTTTTTTTTGTAAGAGAGAGAGGGAAAGAGAGCACAAGCAGGGGAGAGGAGCAGAGAGAGAGAGAATCTTAAGCAGGCTCCATGCTCAGCACAGAGCCTAACGTAGGGATTGATCTCTTGACCTTGGGAACATAATCTGAGCCAAAATCAAGAGTCAGACACTCAACCAACTGAGCAACCCAGGTGCCCCAAACCCTAAGATTTTTTATTTACAATGTTTTCAAATATAAGACCTTTCTTTGTGTCTAATCAATTGTCTTCCTAAAACTAATAAACTTATCACTTTACACTTGATTCCATTTAAAAAGCTTTCCATACTAATTCAGAAATTAATTCCTCTTAAAAATCAAACTTTCATAGCGTAAGCTCCCTCCATTTTTTAAAAAGATTTAATTTCAAAGTAATCTCCACACCCATCATGGGCCTCAATTTTACAACCTCCAAATAGAGTCTCACGCTCTACTGACCGAGCCAGCCAGGCTCCCCAAGCTCTTTCCAGTTTTATGTTGCTTTTATATTTTTGATTTTATTTATTTATTTTTATTTGGTGATGTGGGAAGTCTCTTTAATGTGTGACTAATAAACAGATATTTTTATATGTGTGTATATTTGGCTATGAAATACGTTAGCAGAAATGTGGGGAATCTGAATAAATAGAAATTTATTTGACTGACAAAGGTTATTACCTCACAAATGTACATATTTCCATATGAAATCTATTCCAGAGGAATATGAAATCCTAATAACTCTCATATGCCAAAGATGTAGCGACCTCCATTTTCTCGACGGAAAAATTTCTTATTCTAAAATATAAGATAATTAATTATCAAGCCATCTCTCTACTTAAAAACTGAATGTAACCAGGAACACAAAATAAGTCCATCTGACTTATTCATATTAAGATAATAAAAAGGTTAAATTATGTCACTCAATTTCTAATAGACTAATCCTTAAATGGATAGATCGACTTGATCAACTTTAACAATATTGTACAGTGTTTTGTTAGAAGATAGTTTTGTTTTTTGATGAAGAAATGAGTATTATCAAACTCAAAGACCTTCTATTTCATAACCGTAATACAAAAGAGAGTAAGTTAGTACCAATGAAAATTTATGTACTATTAAATATCAATAATTTTGGGGACTGACATCTACATTTTTAAAAGACTATCTGGTGGGGAAATAATTTATTTAAGACTGTATCGCCAGCCCCAGAAGCTGGGATCTTGTAATACAAGCTCTTCATTCAGTGAAGACCACATAAGTCATATTTTTCAATGACGTGCTTTGGTTTATTTTAAGTATACCAAAATTTGCAAATATGATAACGAACATACTAGTTAAACAATATCCCATACGTTAAGAAGTTAGCATGAAATTAAGTAAACATAATTGCTATTATTGTTCACTTTACTTTTCTTGAGACTCTTAATAATGTGTGTGATTTTGGATTCTAAGTTTTTTGTACTTAGTATATTGTTACTTCACTATGCAATATAAGTATTATTTTAATTCCTATATACCACACAACTTAGAGCTCTAACACATATCAGGTACTGAGAAAAGACTCAAAGACTTGGATATGTCTAAGCAAATGGAAAAAGAAGTTGATATTTGATACCATCTGCTTTCTTTTCCCTAACTCTCCCTGTCTCTTGGCTGCACCATTCTCAGAATGTACCTACCATACAAGGAAGCAAAACTAATGTTATAAACTTGTGACCCAGAGGAGCGTCGAGAGACCTTGCCTCTGCAATACTAAAGAAATTATCTTCAACCCAGTACTCTAGTCCAAGGGGGCCCAGTGTCTGTTTTTAGCAATTTCTCTGAAGATTTTTGAGTAGGTAGGAATATATTCTCTTTGTTTTGGCTCTGAACTCTTGTTAAATTCCTTCTGTCAATGAATCTTATGATTGTTTCCAAAGGCGCTAGTGCTGACAGCCGTTCACTAAATGAGCACCTTCTCCCCTGTGCTCTCTGTTGAAAATCTTTTTCACACAGGCAGTTACATGGGTAACAGCTTTTACGGAAGTTCTCAGGGAATAAACAGGAACGATTTTATAACGGACCCATATAGTGGAATAAGTATTAAGAATATATCCTTTGGTTCTTTATTACCCTGAAGCTCATCCCTATCTCCTCTCCCTCCCATCTCAAATCCCTGTTTTTACTTGGAATGAGTTAGTTATCATTTCCTTGGTGCCTGAAAACCCATGGCCCTGGGTTCCATGTCCTACCAGGCAGTTTACCAAGCTGTTTTCCCAAATAAAGTTCCTTCCCTAAACTGGGGCCAGCTGTCAAAATAATTAATTTCTTATGTTTATGCAGTTGTAAAATACTTCATATCCCATGATATCCAGACACAGCAAATACATAAACAAAAGTATTGAAAGAATCAACAAATACCTTCTCTGAGTGTGCTTCCTTTTGCAGAAACCTAAATGACAATGGTTAACTCAAAAGAGGAAACATCTTGTTCCATATTAGGCAGATTTTCAAGAAAGAGTTCAAGAGGTGGTCTTCCCATCCCTGCAGTTACAACCTTTATGGCCTTACTGGAGGCTAAAGGAGATCCAGAAGTGTCCAGATGTTTTCAGAACACAGTTTTTCTCATCTTCGAAATTTGAGGTCACTTGAGTCAGTCCTTTTCAAACATTTAGACAAAAGTACTGCTCACAACGAAGGAAAGAACAGACAGAGCTGAGGATGCTGTCAGAAGCAACTCGTTGCAAACATGGTACTTCCCCGGACTCAAAATTTTATCTTAAAACTATGCAGACTTGGGATTCTATTCCATAAAAATATGTATATTTTAAAGTTTATTTATTTATTTTGAGAGAGGCAGCGACAGCACAAGTGGAGAAGGGGCCGAGAGAGGCAGCGACAGCACAAGTAGAGAAGGGGCAGAGAGAGAGGGAGAGAGAGACCATCCCAAGTAGGCTGTGTGCTGCCAGTGCAGAGCCCGACACAGAGCCCGAAATCACAAAACCATGAGATCATGACCTGAGCTGAAATCAAGAGCCAAACGATTAACTGACTGGGCCACCCGGGTGCCCCTCCATAAAAATATTTTTAATGTAAAATAGAATTATTACTAATCATTGGTTAACAATCACTATGTTAGCAAGGTGCCACTTCTACCCCATAGATTTGCATGTAAAGCAGGATACAGGTCTCCAGGTTTGTAAAGTGCAGTCTTAAGTAAGAAAGCAATTTGCTGGGGCGCCTGGGTGGCTCAGTCGGTTAAGCGGCCGACTTCAGCTCAGGTCATGTTCTCACAGTCTGTGAGTTTGAGCCCTGCGTCGGGCTCTGTGCTGATGGCCCAGAGCCTGGAGCCTGCTTCAAATTCTGCGTCTGCCTCTCTCTCTCTCTCTCTGCCCTTCCCCTGCTCACGCTCTGTCTCTCAAAAATAAATAAACGTTAAAAAAATTATTAAAAAAAAAAAAGAAAGCAATTTGCTGAAACACAGTTACCTGTAAGTACAGTGCCCATATGTCCTGGTGTACAATGGATGGTCCCAGGTTTAAGCTTGTTATTCCGGAATAATTATTATTAGCTACATATATCTGATTCTGGATTACAAAGTCAACAGTTACCTTGTCCATCAGTGATGACATTGTCACCATATTCTAGTCTTATAGTTGTCTTTGGCAGAAATGGCCACAAACCATGGGACAGTAAGAATGACAGCCAAAATTTTGAACAATCAAAAACTAATTGATGGAGATGCACCAAATGATAAGACTGTCAGAAATTTGACATCTAAATATTTAATTGAAATATCTACCTAAAATGAAAGGAAAAAATCAACTAATAAAGCTCAAATCAATTTAGGCCACTAATTCTAAAAAGAGGTGGAAATTAAAAACGAAGAAATAAACACAAAAACAGAGTTCACCTCATACCAGGTATGTAAGATCATTTCTGCTCTCACAATCCACAGGTGAGATTTAGGGTGCATACAGCATCTTCTATTTTTGTTTTTTTTTTTTATATGAACCCATAGTGCCAATATAAACGCATGCATCTAGGCCACTGATCAATAAATACGTGATAAGTTGAAGGAGTCACATTGATTCCTGACTTAGCTCTCATTCTATTGATTAAAATAATAGAAAAATGCCTTCACCAAAGACAGGATAAACCCAAAGTCAGAAAATGGTTCACTTGTAGCAGATTCATACTTGTGTGCATACGTATGTATATATGCTGATAATTTACCATTTTAAACTGGTAAATAATTAATTGCCAATTATTCGCTTTGCACATTATCCACTACAATTTTTAAAATATCCAACTCCAGGGGCACCTGGGTGGCTCAGTCAGTTAAGCATCTGACTCTTGATTTAGGCTCAGGTCGTGATATCACAGTTTCCCTGAGTGGGGCTCTGCGCTGACACTGTGGAGCCTGCTTAGAACTCTCTCTCTTCCTCTCTCCCTCTCTCTCTGCCTCTCTCCCCCATTCACATGGGCATGCACCTTCTCTCTCTCTCTCAAAAATAAAATAAAAAAAATGTTCAATTTCAGCTGTTATTAATGAGTTTTTTTTTTTTAATTTTTTTAAACGTTTATTTATTTTTGAGAGACAGAGAGACAGAGTGTGAGCAAGGGAAGGGCAGAGAGAGAGGGAGACACAGAATCCGAAACAGGCTCCAGGCTCTGAGCCATCAGCACAGAGCCCGACGCGGGGCTCGAACTCACAGACCGCGAGATCATGACCTGAGCTGAAGTCAGCCGCTTAACCGACAGAGCCACCCAGGCGCCCCAGCTGTTATTAATAAACGTAAAACCTTTTTCTTTGAGGATAACAAAAATTGCCTACCACTGAACTTTTTTTCCACTTTTATTGTTGATACAATTGACATATAACATTGTATAAATTTAAGGAGTACGGTGTGATGATTTGATATAAATATATATCGCTAAGTGATTTCTACAATAAAATTAGTTTAGTTAACATATTCATCACTGCATGTGGTTACCACTTTTGGGTGTGCGGTGAGAACTTTTAAGATTTACTCTCCTAGCAACTTTCCAGTTGACAAGCACTGTTAACTACAGTCACTATGCTGTACATTAAATCTCCAGAACTTATTCATGTTATAATCAGAAGTTTGTACGCTTTGATCACCTTCAACTATCCCCCTCTCCAAACTTCCCCTGTGCCTGGCAACCATCAATCTACTCTGTTTCTATGAGTGCGGTTTTTGTAGAACTCATATATAAGTAACATCATGCATTATTTGTCTTTCTCTGTCTGACCTATTTCACTTAGCTTAATGTCCTCGAGTTTCACCCATGTTGTTGCAAATGACAAAATTTCCTTCATTTTAATGGGAGAATAATATTCCATTGTATACATACATCACAGCTTCTTTGTCTATTCGTCCACAGGTGGACATTTAGGTTGTATCTGTGTCTTGGCTAGTGCAAACAATGCTGCAATTCACATGGGGATATAGATATCTCTTTGAGATCCTGATTTCATTTCTGTCAAATACATAACCAGAAGTGGGACTGCTGGATCATATGGTTGTTCTTTTTAAAAATTTGGTGGAACCTTTCTACTGTTCTTCATAGTGTGTGTACCAGTTTACAATCCCACCAACAGTGCACGACAGTTCGTTTTTTTCCACTGTGCTGCTAGCACGTGACAGCTCTTCTCCTTTTGATAACAGCCATTCTAACAGGTATGACGTGATATTTCATGATGGTTTGGATTTACATTTCCCTGATGACTAGCATTGTGGGTCATCTTTTCCTGTACCTGTTGACCATTTGTATGTCTTCTTTGGAAAATGTCTACTAGGGTCCTTTGCCCATTTTTTATTTGTTATTTCTTCTAATTTTTTTTTTAACATTTCCTTATCCATTTTGGGAGAGAGCGCACACTAGCAGGGAAGGGACAGAGAGAGAGGCAGAGAGAGAATCCCAAGCAGGCTCCATGCTGCCAGCGTGAAGCCCCATGCGGGGCTCAAGCCCATGCAAACTGTGAGATCGTGACCTGAGCCAAAATCAAGAGTCAGACCCTTTATCAACTGAGCCGCCCAGGTGTCCCTGCCCATTTTTAAATAATATTATTTGTTTATTTGCTATTACATAGCAAGTTCCTTGTATATTTTGGATATTAATCCCTTATAAGATTTGCAAATATTTGCTCATATTCCATAGCTGGTCTTTTCATTTTATTGATGACTCCTTTTCTGTGCAGAAGTTTTTTAGTTTGATGTAGTTCTACTTTCTTATGTTTGTTTTTGTTGCTTTTGCCTTTGGTGTCATTCCAAAAAAAAAAAAAAAAACAGTTTTGAAACCGAAGTCAAGGAGCTTTTCCAGTATGTTTTTTCTTAGTAATTTTATGGTTCAGGTTGTTACTTAAGTCTTTAATCCATTTCTAGTAAATTTTTTTAGTGGCATAAGATAGGAGCCCAATTTCATTCTTTTGCATGTGAATTCTAGCTTTCCCAACATTATTAAAAGACACAACCCTTAATCCACTGAGTACTCTTGGCTCTCTTGTCAAATATTAACTAACGACATTTGTGGTGGTTTATTTCTGGGCTCTCGATTCTGCTCTATTGGTCTACATGTCTATTTTAATGCTGGTACCATGCTGTATTGATTACTGTAGTTTTTTAAACATAGGATGAAATCAGGAAGTGTGAGGCCTTCAGTTTTGTATTTCTTTCTCAAGATTGCTTTGGCTGCTGAGTTGGTTGTAGTTCCATATGAATTTTAGGATTGCTTTTCCTATTTCTGTAAAAGATGCCATTGGAATTTTGATAGTGGTTGAGCTGAACTACAGATGGCTCTGGGTAGTATGAATATTATATCAATATTATTTCTTCCAATTCACAAACACAGCATATCTTTCTATTTACTTACGTCTTCTTCAAGTTCTTTCATTAATATCTTATAGTTTTTGAGGTACCTGGGTGGCTCAGTCGGATAAGTGTCCAACTCTTGATTTTAGCTCAGGTCATGATCTCACACTTGTGAGATGAAGCCCTGCATCAGGCTTTGTGCTGGGTATGGAACCAGTTCTTCAAGATTCTCTCCCTCTCCCTCTGCCCCTCCCCTGCTTGCGTGCATGCTCTCTCTTTCTCCCTCAAAAAAAAAAACAAAAAAAAAAAACTTTTAGGTTTCAGTGTACAGATTTTTCACTTCTTTGCTTAAATTCATTCCTAAGTGTTTTACTGTTTTTGATGCTATTGTAAATAGAAGTGTTTCTCTTTCAGGTAGTTCATTGTTAGTATATAGAAATGCAACTGATATTTGTATGTATCTTGCAACTTCACTGAATTTTTTTTTAATTTTTTAAATGTTTATTTTTGAGAGAGAGAGAAACAAAGACCACGAGTAGGGGTGGGGCAAAGAGAGAGGGAGACACAGAATCCAAAGCAGTCTCCAGGCTCTGAGATGTCAGCACAAACAGAGTAGAGACACAGAGAGAGACAGAGTAGGGTATTAACAACTCCAATTATTATTGTATTGGCATTTATTTTTCCTATTAATTCTGTTGGCATTTACTTTACATATTTAGGTGTTTCAATGTTGGGTGTATAGATACTTACAACAAATATATTCTTGATATATTAATTCCTTTATCATTGTATAATGAAATTCTTTGTCTCTTGTGATCATTTTTAGTATAAAGCCTAAATATAGCTATTTCTGCTTTCTTTTGGTTACCATTTGCTTGGAATATCTTTCTCCATCACTTTATTCTCAGCCTATGTATTCCTTAAAGCTCAACTTTTTTTAAATATTTTTTAACGTCTTTATTTATTTTTGAGAGACATAGAGACAGAGTGTGAGCAGGGGAAGGGCAGAGAGAAAGGGAGACACAGAATCCGAAGCAGGCTCCAGGCTCTGAGCCATCAGCACAGAGCCCAATGCAGGGCTTGAACTCACAGACGTGAGATCATGACCTAAGCTGAAGTCGGCTGCTTAACCAACTGAGCCACCCAGGCGCCCCCAAAGCTCGACTTTCATAGGCAGTGTGTCTTTGGATCTTGTTTTTTTTTTTTTTTTTCTTTGCATTCAGCCATTCTGTGTTGTATTTCAAGAATTTAATTCATTTATATTTAAAGTGATCATTGATAGGAAAGTACTTGCTATTGCCATTTTATTAACTGTTTTCTGAATATTTTGTAGATCTTGGGCTTCTCACTTCCTGTCCTTGTCTTCCTCTGTGACTTGAAGACTTTCTATGACATTATGCTTTGACTCCTTTATCATAATCTTCTGTTATATGGTTCACAGATCTCCATTTCTTTAGATTCCATTGTCGCGGCATTATTAGTTTCTTTTGGAGACATCATATTTACCTGACTGTGATCCTTGTTTCCTGGCTTTGGTATCTGCCCATTTGGTGAGTGGTTTTCTTTTCTAGACTTTACAGGCTCACTTCAGCAAAGACAGACCTTCATGGGTCAGCTGAGCTTGCAGAACTAGAGGGACCAGCTGGTATCATTCAAAAGCAGGAAGGCTTGTGACTGATATCTTTAGTTGAATGAGGCCATTGCCCATGCTCTGAGGTCATGGGATGATGGTGTCATTGGCAGGAGTCTGTGGTTGGGTGGGTCTGTTGGTTCCACTCCACATTCAAGTGGGGCTGCTGAGTTGCCTTTTGCTTTGGGTGGGGCTCTCATGGTTCAGGTGGGGCTGCTACCTGGACTCTGAAATCACTTCTATTTGGACAGGTTTGGAGGCTATGTTCCCTAGCCGGACAGCGCCTCTGGATGGATTCCATGATGGGGCAGGACTGTGGGCTGTACTTCACAATTGCTTGTAGTCAGATGGGCCTCAGGCTGTGTTTCTCAACCAAATGGTGCCAACGGCTGGAATTTGTGTTCACGTAGAACTGCAAGCCAGGTTTTGAAGTCAGATGGTAACTCAGGCTGTGGTCTGTAATAAGGCTGTGTTGAAGTCAGCTGGGGTTGCAGGCTGGACTTTGTCATTGGGTAGGCCATTAGCTGTGCTCTGTTGTTGGGTGAGGTCACTAGCTGTGCTCTCTTTACAAGAGGAGCCTTCTGTTATCCTCTGTAGTTGGGTAAATCTGGAGACTGCGCTCTGCAGTAAGTTGGGGTCCCTGTCCAGGTTCTCTGTTGGGTTGGGCCACAGGTTATGCTCCATGTTTGTGTGGGGTCACCAGCTGGGATCTTGCCTGTGTGAGGCTATAGTCAGCAATCGGGCAGAGCCACAGGATAGGCTCTGGTACTGGGTGGTGTCGCGGGCTTTGGTCTATGACTGGGTAGTACTATAGGCTAGGCTAGTAGAATAGTACTACTATACTGTGGTCTGTAAGAAGGCAGGGCCATACACTGTGCCTATACTATCCTACTGTAGTGGTCTGCATTTCCTGTGGCCATGCTTCCCAAAGAGAATACCAAGCTTAACTGTAAGTTTACTTCTCTATTTGGATGGAACACAGGATGGGCTCCACTGCCAGTATGGCCCACTGGCTGGGGATCTAAACCAGGCAGCACTTCCAAGTGAGCTCCTTGGCCAGACAGGGCCACCAGCTCAGTTCTATAGATGGCTGTAGCCACCAGTTGGGATTTCTGTTTGGGTGCTGCTGCAAGAAGGAATTCAGTCTGCCAAGAGATGACTGCTGGTTGCTGTAAGTTCTATTTGATCCTTAGTGGATAAGCTCTGAAGATTCCCTCAGTGACCCCTGTGACCTGATATATCCATTGGCCTACCAGGAAGCATCTCATAATGTTGGGAAAGCTAGATGTCCATCTTGGTTCTCTTTTTTCCACTGGAGAAACCATATGCCCAGGGAAGCCCTCTTGGTGTGGGTCTGTGCTGGCCTGGGGGAGGGGAATTTGGTCAGACCATAATCTTTCTTCAACATGATCCTTCTTAGTCTTGTGGTGTTGGGGGGGGAGGTGCTTCAGTGTCACACCCAGGTTCTAAGATTTTCAAAATGGTATCTTGTCTATGAAGAGTTGATAGCTGGTCTTCTCATGAAGGGGACTATGAATGACCTATGTCCCCATCTTGATGATGTCACACCCCTGAAGTTTTTCATTTAATTTTATAATTTTCTAAGACCCTTCACATGATTTAGTTTAATCCTGAGGAAAAACGCAGGAAGCTCTAAAACTGTTCATTTATATACCAATTTACTGCACTGAACTATAAAAGCAAATATAGTAGGCTCTTAGAATAAAATTCTTTATGTCAAATATATATGCCATTGTACTTAAAATAAAAACTATATCTATTATTATCTTAAGTTAAATATAGATAATTTGATAAGTATGGTGTTTTAAAATTGATTACAGGATACGAGAGGGGCGCCTGGATGTCTCAGTCGGTTAAGTGTCTGACTTCAGCTCAGGTCATGATCTCACAGTTTGTGGCTTCGAGCCCCGTGTCGGGCTCTGTGCTGACAGCTCAGAGCCTGGAGCCTGCTTCAGATTCTGTGTCTCCCTCTCTCTCTGCCCCTTCCCCACTCATACTGTCTGTCTCTCAAAAGTGAATAAAAATGTAAAAAAACGAAAAGCAGATACTACAGATCTTTTATATTCACATTAGTATAGGATTTCAGCAATCCGTGTCCCTCAGAACATATAAGTACATTTCTACTACCTGGAATAAATGTATCCTCCAAATTCAACCTTGATAAAGTCTTCAGTTTCTTCTATTTATCCATTTCTCTCAGGCTCTTCACCCCTTTCCTTCCTTACTTTTGCTTTTCTCCCTTATAGCTGGGATGGTCTGCTCATCCCATGAATGACAGTCACTGTTACTCACAATCTCTCGACCCTTGTCTTCTCAGTACCGTCAGACAGCAGACCCAAGTCCCTGTGTTAGCTTCCCATCTTCTGGCTTCTCATTCCGATGCTGAAGACTCTGTAAACAGCTGGGTAGCTCTGAAGAAGAGGATGGTGCTCCCTCAGCCTGATGATACCCCATCTTCCTGGGGCTGAGACCACATTCGGAAGCTTCCCCTACTCTTCTATCCTCTCCCACTCCCTAGGAAACTTGCCCAGTTTCTATTTTCAATGTTTGCCAAGCATTTCATATCCACAGCACTTACACCATGCCCAGTAAAGGTTAGGCACTTAAACATCTTTAGGTGAGTGGCACAGTGATTTCTTACACGCTAAGGGATTTGGAGATCATTCCTATGGCTGAAGGATACAACTGATTTTACATTGCTCCACAAGGAGAGTGTGAGCCTTGGGAGGAAGCTACAGAGAGACAGGCTTCAGATCAATAGGAGGGCAGCTCGGAGCCACCTGTTACTAACATAAGGTGCAACTTCTTATCCACTTGTGTGCTTTGGTAATAGCGGGTGGACTCTACTGTGGTTTCTGTACAGATGGCTGTGGCTGAGGTGAGAGGATGATCTTTAAAAATCCCTCCAAGATACAGATTCAAGAGAGCTGTGCCATGAGCTCTACAATGATAGGAGCTATGTGTGGAGTATAACGAGCAAAAATCAGGCCTCACGGAAGTTTTATTAAAACATGCTTCCCAAGATTCCTTTTTTCCTTTGCATCTCAGTACCACACTGTTGCCAATGTATAGTGACGGTGGGGTAGAAGAACGAGAAACACTAGGAACAACATATGGCCATATGAGGACGGCTTTAGGGGTTTTTGCCAAGTTCATAATTAGTCTTTCTGACAGGTGCTCTCTACCCGAGAGGTAAGTCCCCGACTTAACTTTATTGAAATCGCCCTTGTCCCTGGGGGCACAACTTGGGAGCTGTGGACAGCTTCTTAATCTTCTAGAAGACCTCCAGGAAACGAGACAATGGCCCTCAGAGAGAAGAAAAATGAGGGGAGAAGCAGAGATGCATGACAGAGGGAGAGAGTATTAATTTACATCCCACACAGGTTATAGGTCCTAGATCAGTCATCTCTGCGGGGCATGTCTATGTTCTTACTATTTATGTCTCTTCTCTGCTCAAGCACTTATCACTTGGTTTCTGTAACTTAGAACCAAAGTAGCTTAACTAGTATTCCACAGCTCCCATAAGACTACTTGAAGCAGCCACCTCACATCAACCAAGGCCTAGGTCAAGGCTCGCCACCATGGAAAGAACGTAAGTATTTCTTATTGCCCAGTGCAATTTTCCGACACGGCATGGAGCAGGATGGACACGAGGTATTGCTACTTAAGAAGATGGCCAGTCTCATAACAACTTTTCTCTAAGCCCTCCTGACAGGTGTTTCTGGCCAGGATATCTGCACATTTATTAGCAGAATTTACTTACTTACAACCAAGTCCCATTACTGCAATGGAAACAAAAAGCTCAGAGAAGGCCACTGGAACTATGCCCGGGAAGCTTGGTGATCACAAGCATCAGAGCTTTAAAAAAATCATAGTCCTGCACGAACTAGTCCAAATAATACTTCACTGAGCACATTTGGATTCTGTGCTCCTCGGCTGCACAGAAACAATATGCGAACTGGGTGTTTACTGTGTTGGATGATAGTCCTCTTTTTCTTTTAAAACCACCATGAACAAAACTGTCCAACAAAAGTGGAAGAAAAGACCCTGGAAGAATAGCTTGCAGCACAATATAAATATACCATAATTGGGCTGGAAATACACTAAGAGACCAAAAAGTGATTCAGCTGATTAAGCAAAGATACCCACAATCCTATGTAGCACAGAGAATGCTTCGTTCTATAGTGGTCTTCAAAATTCTCATGGGATCTATAAATATTTTCAAAACGTTTCACCTTGCTAAAATGTCATTAAAAAAAAATCCAACCAATAATCTGGAGCATTGCTTAAGTCTTCCACTTTCTTTCCCCTCAAAGTTTGAATATTCACAGGACCAGAAAAATTCTTTTGGTCACACGCATTATCCTTCAGATACAATTTATAGTAATGCTACAAAGACTGTGCCTTGGTTCTCTCGCTCTCTCTCCTCCCTCATGCTACAAAGCCATGTGAACCCACAAACAATGAGAATCCCACTAGTGTGATTCAAATGGAATGAATGGTTACGTGGACAGAGGATTGGGATGACTTTGGCATAGGCACACACACACAAAAGATGGGTAGAATGTGGTTTTGTAACATGGAAAGTAATGAACACACATACTTCAGACATTTTCTGTCAGAGAGAACTTCAATAAAAAAAACTAATGGGAGCATCTGGGCAGCTCAGTCGGTTGAGCAGCTGACCTCAACTCAGGTCATGATCTCGAGGTCTCTCGAGGTCTCTCGAGGTTCTCTGGGCTGACAGCTCAGAGCCTGGAGCCTGCTTCAGATTCTGTGTCTCCCTCTGTCTCTCTGCCCCTCCCCCACTCACACTCTCTGTCTGCCTCTCAAAAATGAATGTTAAAAAAAAAAACACAAAAAACTAATGAGGGTTAGTGTCAACAGTTAATTACAAATGATTCCTATATATTAAAACTCATCTTTAAGGCTTCTCCTTGGTCAGATTTTTTTTATAGTATTAATTCTCATTTTCCTACATTATTGGAAAAAAGTAATAGTGTCCCTTAATAAATAATAATCAAGTCTCTTGGGAAAATCTTTTCCTCAGTGACTTTGAGTCACAGGGATTTAACTCACAAGAACAATCTCAACAGCTCAATGTTTAGATATATAATAAACTTCAAGCCGGCCTCCAAAAGTAAAACATGATCTCTAATCCTCCTTATTTAATTCCACAACAGTCAACAAGGGATAAGAAAGAGCAGAGGGGATAAAATGTGTTTTCTTTTCCACTGCTGCATAGCTTAAAATTATTGAATAAGATACAGAGGGAGGGAGAAATCACAGGAAAAAAAAGGGTCAGACTACAAGTACAGCCACACCACGCTACCATTTTGTTAACTGCGTGTGTTTTCCAACATGGGTCAAAACCGCAGAGAGAAATTTAGGTAAAGTTTTCTGAATGGGAATGATACTAAATATTAGAATAAATTAGCTAACCTCATTTACTTCTTCTAAGTCTGAGTGATGCATATTATATCTAGTCATAGAGCATGAAACAGGTGCCACCAAATTAAGTCACTTGTCCCAAGTCATGCAAAGATGAGTCACAGATTTGCTCCAAAGGCAAACCTTTGCCTTCCGTTGCCCTTCTTCCTTCTCTCACCCATTTTTACAAAGGCCATTTATATTGTACAGTCAAGTGTAAATGTGCTTCTCCTATGAAGAAAGAAGAGAATTGATGATATGCTCCCTGGAAGGCTTTTCTGTTGTGTTTTTATTCAGTACTTTTCTACTAAGTCTAAAGCCTGTCATGGACATTCCCTTATGAATCTTCACCATTTATCTGGGTACTCTGGTTTTGGATGTTATAACCATTGTTATTATGAATGAGAAAATTAAAATGAGCACTGGTGAGCAGGACTGTCAGTGTGTGAGTGGCAGCTTGGATGGGACGTCTTGCCACCTAATACATAATCCGGAGCCCTAGCCACTAAATCTGGCTTCTTGCGATACGGTAGAGCATACAGGGCCAAGCTACTATTAATCTTTACTGAAACCAAATGTCAACTATACCATTCTGAGTCATCAGTTTCCAGCATAATATTCAGTATATATTCAATCTCATGACCACACATTCATACATAAAAGTTGAAAGAAAATCCAATTTCCTCCCATAATTACACAGATTATTTTTAACGTCACGACAATTTTACATGAGAAAGGAAAATAAATTTATCCATCAATTTACCCTCAAATATTTTGTTCCTCTTTATGGAGTTGGTCCCCTGATATCGTAGCTAATTATTTTTCCTTTCCTTAAAGAATTCTTAGAAAGAATGAAGTTATTCTGATAAATGTCTCCTTTCCTGTTCATCAGGAGCGGATGTCTGCGTCCACCTGGAGAACAAGTCGAACGCCCTGTGACGGTGAGGGAAGCATAGCCAACGACCACGAAACAACTTGTGTCTCTGCTCAAACTGGGTTCACGATACCATTTCCTCTTTTTACAAATGCGTGGCAAATATGAAAGCTGCCATTTAAAAAAGTTCCTATAGACCTCCCAATGACTCCTAGCATTAGTGACAACCAGGCTCCTATTTTAGTTGGATTTTGATCAAAAAAGCAATCTTTTAGATGGTCCCTTAGTAAAAATAACAATTATTTAAGAAAAACACACACATCAAGGTCAGGCTGTAAGCTCTCAATATATGACACACCCATTTCACTTAATGGATTCACCTAGACACTTCGAAATAAAAAAAAAAGGACATCAACGCCTCTATGCTTCTGTGAATGTCATTTTTTCAGGCTAGAATGTGCACCCACTTTTCTTATTTATGCTTAATCATGCTTTAAGGCTTGGTGGAAAGACATCCTTCCTCCTCAGGTCAGTCTTTGCTGCCCCACTATGAGCACTGCTCCAGTTGGGTCATAATCACATTTCCGTAGTTCCTCTATTAAGCGAGCATTTTCCATTTGTTACCTAATAATTTATATGCCCATCCTTCCAAAGGCTGTATACTCCTTGAGAGGTGGGACCAGGCATATTTTACCTCTGTACCCGCCCCTAGCACATTTCCCTCTTTGTTTCTCAGATGGGTTAGCTGCGGATGCTTGGCAAATGCAGGGCAGTGACCCCTTGAGCTGTAAGATTCTTGGGTCCAGTCGGGGCTCCGATGGCCACATACAGGTGTTACTACTCACCTCAGGCGCCTCCCTGTAAAATGGACCAATGATACTGGTGTCTGATAAACTGTTTTTCCAACCCCAGAACATTATTGACAACACACTTTGAAAATGATGTTTTGCTACAGAAGTATAAAGTATCCTCCCTATGTGTGTGTGTAGTTTGTGGAAGATAAAATTTTGTATACCATGTCAAACACTTGAAATAATAAGTACATGGTCTCTATAATAACATATTTGATCCACTTCAATTACAAACATGTTTAGAGAAAATACTCTCAGAAATCAGCAGGAAACAGAACAACTCAACTGGTGTCTAATTTATAGATGAACAGAGTAGGAAAAAATTTCATTAGAGATGAATGTATCTGTTCACAAAAGGAACACACAAACTCTTAACAGTGACTACTGTAGTGACCATGTAACCATGAGTAGCAGAGAAGTAACCATATCTACCCAGGCACATGGAGGAAAGTGAAGAGAAGCAGAATCATTACTTAAAACCTCACCTGCACTCTTTGTTTAAAATGTGTGATCAGTGGGGCATCTGGGTGGCTTAGTTGGTTAAGCGTGACTTTATTTTGCCTCAGGTCATGATCTCATGATTCCTTGCGTTCAAGTCCCACATTGGGCTCTGCGCTCAAAGTGCAGAGCCTCCTTTGGCTTCTATCTCTCTCTCACTGCCCCTCTTCTGCCTGCTCTCTATCTCTCAAAAAAAAAAAAAAAAGATAAAATGTATGACCGAGACACCTGGGTGGCTCAGTCAGTTAAATATTTAACACTTGATTTAGGTTCAGGTCATGATTTCCCAGTCCTGAGATCCAGCCCCACGGTGAGCCCCGTGTCTCAGCATCTCCACGTCTCTGCGTCAGGCTCCACATGGAGCACAGAGCCTGCTTAAGATTCTCTCTCTCCCTCTGCCTCTCCAGCCCCCCTCTCTCTCTCAAAAAAAAAATATGTCATTGTTTTCAGATTATTTATATGGACAAAGATGTTGTTTCATTTTATTTTAAAAGTTTATGTTGAGAGAGAGAGGGGGGCGGGAATCCCAAGCAGGCTCCACACTCAGTGCAAGCCCAATGTGGGGCGTGATCCCTGGAATCATGACCTGAGCCAAAATCAAGGGTCTTTTTGGATTTCCAAGCAACTGAGCCATCCAGGCACCCCAGGTATCCAGGCATCCTCAGGTAAAAGATAGTGCCTAAAATATCTTTTCTAATTTTCTAATTAGAAAATATCTTTTCTAGTTTTCTAATTAGAAAATATCTTTTCTAGTTTTCTAATTAGAAAATATCTTTTCTAGTTTTCTAATTGCCTGTTAATTGATTATACTTACCTACCTTAGGAGCTTTTACAATTCGCTTTAGTACTCATTGCAAGGTTAGTTATGGTAAATTCAATTTTTTTCGATCTCTAGGTACCTAAAAAATTTATGAGGATTTTAGGGGAAAGGGTGGGGTGACATTTTCAACTATAATTCCAACTTAAAAGGCTTTAAAATGATGAATGCTCAAGTATATACTTATCTTGAAAATAATTAGTAATAATCTTCTTTCAAAGCTTAGGAGCATCTATATAAAGATCATTTCCTTTTCTGCCACTTAAGTATTTAAACATTCTTGTCACCAAATCCCATGGAAGGGATTTGCTCTAAATCACTTTTAGCACTATCATATTAAGTCCTCCCTTATCCATGATTTTGCTTTTTGTGGTTTCAGTTACCCGTGGTCAGTGGTCCAGAAGCATAGGATCCTCCTTTTGATGTATGGGCAGAAGGTCGGTGTGAGCCTAATGCTGTGTTAAGTGCTACGTCATTCACCTCACTTTATCACGATCACATACGCATTTTATCATCTCGCGTCATCAGCACAAGATGGGTGAGTACAGTACAGCGAGTTATTTAGAAAGAGAAACCATACAACACAACCTTATAGTGTATTGTTACAATTGTTCTATTTTATTATTATCGTTAATTTCTTAGTGTCCTTAATTTATAAATTAAACAACATACATTGGGTTCAATACTATCTGTGGTCTCAGACATCCACTGGGGGACCCGGAACACATTTCCTATGGATAAAGGGGGCTACCGTGAACTCGATCAAAGCAAGCTGGGTTGTCAATTACAGTGATTAGAAGCCAGAGATCCAAGTCCTAATGAGTTATTCAAAGCATTAGGGACATTTTTCTTTGTTGAATTTGGAGCTATGTCTCACATTTTGAATTAGGTATTAAGCATTTTAAAAAATGAGAAGATATCATTTAATACAAAAAAAAAACAAAAAAACAAAACAAAAAAAAACCAGCCAGGGGCTTGGAAAGCATATTCGGCAGGTTTAAAATAAAATAAAAAATTACAGAAATACTGTAAGTAGCAACTTTTCATTTTGTCTTATACCTGTTCTTTGGAGAGGACCTTTGTGTTAGGGAAGAAACTGGGGACAATGTTAAATGATCGGTACAGTATCTCCCCCACCCCCGCCCTGTATTTGTCGTCATGTAGAAGTGTTGTGCTCTTTCTTATTTTAGCTAAGTCAGCAGTAGGCTCACTGAACTACACGCACAAATGTGGATTCACTAATTTCTGAAATTCAGGGAGCTTGTTAAGAATGAGTTCTGCTGATGAACATGGACAACACTCCCAGACACATAAAGAGAGGGGTTGAGGTGGACAAAGCCCTTTTCTCTGAGGCACTAGGTAAGTGCCTGAAAAATAAATTCTGTAATTGACAAACTCCTCTGGATTCACAGCAATGCATTATTGGGAAGCAATGGGAAAGATCATCCATTACAAAGGAATGTTAAAAAGGAGACAGAGGGCCCAAAATGGAGTCACTTATGCCAAACCCCACTGAGACTTAATACCTAACCTAACTGCAGCTTTAGCTTTTCCCAGAAATGTGACATTTAACACACCTACCTGGAGTTTCCTGGTCAGCGCTAAGAGGTTATCCACTGTTAGACCCCTTCTGTTTCCCTTAGGAAGATGGCTTTGCCTAAAACAATGCATCTTTTGCTAATAATTTTGTTTCCATTCCTTCTTTGTCTTTTAAAGTCTCTCTCTTTCTGTAGCCCTTTGGAGCTCCTTCCTATTTGCTAGAAGAGATGGATGCTGTCGGATTTAGGAATCATTCCATAATGCCAATCAGATCTTTAAAATATACTCAGCTGAACTGTTGTTTAACAGATTTGGTGGCAGGGATGGGACTAAAGGAGACTTCCTACAGCTTTGAGGACAACGAGAAACACAGGTGTGGGGTCTTTCTCACCGTTTTCTAGGGTCATGGTAAGTTCCCGCTAGGTTCTGAGCCCTGCTCCCTTTGTGTTGAGCTCCTGATCTAATTGGCTTTTCAGTCTGCAATTCCCAGTTTTTGGGTGGAAATCCTTAATCCTTAATTCTGTCCCAAGATCCATGAGGGGACTGTTAGTGGCAGTGTATAGTTCCCCACCTCCAACCCCTCCCCTGCCACACACACGCTCCCTGCTCTGGCTGTAGTCCCTATTTGTTCAGGTCTGCTGGTTCAACCCTCTCCACAGTCCAAGGTACCATAGGACTCGCCAGTGATGAGTACAGAGCCCACCACTGGCCATTCTGCAGCAACTCCTAAATCCCACGCCTTGGTTCTGTCCTCAGATTCCAGGCGGTTCTCCATGTGTGTGGAATGAGACTGTAGGCTGTGAGGTCTGCTGGTTCAATCCCTTCCCCAGTCCTTAGTTGGTGGCCACAGTTTTCTTTCCTCAGTTACTGCTGGTTGTTATTATCATGCACATGGCTATAGGCTAATTGCTAATGGAAACCTCAGAGGCCAAAAAGCCACAAAAACTGATAGGCACAGGCTGAGTGTTTAAGAACTGTTGGAGTACTTGGCACCTAACGTAAAGACTCCTGTATTAGGACAAGTTGGCATGAAATGTATTAGATGGATACCAGGTCAACCACCAACCTTAAAAAAAAATTTCTATACAGTGAGGTACACCATGAAATGCTACACAAACGCAACTCCATGGCAAATCCTTCTTAGGTACTAATCTGGCTCCGAGAAACTCAGACTTTTAAATAAATAAACAAACAAATTAAATAAATAAATAAATAAATAAATAAATAAATAAATAAATAAATAGATCTTTATTTTCTAAAGAGTCAAGCGCACCACCTTCTGGCACATCTGCTTATTTTATGTCTAAGAACTACAGTCCCGGAAGCTGTAAGTATCTATTAAAATGGTAAAATATTACCGTGTCCTGAAAGCCTGGCTTGGTAACCATCAGGTTTCGGGTCCCCAAATATGGCAGAACAGAAATATGGGCTAAATTCCAGCCAAGAGTCCTCCTAAACTGCTGCCAGCCCTCAGGGAAATTACAATGGCCCTGAGGAATGTTCCAATTATGAGGAATGTTCCAATTACATTAAGATCATTTAAAACATGCACCTAAAAAGGCAGGGTTCCCAAATTAAACAGAATGGGATACCTATTTTAATTGGTATGCAGAAACTTCTAAGAGGTTTCAAATTTCCAAACTAGCTTCATTGAAAGATTTGTCATAAAAGGCTAATGACAAATTAAAGACAAGAGGACTCTATAACAAAAGATTGTGAGACTGAAGTTTTTCCTACCACTTCCCTCTGGCCTTATCTGAGCACTCATTCTAGTTATCTTCAGTTGAATTGTGTTTATGTGACTGTGCAGCACAGAAGTCTGCCAAGCCTCACAGACACCCCCATATCCACCTTCAAAGGAGGGTGCTCATATGAGGCCCTCTCAGATTTGATGAGATTCTAAGGAATTTTCCGGTAAACTGCTAAGTTAGTTCTTAAACAGCTATGGGTAAGGTTAACCTTTAAAAAACAAAACCAACCAACCAACCAAACAAAAACTTGGCCAAATCTTAGTAAATATCAGAGGTATGGTCTCCACTTTAAATCCTACTCAGGAGCTTCCAATGGCATCCTCAAAAAAGTGATGGAAGCCAAAGAAAGGCCAAACTAAGCTCTGCTAAGCTAAATGCACCTGAGGAAAAGGAAAACATCCCAAAATAGGTAAGTGAGTATGTCAAGTCCTTAGATTCTATCCTAATTCCTCAAGAAATTAGAAGCGACTGCCCTTATCTTACAAATCTTGGCAGAACTAGAGATCCAGTTCTAGAGGCAATTTAAAGTTCACTTAGTCACCCAAACCTCCCCTCTTTATCTCTAATGCCTTCTTAATTACTGGCCTTAAGAAACCATAATCCTTGGGGGAACGTGCATTCTTTCTCAGTGCCTTTGAGATGAAAATATTAGAAGGACAAACTTCAGGGAGGAAATTTTATCTAAAATAGAACTACAGAGTGAAAGCTTATTTGAAATTTACACAAACGAAAGTCATGGGCTTCTCCGCCAACATTAGTAGAAAACAGTTTAGCCATCTGAGCAGGTAACCTTAACTTGTATCATCTGCCAGAAAAACAGTTTGGACCTGTTTCTTAATAAATGAGTGAGTTTTACATTATCATACCTATCTTTTGGCTAAAAATTTTAAAACAAGAGCTCTAAGGTCTGTATTTATATGTTTATGCATGTATACATAGATGATAAATGAGTGGCATTTTCTACCTCTGAGTGGTATTGCTAAAATTAATTTGTGAAGAGCTCCACTTAGTTTCCTTAAAAAAAAAACACAATAAATTAAGCACTTCTCAATCTCAGAAATATAACAGACATTAACTGAAATGCTATTCCAATTCATGGGTCTGGGAGGATATTCAGTATTACAGCTAAATTAGACTTGTTGATTTAATTAAAACAGGTATGCCTTTACAGTTTTCCCCTCCTTGGGCTTACTAATCAAATAAGTTCATGCTATCTCTGTTACAAAGGTCAACAAAATAATAGCTTGGGACCATGGCTGATTTCATCTCATGAAGGTTTTGTGGGTAATCTAAAAATAATTAAGAACAAAGTGAAAAAATAAATTGAAAAAAAAAAAAAAGAAAGAACAAACACATTGAATAGATGTAAGCAGGATAAAGAGTTTTTAGGCAAACTTTTAAAATAGTTTTGCCAAATCTTTTCGGTAACCTGAAACCTAAAAGTTTTGCTAAGTTAAGTGATGAGTTAAGTTAAATTCACTGAACATCAGATAATTTCCAAATAAGATAAAATACTGAAATATTAACTACTGAACATGGATTTATCCATCTTTGGCTTCCTTTTACGGAGGAACTAAAGACATTTAAGTCTACTAGTAAACAAGTTTTATGCCACACTGAAAAATTTTCTATGAACACTTTTTTTTCCCCCTCTCACATTCTCTTTTTTTTTTTCCATTATAATAGTTTATTTTCAAATTGGTTTACATATAACACCCAGTGTTCATCCCAACACGTGCCCTCTTTAATATCCGTCACCCCCTCTCCCCCCTCCCTCACCTCCCTCACCTCCCT
The DNA here is from genome assembly GCA_030068075.1 of Paguma larvata. NCBI lineage: Eukaryota > Metazoa > Chordata > Mammalia > Carnivora > Viverridae > Paguma > Paguma larvata. Next base: position 55,759,503 of record CM057835.1, on the reverse strand, counting down.
CACCCTCAGATTGTTCTTAGTCCTTGAGAGTCTCTTATGTTTTATCTACCTCCCTCTCTGTGTCTTTTTTTCCTTTCCCCTCTTCCCTCATGGATGGAACTGGAGGGTATTATGTTAAGTGAAATAAGTCAGTCAGAAAAAGACAGATACCATATGTTTCCACGAATAGGTGGACTTTGTGAGACTGAACACATTTTTAGAGGTCATAAAAAGTACTTACAAGTCTGCCAATTCACACAGTGGTACTATAAAAGGCAGTTCTCAATTATTTACTTCTTAGTTTATAAGGGTTATGAATTCTAATTAACATATGTGATTAAAGCTACTAGAAATAATAAGGAAAACATCTCCATATGCAAGAAAAGATGCCTGTTTCTTTAAAAAAAATATTTTTTATAATGTTCATTTATTTTTGAGAGAGAGAAAATGTGAATGGGAGAGGGGCAGAGAGAGAGGGGGACAGAGGATCCAAAGCAGACTGATGGCAGAGAGCCCAATGTGGGGCTCGAACTCACAAACCATTTGATCATGACCCGAGTCAAAGTTGGAAGTTCAATCGACTGAGCCACTCAGGTGCCCCCGTGCTTTTGGTAGAAGGTATGAGAAATGAAATGCGAGGATGATTATTTTGAGGAAAAGCATAAGACAAAATCTGAATGTAAAAAAGAAAGTTGTAGGTTTGTGGAAAAGGAATCACTGAAAAAGGTTTCGGATGTGTGGTCAAGCTGGCTAAGATTAAAATGAATTTATTTAAGAATGGGTTTATTATCTACAGTATACTGGTGCAAAATCAAATTTGTTTTTTCTTTTTTCTTTCGTAAGACTACAAAGTTTTATTGGACTATTGGTCTGCTCTTAATAAGAAACTGTAAGAAAAGGTTTTTCTTTACCTTTAATGTTATCTGCCTAGAAAAAAAAAACATTCTATGTTTTGTCTTTATTAGATCTTTGATTACTTTAAAAAAACACACTGTCTTTTCAATATTAAAAAAAAGCTAAGTTTTTTTTTTACAACTATTTCACTTTCTGTATTTGTTGCAAAGTCTTAATGCCACTTTGGTTATATGGAAAACTAAGCATTTTGTCCACAATGACCTGTGCCAATCTGACCAATCGTCCAAACCTTTTGATATTTTTGACAAACTTCGCAAAAATCAAATTCTAAATGAAGTCTTTTTGACCTTGAACTAACTTTGAAATTTTCTGAAGGATCCCTGCAATATCTCAAAGGATTTGTTCTCTCTCCTTATACAAAGGGGGGGGGGTGTGAAACTGATTAGGCTCATTAAATATAGTAAATTAATGACAGGCACTGTTGAAAAGTAATACTAAGCTTCCTTTACTCTGTCTAGGTGTGTGTTATAAGTGTTCCAGAAATTATGTGAAATCCTGGAAATATGATATGTTCTGGTATAATGTTAAATCAGTTAAGATTCCAGTTTTATCTTAAATGTTGTATGTTATAGAAGTAACCAAATTTCCTTGTCAATTTTATTATAATCAACTCTTATCAGGACTCTAATGGTAAAATTTTTTTAAAATCTTTTGTCATGAACAGTTATTGTTTTACTCAGATGCATTTACAAAAGCATCTCTCCAAAAATTACTTCATCTTCAGGAAGTGTCATGGACAGGAGTTTTGATAAATGCAGGTTTCTGATGACCTTAAGATAATAAAACTGAACTGGGTGAGAATTTCTGGACCAAGTGGAAAAAAATGGACTCAAGCAGAACAAGAATAACCTGGGACTGAATAAACTGAAGAGGACAATTATAATTTTTATGACTTCTTCTTTGGACCCTGCTGGTTTTCTGATATCTGCTTTTCCAGATTTAAGGAAGTCTTTTTTCTTAAGCTATCTATAACTTACAGTAATTTGGTAAAATACACCACTGTAAACAAAGATGAAACATTTAATTTTTCTCCCTACCTGATCCCTCCAAAATACAGAAACTCTTGAGTATTCTTTTCATGGCAACACAGTTAGCTATTTGCATAAGTTTAGTGAGAATCTGTTTTTGTAATAGGACACAATTGGAAATGCAAGTTATATTACCAAGGTTTTAGTTGGATTGTCATATCTGAGCGAGATGTACATAGACTCAGATATGAACACATAGCTTTAAAAACTTCTTAGAAAAAACTAGCCTGGTAATTTGCTGACAAGGTTCCAGCAAAGCAGTTCTTAAAAAGAGATTATATGGTCCAGTCACTATTCTTGCTACAGATTTGTAAATAATGAGCCAAATGAATTAGTTTTACTGTGACTATTTTTAGTAAAAAATGGAGATGATGTATAGACAGAAATATTGTGTTTGCACCTTTGTCTTCATTAGATTATGACCCTGCTGTCTCCTTGAGGTTTTGTTACATACCTGTAAACTGGACTGAGTCCTGAATTCTTGTTTCCTCCAATATCTAACTATAACTCTCCAAATGAACATTTCCAATTTTCTCCTACTCTTTTGATATGAAATCACCAAGAACAAAAGTTACTATTAAATCTCCTTAAAAGGGACTGTCCCAGGTCATCTTCATGACCTAGATGGCAGCCAAACTTCAAGGACTTGAACCTTGGATATACATCTCACACCTAAAAAACGTCCCACCTGACATCTGGTCTTATACAATTGATGGACACCTCCAAGTCAAGTTGACAAGGGACAAAAGTAGCTGATATCAAGACAGACTGCTTCCTCCTATGACACTGGATTAACATTTCATACTCTAACATGAAACCCTTTCTTCATTCTGGCACTGGCTTGCAAATATAACACCATTATCCATATGTTACAGGCCATTACTAATAGGGGTAACCTCTGGACTTTAGAACAACTTTTCATTTCAGGCTCAGAGAAAACCTAACTGATCCCTGGCTTGAATGGGAAAATGCAACAATTCTTGTGAATCAATCCATTCACAGTGACACCTTAATAGGAAGTGGTCTGTGCCTTGACAGAGCTTGTCATTTTGATGGTTATCACTTTCTTGGGGCTTATAGATATTTGGAGAGTTGTTGTCCCACTGGGCAATGCTGAGGTTACCTAACTGTGCCCCTGATGTTGCACAAGCAAAATAAGACATCTTACTGGTTGACTCCCCTGCATTTACAGGAAGCATTCATGACTCAGGATTTGCTTTCTTTGGGAGGGCCATACTTCCAAGATACGGCAGATTCCATGGGTAAGACAGTAGCTGCCCAACAAAGATTCTTAGACTCTTGCCAAAGTTCTCCTTTGTAACAGGCTAGCCCTTGATTATCTTTTAGCTGAGCAAGGAGGTGTCTGTGCTGTGGCCAATACCACCTGCTTACTTGGATTAATACTTCCAGGGAGTGTAAAACTCAGTTACACAAAATCACTGAGCATGCCACTTGGCTTAAAAAGGAGACTCTTCACTGGGGTCTTTCTTGGACTTACTTTATTTTGATTGGTTTCGGTCCTGGGGACCATGGCTCTGAAGTATGCTCCAAACATTACGAATTATCCTGATAGTAATTTTAGTAGTCTCCCAGGTGCACTGTATTCTCCCAAACCACCAAGCATGCAATCCACCACATGAATAATCTCCCTCTTAAGAGCAGAACATCAGAAAAGGAACAAAGAGAACGACTGACCTAGAGATTGTGAACCTGAAGTCATGGTCTGTGAAGCTCACAGGGATTAAAGCAAAAGACATGACCTAGGAATACCACACAAAGGATCAACAAAATTTCACAAAAAGTTGTAAGTACTGCAGAGCAGTAGCTGAGAGTGGGGCTAATGTCTTACATTTTTGGTCACACCTCTCAGGATGAGAGTCTGATCAAAATGGGACAGTTGTTAAAAAGGAGACAGCAGCCAGCACCTGGGTGGCTGAGTCAGTTAAGCAACTGACTCTTGATTTCTGCTCAGGTCATGATGTCACAGCTCATGAGATCGAGCCCCACATCAGTCTCTGCTATGGCAGCAAGTGGAGCCTGCTTGGGATATTCTCTCTCTCTCTCTCTCTCTCTACCCCTTCCCGGCTTGTGCCAAACCCCACCAAAACTTAATACCTGACCTGACCCGGCTGCAGTTTCAGCTTCTTCCATAAATGTCACCTTTAACACAGGAACATGGAGTTTCCTGGTCAGCACTAAGAGGTTATCCACTGATAGATGCCTTCTGTTCCCCTCAGAAGGGTGACCTTGGCCAAAACAATGCATTCTTTGCTAGCACTCTGTTTCTCCTCCCTTTCTGCCCTTAAAACCTTTCCTTTCTGTAACTCTTAGGAACTCCTTTCTATCTGCAAGAGTCCCCGGATGTTGCCTGATTCATGAGCCATTCAATAATGTCAATCAGATATTTAAAATATACTCAGTTGAAGTTTTGTTGTTTAACAAAATAACAAATTTGTAATTTTGTTCTCTACCACTAAGTTTTGACACAAAGTATAGACTTGTTTCAGTATATTTGGTGTATGCATATAAGTGCATGTGTATGTGTAATATATATATTCTTAATATATATTAATATAATTAACATAATATATTTATTCTTAATTTAGATCTACAAATTTTCAAACAAAACACAATTTTTTTTTGTATTTAGATGTATTCTGTGCATTATTCTTTAGTCTAGTATACACTTTTACATTTCATTTAGCAGTAAACAACTGAAGCATAATGTGACCATAAAAGGCAATTATCTAACAGTTCTAATTATGTTGTAACACTTGCTCTTTTTTCCTTAAGTGTGTGTATACAAATGTTTGCTTTCTTCAAGAAACAAACTTAAAAAAAATGTAGACAGAAAATGTTTTTAAGTAATTCACTCATTTAGGAAAATGTCAATTTTTCAAAACAAAACAAAAATATATTTGGAGTCACAAAATATAAAAATTAAAATTTCCAGTCAAAAGATAGCTTAATTATTAAAATAAGTGAATCCTTGGTTTAACATAGGTTTTCTCAATTAAAACTTATATACATATAACTATATATATAACTATTACTTGGTATTTTTAAAGCTTCATTATGTAAATTCCTGGTGATAGGTAATTTTTTTTCCCAAAAAAATGGTCCCTTTTTAATTCCTTATATTCTAACAGTCAGGTAAAAAGTTACCAAATCTCCTCAAGATCCAATTAAATAATCTACACCAAAATAGAATCTCATCCTTCTTACATTGCCCGTGTTAAAAGAGGAAAACTGGAACTGATACAAACTGATACTAAACCTTTTTTTTTTTTCATTTTAAATTGAATTTGTTTATGACAAAATTTTGAATTTCGAGATGGCATGTTTAAACATGATTTTTCACTAATGGATGTAAAAGAACTCTGGGCCTAAAACATATGCGTACCTTTCTCTTGAAAGACCCAGATTTTTAATGCTAAGAAGTATTATCTCTATAAGCAAAGTGACAGAACTCCTACAGTTTGATATTTTTGAAACTGTAGAAAACCTTGTAGAAGCCAAATGGATCTTCTTCCCTAAAGGGACATGTGGACATTCAACTAGTCCCTGGAACAAACGGCATTCTTCTGTCAGGGAGGTTAACACAGGGAGGTGCCTAAGGGGCAGGTGTTTTCTTTCTTTTCTTTTTTTTTTTTAAATGTTTATTCATTTTTGAGAGAGAGAGAGAGAGACCGAGCATGAGCAGGGGAGGGAGAGGCAGAGAGAGAGAGACGTAGAATCCGAAGCAGGCTCCAGGCTCTGAGCTATCAGCACAGAGCCCAATGCAGGGCTAGAACTCACAGACTGCGAGATCATGACCTGAGCTGAAGTCGGATGGTTGACTGACTGAGCCACCCAGGGACCCCAGGGGCAGGTATTTTCTAATCTAAGGAGACTACAATCTAGAATTTTGGTTGCTACAAATTAAAAAAAACATGCTGTTATTTAATACTATTTTCATACTGCTTTCTGAAAGTGTTCATGCTGTTGAATGCTGACACGGTCCTTCTAAACATGAATGTACTAAGAATAATGCTTATATCAAGGTATGCATTTAGCCATACAGTATGGCAAGCTAGCGTGGCTTCCCTCCTTCCCTCCCCGCCATATGCCCTGCAGCGAAGGGCTGTGACTGGTGAATTCTTCCACTCTTAGTCCTTCATCCTCCCAGAAGCAGGCTGGAGGCTTCCACCAATCACCTGTGAGTGGTCTAGCTCTTTCTGCATTTCCCACTCATCCATACTCTGGATGAAACAAAAACCTACTTCCTACTTGAGAAACACAATATTCAATGAATTACGATTCCCTTTGTTAACGGAGAGCATTTCCAAACACCACAGAGGTGTTCATGCAAAGAACACAAATGATATCATTGGAAGGCTATGGAATGCCAGAGGACATCTTGGTAGAATCAAAGTAACCATTCTCGAGACATTCTCCACAGCTCCGTCAATTTATCACAGAAATAGATCTCCTTTAGAGCTTCGAGAAACAAACAAAAAGATTTCTATAATAACCCTTAAGTTTGAAATAAAAACAGATGTACTATTTCCCAGAATTGTATGGAATCAATAAAGAAAACTTTGTGTCTAAAACAATAAACTACCAGAGGTCTAATTACCATTTTGAAAGAGATGAGAATTTGCCTTCGTGCTGTGAGTCTCACAGATTAACGTTACGTTACGGTCGTATCTCCTCACTCAGGGCAACTGTCATCTCATAGACGACTGATTCACTAGAGAGTTGTCAGAAATACAGGAAAGAAACCACAGTAACAACTAACACTGATTTTCTTCTCTAAGAGAGAGACGGTGAAATACAAGGAAGAAAAAACAATATGTAAGAATATGTTTCATTTTATACTTTTTCCTACTATAATTTGGTCATTTTACTAGAAATGATTTTAAGATGAGTACTCATAAATGTAAATTTCTTAAGGGTGAAGGAGGCATGCCTACAAAGACCAACAGTTAAACATTAAATTGTAGTTAGTTGTGTTACAAACATAATACTTTATTTTTATTTTTAAATTATTTTTTAAAGTTTATTTGTTTTGGAGAGAGAGGGCATGAGTTGGGGAGAGTCAGAGGGAGGACGAGAAAGAATCTCAAGCAGGTTCCGCACTGTCAGCATGGGGCCCAAAGTAAGGCTTGAACTCACGAACTGTGAGATCACGACCTGAAATCAAGAGTCAGATGCTTAACCAGTCAGGCGACCCAGTGGCCACATAAATAATTGTTTAAACTTGGTTCTTGGTATTCCTGCTGAGTTCATTCGCCACCGCAAATCATCCATATCACCTGTAATAATTTTCTTAAGAAATTATTTACTAATGGTTAAGCAGGCCTTTGCATTTGAAAGTTGAGGTAGGAGGACCAAACAAGGGAATTGTTGAAACACGTTTCATAATTCTGCAGAAGGCCCTCCAGGTTACAATAGTTGGCTTGGGGCAAAGAGTGACTCAGACCTAAGCATTAGAAGCGCAACTCACTGGAAATGATTACATCTTTCACTGAGTCCAAAAATGGGTTAAAAGTAACTTACTGGAATTAAGTGAAACCATGCAAGAGTTTTTTTTTGTTTTGTTTTGTTGTTGTTTTTTTTTACTGGGGCTAACGTCTGCAGATAGCTGGCCATGAAGAACTGATATCAGAAAATGTCCTGGTCAGTCTCTCCCTTACGAGGAAGGACCTGCCTGCTTCCCATCGCCCCGCCAGCATGCAAGCCCAAGTCCAGGGGTTTGGATCATCAGTGTTTCTGCTGCGCTTTTCCACTGCCAACATTTGTCTCCTATTTCCCTTCCAGCCTGAAGTGGAATTTCTTAATGATCCGCTCTTTTCTATCCTTCCTCGTATAATTTCAACCCGATGCACTGCTCTGCAGGCCCAACGTTCACCTATTTTGCCCAATGTTCCAGTCCTTTCTGGAAAACCTGTTCCATTGGAAGCAGACACTCCCTTTATTTCAATCTGGATTTTCCTAAATCGAAATACTTTCCTCTTCCTAAATATCCCACATTACGGGAAAGGATCCTGGGTTGGGCGCTATAGGCCTTGGTTGGCTTCTTCTGGATTTTTCTTTTTTTGAATCCACTTTTCTCACATTGAGGATATTGTTGCCAAATTAGTCCCATGGCATCAAACATCTTCCCAATGGAGTCTCACCTCCAGCTCCTTTCTCCTGCCCTTCATCTCTAGCCTATACTCTCTGTATCTATACGAGCCACATTAAAGGTTAATCTGGCTCAAAGACCCCAACCCTCTCCCTCTCTCTACTTTTGGTCTTGGATTCCAGAGACATCTTCAGCCTCAAATTATGCTCCACCCAACATCTTTAGTTTAGATCCTACCTTCCCCAATCCCAACCTCTCTCCATCTCCAATGAGTCTATAAGTTCTTTGACCTTGAGTGCTTGCCCGCCCCTTCTGCCTACCGTCATATACTCTAGGGAGCATGAGAATATGAACATTTCAATATTTCCTTCTTCACTCCTGCTGTTTTCAACATGGTGCAACCTCTTTCTGGAGCTGAGTCTTTTGTGACGTAAAGAGTCTAGCTAGGCTGGGAGCCTGCTGTCAACAAAGCCAGAAGGGTATGGGAAATCATACATACAACGTATTTGAGGTCTGTGTGTTAATGATGCCAGTAGGAACAGAAATTCCATAAATTCAACTGAGTGGCTCAGTTGGTTAAGTGTCCAACTTCAGCTCAGGTCATGATCTCACAGTTCGTGGGTTTAAGCCCCGTGTTAGGCTCTGTGCTGACAGCTCAGACCCTGGAGCCTGGTTTGGATTCTGTGTCTCCCTCCCTCTCTGCCCCTTATCTTCTAGTGCTCTGTCTCTCTGTCCCTCTCAAAAGTGAATAAACATTAAAAAAAATTAAAAAAGAGAAATTCCATAAAGGAAAATAGTGTTATCTCTTACCATACAGATAACAAAGCCCATTACTTTGTACTTAACCTATGAGACAAAAGTTACTGAAGATTTTTGAGCAGGGAACTGACTTGACCAAAGAGATTTTAGGAAAACAAATTTGGTAATAGGATCAAAAAAAAAAAAAAAAAAAGGAAGAGAACAGGAATTATCTTATGAACAATAAAGTGATCCTTCTATAAAGTCACTTAGTCTGGAATGTCCTCATCTCTGCATTCTGTGGTGTTACAGGCATCACATCTGTCATAAAACATTTCTCAAAATAGTGTCTGATTTCCCACTTCTGCGGATTTCAGGATACAACAGATATTAATGTATAAGAAATGCCCATAAAACTCTAATCTGTATACCTGTTCTTGAAATTTCATTCCCAAATAGCTTAGTGTTTTACCCTTAGTAGGAGTGCAAAGTGAGTTTACATTCAAATAGGTATTACAGTTTAAGTGAAAAACAGAAGTCAGGAAAGGAAATCGGCCACATAGTTTAACCCTACTGTCCCCAGTCCCAGTTTCCATCATTCGTTAGAGTGAAGTGAATTGCTCTGTTTCAAAGTGGAAGGTGTAGTGATGTCATTTAGTCCAGATGACAAGCTCTCCATGGCAGAGAAGTAAAGCTTAAAGCAAAGGAGACTGATTTGGTTTCTTAGCTACTTGGTGGCAAATCAGGATTCTAACTGGAGCAGGTAAGTGACCCTACGACCTCGTGACCCTAGGCTCCAGGAATAATGATGATGATGATGATGATGATGATGATGATGATGATAAACGATAAAAGTTAAAGAAGCCGAGGAAATATAGCTGCTTTATTTACTGTCTCATGATGCCTCATCTCTTGACCATAATCCTTCAAAATGACAGTTAATACTTACTGAGCACCTTACATGCCAGACCTCATTCTCCATGCTTTACAAACTTCATCATGAAAACCCACCTAGGACACAAGATCCACTTATAAATGAGGAAGGCTGTTGTAGATACTGCTTTGTTTGAAAGGTCCCTGCCCCCCTCCACTTATCCGATTCCTCTCCACGTTCCACCTGCCTTTCTAAGCTCCAAGCCTCCTGGGACCACCGCTAACCCAAACGCTGCCTCTGCGGGGCTGGAGTGAAAACCTGTGGGTGGCACAACGCCATTCGCCCCAGGCTCGAAGCCTCCTTACATTCTTATTAAGCATTTAATTTTTACCCTTTGCTTTTCCCTCTAGACTTTAAACTCTGAGTGGGTAGGATTTAACTCTTGTACCTTTTTGTATTCCCAGCGCCTGCACGCATACACAAAAACTAAGGTAGAAGAAGGGAATGACGTCAGTGTGGATCTCTAAGCACTTGCTGGTTTCCATGGAGTTGAACATGAAGAAGTTGGGGCATTCAGCAAGAATGCTTTTGTTTTAGCAAGCCTCCAAAACTTCAGAGGAAAGCTAAAAAAAAAAAAAAAAAAAAAAAAAAAAAAGGCAAGCAAGAAAAAAAAAAATTCACGTCCAAAGCTACGTGAAGTCAAAGAGAACAATCTGTTATTTTTTCCTCTGTCAACCAACCACATGATTAAACCCTAAATCACCCCCCAATACAAAGAAATAACATTACTAGTTATTTAAGTTTTGAACCAAGGCATTCAGGCGCTAGGATAGGCAACACTTTCTTCTCTTATTCCTTAATTATCTATTCCTAAAAACAATAAGCAAAGACATTTTAGTTAAAATTCTAAAACAAAAAGGGGGCTTTTCTCTTAAGATTTTTAAGCTGAACGATCTAACCTTTCACCAGCCTTCTTCGTCAGCCTGTAATTTTTCCATAGTTAGTCCTGTCAGCGGCTGTTTATCGATTTCGCAGAAATTTATTCTGTATAGCAGAGCGCTGAACTGCCGACCTCCCACTGCACACGTACTCTGCAATTTCAGGATGAGGAGGAGGAGGAGGGCCTGAGATTGCCTGGGAGCAGAGTTAACTACATCATCGTGTGATTAAGCAGGCACTGTCTCTAATACAATGCCACTTCAGTTGATTTTCCATTCTTCAGACAAAGCCACCTGCTAATCCCTCATATGTAGTGTAGCCATAATTTCCACAGAAACATTTCTTAGATATTACATGCACCCTATTAAAGAGGCAAAGAGGTGCTGTTACTTTAAAAGTAAGGACGGTCACACATGGGGGAAGGCACCCAGCAGTTGAGGCATCAGAAGGCTATTACTGAGGGGGATTCAAATTAATAAAAAGAACCAGGATCAATTCCTCTCCTAACAAATCCCTAACAATCTACCACCAGAAATAATCACAATGTATGAAATCAAGTTATATATAGTCTTCCACTCAGTAATAACTTTCAATGTTTAGAGAAGATTCCTGGTGGTCAATGGCAAATTTCGTGTTGAATCTCAGAAAAATCAACAGATAAGATAAGTGGGGCCCACGCCACTATTCTATACCATTAGCTTTCTTCATTGTCCGCAATCCGGAACCTCAACTACAGTGTTTCAAATATTTGACTAATTCCAGTTTTTCCTTATTTATTAAATCAGAATGAGCATTGGTCGGAAAGGCCCTTTGGATCTATTCTCATCTCATGGCTTTCAGGACACCCAGGGGCAAGCACTTGACTTTGCTGTGTTTTAATTTTGCCTGGAAAAGAGATCAGCTATTTACCCGACTCACTCAAGAATGTTCCAGTATTAGCAACAGAATTCAGCATCAAGTGCTTTTCAGCATTAGGCAGGAGACAAAATGAAAGGCAGTATTTGTGTAATAAGTGTTTGTTCATGAAACTAGTCCCATGGTCCAAACCTGCCCGATCCTAAGAATGGCTCTCGCTTGTGAAAATGCAGAATCCCCTGAGATTTGGAGTCGGCACATTGGACGTGGTCAATGGTAACCGTGCAGAGGACAGTAGGACAAATATGTTCTTGTTCAGGGTCCTGGTTCTTACAGAATTTAATACATAGTCATAGTCATCTGGTTAGAGTGATATTGTTTAATTTTTAGAGGGAGGGAGGGGTTGGGATCCAGTCTTTCAGTTTAGGTAAAGCTTAAAAGTACCTTACAAAGAAGTGAAATAGAAGTTAAACTCATAAAGTGTTTTGAGAACAAAATAATGTAAGATATCTAACTGGGATGAGTTTCCTGAAATAAGACTTCAGAGATTCTGGACTGGAGAATAGAGTCCGGGGGTGCCTGGGTGACTCGGTTGCTTAACCATCTGACTTTGGCTTAATCACGATCTCATGGTTTGCGAGTTCGTGCCTCGCAGCTCTGTGTGATATCATCTGTGTGACAGCACAGAGCCTGCTTGGGATATCCTATCTCCCTCTCCCTCTGCTCCTCCCCCACTCTCTGTCTCTCAAAACTAAATAAACATTAATAAACAAATAAATAAATAAACAAAAAAAAAGAGAGAATAATGAGTCCAGACTAGAGCCTGGGCTTCTCAGAGAATATCCATATTTAAATCCACGCTAAGATTCAGGAACTGATACAAAAGACACTTAAGCCCTTGGATCACTTTGGGTCCATCTCTTGAGGACCTGCATGATGCTGTGGATGCCAAGGGAAGATCTGAAGTCATGTCTGGTGTGACTCAGGAGGCCTAGTACTTCCCAGGGGGGACCCAGCACTCCCCAGCAGTCATAAAATCCTGATTCCGTCTGAGGAATACCATGATTTTAGGAATCCTTTTTGGGGTGCCAGGGCGGCTCAGTCGGTTAGGCATCTGACATTGGGTCAGGTCATGATCTCATGGTTCATGAGTTTGAGCCCCCTGTTGGGCTCTGTGCTGACACCTCAGAGCCTGGAGACTGCTTCAGATTCTGTGTCTCCCTCTCTCTCTGCCCCTCCTCCACTCTCTCTCTCTCTCAAAAACAAATAAAAATTAAAAAAAAAATTAATAATTTAAAGTTCTTACTAGATTTAACTCTCATCTTTTGAAAACAGGGCCAGAAACATACCAGTTTCCACTATCAGAAAAATCAACAGGTAAGAGACGTAGGAAGGGAACTTGCCTTCACCGCATGTACTTTTCCCCTCTACCTACCATGATGTTTTTGATGCAAGGACTTTCTAATATGTTTGTGATTAATCAAGAATAGGAAGGCCAGACAGGAAGCCTCATAATGTCATGCGCCCATGTATTCTGCTAAACATTCATTGTGCCAACAACACCATGGCCACCCACGTGGGCCTCACTCCCAGAAACACCGATCGCGGCTATGAGTTCTTCCCAGATAACATGCACAACTATTGTATGGTTTATATTCTTTGTAAAATAAAGTCTTATAAAGAAGTTGAAATTTCTCTGACAGCTCTTCAAAGTATTTATAAACGTTTATGTGGCACCGAGGGCATGAGCTAGGAATTCACAGAGTGGCAGTGATTAGCCGTGTGAAAACAGAGTTTCCTAATTGACACTCAAAACACACAAAGACCCGTGCCAGTTGGCAGCAGGCCAGCAGGAGCTGGCTTGCAAGGTCTCAAGTTCATCCTTCCAACAAGCCCTCATTCGGGCCTTCAACGGCCACAGGCAAGCATCAGAAGAGGAAGACATCATAAACCTTCTTATATTTTGCATGCTTAAGTCACCCTAAAACCAAGTAAACTTGGTTCCCGCTTGTAGGTGGAGCCCCACAGATTCAGTAGTGGGGAAGCTCAGAAGGATACACCCCCATCTCTAATATGGGTTTGCCATTGGAGCTCGTGAAATCACACTGGTAAGGGAAAAAAGCCACTTATCCCATAATTAGAAATTAAAAACGGTGGGGCACCTGGGTGGCTCAGTCAGTTAAGTGTCTGACTTGGCTCAGGTCCTGATCTCATGGTTCATGAGTTCGACCCCACCCCCCCAATATCGGGCTCTCTGCTCTCAGCGCAGAGCCTGGGGGCTGCTTTGGATCCTCTATCCCCTCCTCTCTCTCTGCCTCTTTCCCACTCTCTCTCTCTTTAAAATACACATTTAAAAATGTAAAAAAAAAAAAAAAAAGGAAATTAAAAAGCTTACGATATAAAAGATTGAGGCAGTGCTGAAGTATAAATGAGTTCCAGCTGCACAATAATTATAATACAATAATGTTAATACACCTATTGATAACTGTAATCAGGGGGTGCAAGAAAGCAGGCACCCCAGGAACTATGAGGCTTCTAAAACAGGCGAGGCTACACCTGATGTAACAAAAAGTCACTTTTCTAGAACAACAAATACCACTGGCGGTGGTGGTAGGAATCCTGGAAGCAAATCTATGTCCCCCATTCACTCGTAAAATTCAGGGATAGTCTTCGGTTTGGTGAACCACACTTTATCCATCTATACAATGGGAATTATATCAACCACAACCATTTCTCTGGGAATTGGATGGAATTACTTCTGTAAAAGCATCTGGAATGTATACAGCCGTGTATCAAAGGGAAGCAATATCTGTGCAAGAGGAGCCTAGAGCCAGAGAAGAAAAACCTCCCAGCGAGATGGCTTTGTCCAAAGTGAGCCTGTTTGCTTTAACAAGATAAAGACAAGATGCAGTCCATGAAGCACTTTTAGTTATGCAGCTACTAAACTGGTAGCTCTCCTTGAGAGGAAGAGTAACATAGTTGATATGGCTATCAAAGGGGATTCTTTAATTGAGATGTACCTGTTCCACCACTTTGTTACTCTGCCTTTAGGTATATTGTCACGCAACTCATCAGCCATTCCCAATGGACCATTCTTTTATAAAGCTCTGAAATGAATTTAATATTCAGCTATACAAGCCACAAACATGATTTTGGAAAATACAATATAGTGTATGCTCATCATTTCCATAAATGAGACAGCTGGAGTCTACTGGAATGCAAATTTTGTCATTATTTAAATGCACCAAAAAAATAGTCTTCACTGAAAAGCAAGGCAAAAGGGGAACCAGTTAAGCGAAAGCGTCATCAACACATACAAACAAACCTTAAGTAAACAAAAACAAATTCACATTTCCTGTAAAAGCAGGCTGGGGGGTGACTTTTGTCATATGATTCTGGGTTTATTCTGACTTGTGTCATGAGTCATGAGCTTCCCTCACTGTTCCTTCTGGCTTCATGATATCTATGGCAATTAGTGGCTAAAGTATTTCCTCTTACCCTGGTGCTACAGGCTTCTTCATTCTGACTTTTTTCTGTCATAGTGGAGGGCAGCCATCTTCCAAACTGAATTATTGGGGGCTGGAAAGGATACTAACTTGGACCCACAGTCACCCCATTTTTGCAGTATTCAGTTCCAAGCCTGTGAAGACATCTTTTACTTTCTTTCTTTCTTTTTTTTTTTTGAGTCCACTGGCTAAGCAGGCAAACAGCCAGTCGAAATGTGCTAACTAGTGCCAAATGTTATCAATATGAATTGCCTGAGCAATTTTTCTATCCAATTCCCGACAAGACAGACACTACTCCTGTGGTAGACACACACACACACACACACACACACACACACACACACACACACACAATTTACATAAAAACAGGGAAAATCCACAAACTACAAAATTACAGTGATTCTATGCATCTCCCTTATTATTTTAAAACAAGGGGCTTATGTAACATGCCACCTCTCAACCCTCACTCTAAATGACAGGCTGCTTTCGATTTAAAGCTCAAATCACTTTTAGCCTTCAAAACAACCCTCGATTCGCCGTCAAATCAGAGAAACTGATTTGGGTGAGAGACAGTCAGTGCGCAGCTGAGGCTCCCGCATTGTCACTTGCTCCTCAGGCGACGTGGGGCTCATGGAGGTTAACTGGTCAGTCCCTGAAGAAAGAATTTCCATTTTTCCAGAGGTATGCAACTTCTATACGGGCAACACCTGGCCATCAGAAAAGTTAAAGGAAGTGCTTTTCAAGTCTGGAAGAATTCACTCAGCTCCTATTTGCCAAGAACGATTATTGTACTCTCGGAGCTTCTGGCAGGAAATGAGTGACTGAACTTGGTGTTCCCGTGGGGAAGAAAAGGAAAGTGAGTATTTCTCTTCTTCTTTTTTTTTTTTTCCCCATAAGCTTCCTTAAATAGAATGGTCCCAGGCAAAAGGCCAGGAGGCACAAGGAGAACATAATCGAGGGAGGTTACCTTACATGTCATAGGTCCTCAAATGCGTATTGAATAAAGCTGCTGAACTAATGGTACACTTATACAGATGCAAAGAAAGACACACTCTCTTAAAAATCCATAATGCTTATAACTAGTTAACTCCCAGAGATTTCGCTTAGAGCTCTGAGCCACAGCTATGACTGCTGAGCAGAAGTTTCCATCTTGCTTCGCCTCTGTAACCTTCAAGATGGCAGGAGGGAAGGGTCTGGTCTGTCCCTCACTGAGCAGATGTGAGAAGCTCAGGAGACCTCCTGCAAGTGTAGAAACCATGTGCTCCGATGAGGGAGTGTTCCTCTCTCCAGAACCTGGAGAACGCTGGTTCTGTCGTCTAGAGATGGGACGCCCACTTTGCCTGCTCTCTTTCTCAGCCGTGGCAAAGTGAGGAGCATTCTGGATAATCAACACCCCAAAGTGAATGTCAGACTATTTTGTACATTTCATTTTACTTTCTAAAAAATTTTTTAATGTTCATTTATTTTTGAGAGATAGGCAGAGTGTGAGCAGGGGAGAGGCAGAGAGAGAGAGAGAGACACACACACACACAGAATCCGAAACAGGCTCCAGCCTCTGAGCTGTCAGCACAGAGCCCGACCTGAGGCTCAAACTACACACTGTGAGATCATGACCTGAGCCCAAGTCGGACGCTCAACCGACTGAGCCACCCAGGCGCCCCGATTTCATTTTACTTTTTGATCCCAATAGAAAATTTTTAGAGGACAGTCCTTCATATTTTGGTTTTTTAATAGAAGACAAAAATTTGGAATAAAACATACTCCCCACACCCAACAGTCTCCAGAGTTGCTGGTAGTATTGGTGAGTAGGGAGGCATGAACATTTTTTTACCCCTCACTGCAGCCTGAGGATTGCGATCATGGAAAGGTGAAGTGAAATTCGCTTCATTTCACCTATGTTGGGAAGTGATTACTTCTAGGTCTCAAACTTTAGAACATCTAAGAATCTCGTTAAGGACTTGCTAGTACAAGACTGGTAGGCCCTATCACCCAGGGTTTCTGAGTCTATGCCTCTATGCTGGGGGTCTGACATTTTTAATTTCTACTGAGTTCTCACATTATGCTACAGCTGCTGGTTCTGGGACCACGCTTTGAGAACCCCTACATAGTATTAGAGGGCTGGTCCTCACAAGAACAGAGAAACATACACCCAGCTCCTCCCACCTACATCTCTTTCTTACCAGCATTTTTCACCCCACAGTAGGCATCAGGTCTGATGACCTGATGTTGAGTCATTTCTGCCACTGGCTCCAATCCCCACCAATCAACAGCAGGTGCTGGTGGGTGCTAAGGAGTCAGTGTATGTTTAGGTCAAGTCCCACCTGCTAAGGACCTGCTTGCTCTGCCACCTGAATGGATCACTCTGAAGGCAGGATGTTCATTCCCTTCTCGATGCTTGCTTTCCAGGGTTCCCAAGGTTTTTAGAAACCAAGTTTCAAGACAGAAACTATGTGTATATATGTGTCCCCAGCACTCAGACATCTAAATGTCTATTAGCCACCCGTTCCAGGTGTGTGGTTTTCCCGCCTTGGGGGAGGGCCTCATAAATCTAAATAGAGCTTGAATGTAGTGGACAGGTGACCTGCAATTTTCCTATTATCCGTCCCATGTGGTCCACTGGTGGCCAAAATAATCAAGAGTAGTTTTCGACATTTAACAATAACTCCTTTTAAATTCGGAACCTTAACGACATTAGCTGAGACAGCAGTGCTCCAGGAAAGGAAAGCATTGATTATAATGCACAGCAGCACTGACAGTGAACTCTGAGCTAGAGACGGGAATGTGGGTGTTAACATTAGTAGATATTATTTGTTCAGTAAGGCCAGCCTTAAAGCCTTCTGCCTACAGGTTTTCCACTTGTCTGGCAGTCACCTGACATCAGCAACCTCATCAGGCCGACTTGCCGCTAGGGTTGAGCAAAGAAAGGCAGTCAGCAGGGACTCTGCCTGGCTTTTCGCTGAGAAAAGATCAGTGTGGAGAAAGGGGTGTGTGGCTCTTGAGCAATGCAGACTTGACTATGGGATTCTTGGAATCATGTCATAATGAGTTCTAATTTTGGAATATATATCTGAGGATAGCCCTCTGAAGTCACAGAAGTCAGTGTGCACGAAGACTGAAAGACCACATCTTTCATCCAGACTGCTGTCAGCACAGAAGCTATTGCCCGAGTCTAGTCTCTCAGGTGATATTGTTCATTTCCAGCAGAACTCCCAGAAAAGCTTTCAGGTCAGACACATACACACCCTCACACACACTTCGCTCTCGCTATGGTTTTGGTCATTCGAAACTGAGGAGGCGGCAGTATTTGGCAGCAACGGAACCGGCATCCCCAGGCGGAACCGGAGCTCCACCCTGGAGTTTCAACTTTGTCCCCTAATAGAGGACACGGGAATGAAAATTGCCAGCCCTACTCAGCAGACTGTTGTGATGGCTCCTTCCAGCACCAGCGCTGTCATGGGAGTCAGAGAAGGATGCAGCAATGGGGCTGATGAGCTCAGGGCATGTGCTGAATCAAGCGCACCACGCTGCTCTCTAAAGCGTCCGTCACTCACTCTTCTGCTTCAGACCAGACACTTCAGCTTACTTTGAAATGCCATTTTTCACTAAAGATTTTGGAAATGGTGTTCTCTTTCCTTGGTGCCCACCTCTCCAGTGTATTCCAACCACCATTCTTCATGTGTCTTCAAGTCATTTGCTGTGTTCTGACTCGAGAAGTTTATTCAAGTGCCTGCCACCGCTGAAGAAGGTGAATAAGTCTTTGGAAAAGCAAAACGACATGTTAGCTGTTGTGAAAGCGACTACTCCCTTGACTTCATACACAGGAACATTTAGCGTATACTGCCATCCAGATGGATGGTTTTCTTCTCTCTTGCTGTGGCTCCATGACGTATAGTTTGCGATGAGTGAGATGGCCTTTATAAGGCACACCTCTGTGTTTCTATCAAACTTGGTCTTAAAAGGTAGGTCAAAGATCCTTAGACCAATGTCCATAAACATAAACATTTATTTGTAAGCATCCTACTTCCAGCTGAGTTACAGAGGGTGATTATATCTTTGCATAACTAAGGCTCTGTCCCACACTGATGATTATTACTGCATAAAAAAGTGAATTGAGGCTCTCATAAGAAATAAGAATCCTGTTATTCAAACATACTTGTAAAAATTCAAACACATTTTTTCTATTGATGCATAGTAAGGTTATACCGAATCAAAGAGAGTGGCATAGACAAATGGATTTGATTAATAACATACATATGTCATTTTAACAAATATATTTACTTGTATGGATTTTGGCCTAAAAGCAGCACAATTTTTAGCTATTTACAAATTAAATGTATATTTCTGGCATTCATGATTGTGATGGCAATTTCACGTGTCAACTTGACTGGACCGTAGGATGCCCAGACATTTGGCCAAACACTACACTTCTAAAGAGTTTGTTCATCTTGAGAATCGCAAACATCACTCATATATCTTATGATGGGTTATTTCCTACATAATTTCTGTAAGTTATGGGCTCCCTACACACGAGCCTTTACGACATTCACTGCTCATGTTTTCCTGGGAGTCAGGAACCACGTGGACCATCAGCAAAAGACATTAATGTCAAACAGGACATTAATGGAAACAAGACCTCCTGAGGTAGGCATCCAACATCTCGTTAGCTTACAACAGAACCAAACCAAAGATATTCTATGTGAAGTTGCTAGAATTGGCTGTGACTGAAAAAAATATAAATCTGCTTGGTGCAGCTAGTTCCTTTCCTTAAGGAAAAGTCTTTGCTACGAGGATGTTAATGAAAGCAAGACCCTGGCTTTGATTATGTGCTTGCAAACAAGTATTTGTTTTACTTTAATAGTTACTTCTGAAGACCGTCTTAAATTTGTTTTAGTCCTCTCCCTCCCTTCCATTTTTCCTTCTGTCCTTCCTTTCTTTTCTTCCCTCCCCAATCATGAGCCATTTTCCAGTCACAAACAATAGAAACTGCAATTAACATTACGGCCAAAGTCACCACGATCCTCAAGCGCTTAAAGGAAAGCATCGCCGGAATAAAATTCACACCCTCTATTTGCTTTCCTTCTCAATTAAAGAACGGTGACCAACAGACTTTAAAAGCTGGTGGGGTGAGAAGGGCTCTTAAAGAGAACTTTTTTTCACTATCCCCGATTCTTTCATAATACATCCCCTGAAGTCAGGGCATAAGTAGAAAAGCAAATTAGGAACATAATTCATGGTTTTATCATTCTCAATTTCAATACTTTATATTAACTGTAAAAATATAAATTCAACAATTCCACTGAAGTACACTCAATTATACTGGGTCAGTAAGCTGCTAGCAGACTAGGAGCTTAATCTGAATCGTTTCCATGAGGCCTCCATTAGCTGCAACAATCATTCATGTAAGAAACCATTAAAAACACCCTGTCACCTGTAAAACCTAGCACGCTGAGACAAGCTTCCTACAGTCCGCCCATACCCCTGCCCCAAGCCCCCTGACCCATCATTTATACACACGGATATGAGCTGACACGAACATAGTGCGTATTCTTGAGAGGAAAAAGACAACTTATAAAAACACATGTGCGGGAGAAAGGCACCCCTCTGTCTAGATAATCAGTGTAGACTGCCTATATGTGAGCCTCCTACGTTGGACTATAATCTCAGATAAACTGGTTGCAGTGAAACACCTAGACAACCAAGTGCAGTACATACCTAGCATACACACGACCGACCACACACATAATTTCAACTTACGTAAATCCAATAAATATCAATTGAATATATATTAATGCAGTAGGCAAGGTATATGTAAATATCTAAGAAAAGGTACCATTTTCGCTAACCTTTACATATTCACAATAGTTATTTACTCTGGGATTCATCTTCCCCATGCATCCACTGAACCCAACCTAAAATTTCATGGGACCTAAGGCCAACTTGTATCAAAACTCCTGAGAATCCGAACAGATTCTTGCACGTGAATGTTCACTGCAGTGTTGGAAAGAACCCAAATTCCCATCAACAGGTGAACAAATAAATTGTGCTCTATGCATACAACAGATTATTTAGCCATAAAAATTAATAAAATTGTGATATACGGTACAACATGGATGGTCCTTTCAAACACTACGCTGAAATGAGTCAGACATAACAGAATAGGTACTGTATGACCCCACTTAGATGAAGAATCAAATAGGCATATTCAAAGGGTCAGAAAATAGAACGGAGGTTACCAGTGGCTGGGTGGAGAGAGAAGTAGAAATTAGCTGGGGAAGATGAAAATGTGTTGGGGATGGTAGCAGTGTTGTAGGTATAGACAGTGGTGACAGTTATGCAACGTTGTGAATGTATTTAATGCCACTGACTTGTATACTTGTGGATGGTTAAAATGGTGAATATTATGTTATGCATATACTACCACAATAAAAAAAATTAAAAGCTCTTACTAGGGATTCCTAGGACCTTTAATCAAATCTAGAAAGGTTCTATTCACTCTATTCAAACTACATACTTATAAAAGAATTACATTTACTTCACTAAAAATTTCAGGTTATCAGAAGGATCTCTGAATAATTTTATTTTCGAATATGTATTTGCTTTTGAGGACACCAAAGAAGAGTAAAAAAAAGGTTTTTTTACTTAAAATTTCAAAAATAATAAGCATTGTGAACAAAAACAAATGAATCATACTAAAAACACTTTAATCTTTAATGATATGTTTTAAAAATTAGCATGATATTAACAAGAGCATTAAATGCAACTGCTTTTCATAGGTTTTTATTTTTTTCTTCTTAAGTGCTTATTTATTTTGAGAGTGAGAGAGAAAGAGACAGAAAGAGTGCAAGCAGGGAAGGGACAGAGAGAGGGGGAGACAGAGAATCCCAAGCAGGCTCCGCACCACCACTGCAGAGCCCAATGTGGGGCTCGAACCCACAAACTGTGAGATCATAAGTTGAGCTGAAATCAAGAGTTGGATGCTTAACCTACTAAACCACCTAGGTGCCCCTTGGTGGGTTTTTCTAAATCGGGTACAACAGAAATCAAAACATCACAAAGGTCCATTTCAGCATCAGCCCTCACTGTGTCCTGGAGACCGGGAGTCCCCACTCCATCCTGTGTGTCCCGAGAATCACTGACAGCCGCTGGCTGCAGGTCTGTCCTCTGCTCACTGCAAATGGGTTACATGGTGAAATGGCAAGAACACTGCCAAGAAACACCCAGGACTGTTCTTCCCCCTCACTGATTTTCACGTCTGTTATATATTATTTTGAAGTGACAGCTTATGCTATTAGAAATTTAAGAACAATTAGACTTAGTAAATATTTCTCTCCTTGTTTCTTTACCAGTGGCTTAGACAGCTTCACCTGACTCACATAATCACAAGGGAGTCAACCTTCTTCTAATTATAATGTCAGAAAAATCCTTATAAACCCATCTTCAAACACAACCTAACAAGGGCTTACTTAAACTTTTACACACGTTTCTCCAGAGGCACACTGTGGGAAGGAGGGAAATATAGATTTGGGGGTGCGGTTACAGCTTGAAAGCTGTGTTTAACTGACAGTCTGCACGTTGGAGTAATCTACCATACCAATTTCCTAGGGCTACCATAGCCAATTCCCCCAGACTGGTGGTCTGAACAACAGGGATTGATTTTCTCACAGTCCTGGAGGTTGGAAATAGCTGCTAAGATCAAGGAATCAGCAGAGTTGGTTCCTTCTGAAGTCTCTGGCCTGCAGATGGCCGTCTCCCGCACTCTACATGTTTGTGTCCCAATGGCTCTTCTTACAAGGACACCAGTCACATCGGATCAGGACCCAACCTAATGACCTCATTTTAACTTAATTACTTCTTTAAAATCCCCATCTCCAAAACCAGTCATATTCTGAAAACCAGAGGTTAGGACTTCAATATATGAATTTGGGGGGAAGGCGATTCAGCCCCAAACACCTATTCAGAACACGACTAGCAATTACTGTGTATGAAGATATTATCCAGGTTCAAACATGGCTGCTCAATTTTGACCATCCCACGCCACACTTAACCCCCTTTGCTTACTGACGCAGAATTAACTCTAGCCCCTGCCCTGTTGCTGAATCTCTAACAAATCATAGCTCTTCTCGCAGGGGCCTTGGCTGGAGACATGGGTCCACTGCTCCCAGTGGCGGGTTGGAGCTTCCAATCCGCACGGAGACAATGCCGGCTCTTTCTGGCACACAGAAGAATTGGGAAACACTGCCAGGTGATGGCTGGCAATGACAGATTTGAATAAGTGCCATTGTGTTTCTCTGTTGCTCTAAGAATGGACCAGAACCACTGAATAGAAAATATTCCTAGGCAACCAGGTACAAAAAAGTCAGGAATCTGCTTTTCTCTTTCCAGAGAAAATGAAAACACATTTCAAAAACCCTACAAAAGGCTTTGATTCTGTGTGTGTTAGACTGAGCTAAGCTGCTTTAAACCCTGTTACACAGTACTGAGGACTTGAACTAGAGGGGATCTGTTATCACCTTCATTTCAAATTCTGATAAGCTCTCCAGAATTTTTTAAAATGTTTTTAGCCCCTCTATTTGAGCATTGGGCCTCAGACAGCTCTCCTTTTATCTTCCAACTTCAAAGAATAATTTTGAAATAAAGGTTTACTTTCCTGTGAATTCTGAAAGCTTCATACTGTCAGGGACAATGGGATGACGTTTCGAGAAATGTATCCCAGACTCTGAAAGAACTCACATCTGCGTTCCAATTCCCTTCCCTTGGATGGTGCTTAGGACAACAACTATTCCAGAGTCCACCCAGCCCGGACACTATGTCAAATTACTCTTCGAGACAGTAGATTTTCTATGTATTTTCTAAATTTGTTTCAGTCCAGGGGCACCTGGGTGATTCAGTCAGTTAAGCGTCTGACTTCAGCTCAGGTTATGATCTCGCAGTTTGTGAGTTCAAGCCCCATGTTGGGCTCTGCGCTGACAGCTCGGAGTCTGGAGCCAGCTTCTGATTCTGTGTCTCCTTGTCTCTCTCTCTCTGCCCTTCCTCCACTCACACTCTGTCTCTCTCTCCTAAAAATAAATAAACATTAAAAAAATTTAAATTTGTTTCAATCTGAAATTTCTAGTTCCCTAGCAATGAGGTAGCTATGCCCTAACAGACAAGAACCCCATTTGGAGCCAGACACATAGAGAACTGTATCCAAGTTTTGTGTGGCCTCTGAATGTTGCTTAACCTCTTGGGACATGAGCTTCCTGATTTGAAAACTAAGGATACTATTACCTACCTCACAGTCATTTGAGGGATGAGGCAAGAAAATGGAGGTAACAGTGCCTTATAAATTATGAGGCACTAATGATGGGCACTGAGGGGGTGGCATTTTTCTTAATTCTTCCATGACTGTGATTGTTGGTCAGCAGTCGCCAGTGCCCTACCTTTGTTTCAAACCACGAGGTGGCCTCGTGGCACGAAGCTACTTCATACCTGGCTTCGTTTGGAGACTTCCATGATGACTGCGGAAACACACTGTTTTCTAGGCCACGCGATAACGATTTACATTTTTATGCATCAAGTTAACGGTATTTCAAGGTAAATTGATCACCTACCAACCTTGATAATGCCGATTTACTATTATGGGTGGATATCTCAAATGTCTCCTGCTCTTTAGCATTAAATATTGAGTGGAAGTGGAGCTTTTATTGACGGCTTTATTACTTTATTTTACTACCACACGTTTTTATGTGACAGTAAAGCAGCTAAACACACATTAAGTACGTGCTTATAGAACTTGATAATGACCTTCCACGGATTATTTTCTCCAAAAAGGCTGGTGGCGAGGAAGACAGGAGAGCGTGTCGAAAGGAGAAAGTGGCCTGACCTAGACAGAACTAAATATCCCACATGTTCTTGAACGCCGGGTACTGAGACACACGAGAGGGAGACGCGTAAGCCTATGTTTTTGTCTTCTTTATCCTACAGACTAATGATGGAATCAGGGACAGGAAACATATCTAGAGTACAGGCGACTCAAGCGCCCTAATATGTTCGAAGTATTACACAGGCCAGGGGCAGGGTGCTGGCGTGCGTGCTGGAAACGACAAGGCCTCCCCGTCTCTTTATACGAAGGATGTGCTAAGTGTTCAACAAGCAGAGAAGAAAGGAATTTCTGGGAAAGGGAACAGCACGTGAAATGGTGTGGAGACAGGACAGAGAACGGTGTGCTCTGGGAAGTGGTAACGGTCCAATGTGACTAAAGCAGAAGCTGGTGGGGAAGGGCTGGTCGGGTGCCTTGAGTCCTGAGTGCGAAGACCCTCGCAGGCCTTGCTAAAGCTCCCAGTTCCAACCACCTCTGGAGAACGTTCTATACACACAGTACTCATTTGGGCATAGGCACTATCACACGGCAGCCACTCCTCAGGAGACAGCCTGGGGGTCACAGGCACCAGCTGGGAGATCAGGCCAGGTGGGTAGAAGATGGTGGGAACGTGGGTATTAGCCCGCTGGCCCTCCGCTTTGACCAATGTAAGCGGCTCCTTTGAGGAAACACACACACACACACACACACACACACACACACACACACACCCCACTCACCACTCATTAGATGCTAATCTAGACTCTAAATGACGCAGATTCATTCACTAAATATCTGTGGAAAGTCACGTGGGGCAGATGCTCCGTGTACATCGGCAAATACGACAGATACTGTTCTTGAAATCTGGAGGCTTCTCGTGTAGCAGAGAGATCAGACATTTAAAAACTGGATGTGGGGGAATGCATGTCTCCCTCGCCCAGAGAGAGCTTAGGGAAAGCCCCCTTGAGGAAGGGATCCGTGAGCAGAAGTCTGATGGGCGGACACACAGGAGTAACAGTGGGGGAGCCTGGCGGTGGGGGCACCACCTTCGCGGTGCTTCTCAGGCAGGAAAGAGCAGCTTGAATGGACACGAGTGAAGGACGTACAATAAACGTGAAGCGGAGAGAGCAGAGGAGCCACTGGGGAGGGCTGAGGGCCAGGGGAGGCCAGAGCTGGACAGCGGGAGAGCCTAAGGCCTCCGTTCATTCCTGTGCCTCACGTGCCTTCGAGGCCCCAAGCACAGCAAGATGATAAGAAAGCCCTGGCCTCCCCCTGCTTGGACTCTGGTGGAGGGAGACAGACCAACACACAAAAACCAGCACCCCGTGGGTCAGCCTGTGAGGACAGGAATGGAGACTGAAGCACCGGAGGGGACAGGAGAGCTCAGGGCCGCGGCGTGGTAAGGACTCTGTACTTCCCTGTCTTTTTGTATAGACCTGGCACCATCACATTTGCAGTTTTATTTTTTTAAAGTTTACTTATTTATTTTGAGATAGATGGGGGAGGGGGGCAGAGAGAAAGAATCCCAAGCAGGCTCCACTTGTCAGCACAGAGCCCGATGCGGGGCTCGAGTGCACGAACCGTGAGATCGTGACCTGAGCGGAAACCAGGAGTCGAACACATAACCGACTGAGCCACCCAGGCGCCCCTACACTTGCAGTTTTACAAGAGCTCCGATTACAGGAGAGAGAAACTCCAGAGGGGATCGAAAGGAGCTTGTGACGCTGAATCGGAGGGGAGCACAGTGAGCCGGGGCGGGGGCTGAGGCCGGCACAGCGGCATTGCAGATAAACTGCCTAAACACCCACATATTTAGGAAAAAGAATGGGTGGGATTTGGTGATTGATTCCGTGTAGGAGGTAGGGTAGAGGAAAGAGTCAAGGGTGAGTCACACTTTCTTGGCCAGAATGAGTGGGTTTGCAGAATTACTTATTGAGCCGAGAGACACCAGCAGAAAAATATTTACCTGGGAGGAGAAGGCCGCCGGGCACGAGGGAGATGCTTGGTTGCACTTCAGGGATGAGGAGTTGCGGATATGCAGGTAACGCAGGCGGGGTGTCTGGTACGCGTGGCGGCAGCAGCGCGTCCAGCAGGAGGGGTCTGGAGCCCCTCGGGGCTGGGCTGAGGACAGGGCGGTGGATCTGCACGCACACACCCTGGGACTGACCGAACCCACAGGGGATGTGCCGACCCCTGCCCTGAAGTCCTTCTCAGTCGGGAAGAGGAAATGCGTCCCGGCTGCTTCAACTGCAATGCCAGGGCGACCCACCCCACACACTCTGGAGACCCCGTCCCGGCCTCCCCCGTGTGCCCTCTGTGCTCCACCGGCTGACTTCCCAATGACAAGGGACCGTGAGTCACAGCACCAGGACGCCGGAGCCTTGCCTTCCCATTCTCATTTTTTACTTCACATTTCATTTCTGCTGTTAATTATTCAAAACGATACGACTTTCTAGCATAAACTGCTGGGAAAAGATAAGTAATGCACATGTATTAAGGGCTCTGAGTCCTCTTTGGGAGAAGGTTTCATTTAAACGTTCTTCATTTGGACTGATAAATATATTATGTAACATGTTAACTATTTATCTCAAATGGAATACCTAGATTCATAATCTTTCCAAAAGAGTAACCTAGGTATACTTTTCCAAACCTATTACTAAAATACTTCCAAAGATATCCAACTGATGACCTTATCAGAAAGAATTATAAATTGTTAACTGCTGGTATTTCTGCTCTCAAATCTCCGATAATTTTGTATACGGAGTAATCGATGTCGCTGATTTCTTTCAAAGTCATCCTTAAAAACTGCAGGACTCTATCCTAGAAGAGAACCTACGTATGTTTTATTATGCTTAGGCCGTTTAGACAAAGGTGGTCAGGAAAGCAAACTACAACAGAGGGTCAATGATTTCTTCTGATGGCTGGACACAGTTCACCTGCAGAAATCACTGCGCTGCCCTCACTCCCGTTTTCAGTCCGGCTACAGTGAGAGCTTCGATAGTCACAATGAAATTAAAGACCCAGCTCACAGATAGGTCACCCAGGTAACATTCAATTTTCTTGGCCACGGGCCTACGGCTCAGTGAAAACACAGGGGTAGAGCCTCCAGCCATGTTCTGTCAGCCTCGCGAAGGGAGGCGTTGTTTTTTAAAAGGTGCTATTGCCAATTCTGAGAGTTGAAGGATGCGCTTTGTTTTTTAAAAAATTATATAACAGTACTGGAATTTATATGAAAGATTACTCTGTCCCCTGCTTATAGACCCTTCATGAGAGTTAATATCTCAACCTTACCGTTATGATGGTAACCTTTCAAATAATTAAAGCTGAGATTTGATCAGTATGCTATAAGGGTAAGAGATAATATTGATGCAATATAGAACAAGAGTTATGATTTCATGGTGCTATAAAGAAATTCTTTCTAAAGCACAAAAGATACATGCTGATATTTCAAAACACACCAAAAAAAAAAAAAAGTATTACTGATGTCCACCTAACAAATGAGCAGGACAAGCAAGCTAATGTGAGGACGAAACATGTAATGTGATCACCCATAGATCCTTTTGGCTATAAGTCATGTTTAATATCTGATAGGCAGAGGTCCACTTTATAAATTAAAACAAACTGACACCAAGCCTCAGAATTGCAGCAACAAGCAGACGCGCCAATTGAGAAGCAATCGAGAAGGTCGCTGAATCTTGCACTGTGGTTCTTAGTAGATTTACAGCTAAATGGCCCCGGCAGATAATTATCTTTTATTCCTTCGAGTATCTCTTAGTGCTGAATAATCCTGTCAGTTTCTATCTATGTGCTGTATACAACTAACTGCCCCACACGGTTTATGTCAATTTCATCTGCTTCTATCTTGAAATGAGAGACTTTTATTGTCCTATCACATCCTTAAATCAACTCTGAACCAGGGCTGTGGGCTTGACTCCTGGAGCCGGGTTTTGCAGTGAGGCAAAAGACAAAGCGCACCTCAAGCCGCAAGCGCTGGCTCTGAGCTGCTTCTGCAGCCAGACTTGCTGTGCCCTTGTGCAGAGAGATTCACCGTGCACTTCTGCAAACAGACTTCGGAGCACTTGTGTAAAAAGACATGCTTTGCACCTGTGCCAACAGACCCACTGTGTGCTTGTGGAAACAGACTCCTTGCACATGTGCAAGGAGACCCACTGCACTTGTGCAAACAGGCTCTCTGTGTACTTTTGTAAATAGAATCAATGCGTACTTAGGTAAACATGCTCACTACAGTTGTGCAAACAGACTCACTGTGCACTTGTGCAAATAGACTGATGTGTACCTGTGCAAACAGACTCATTTCACTTATGCAAACAGGCTTTCTGTGCACTTTTTGTAAACAGAATCGATGTGCACTTGTGCAAACAGACTTGTGGTGCACGTGTGCAAGTTGCTCCAGTTATCCGGGTTTCAAATTCCCACTCAACAAAATGTAGGAGTCAGATGACTTACTAAGAATTCAATCTGTTTTCCTCTAGGTATATTCTGTCAGGAACTGTGAAGGGTCTGCGATTTTACCCAACTTCCAAATTAACGAGTTGCCTGTCTCAGTTTTACAGACAGAAGACGTGAGATTCCTAGGTCAGAGACAAAGGACTTTATTGTGAATGGCACAGCAAGTAGCAGAAGCTTCTGGCTCCTGTGGGCTCCCCTTGCCCCCAGAGTCCCAGGGTTCAAGCCATGCTACGCTTGCAATAGGTTTTTGTTACATCTGAAATCCAATGGGTGTAGGGAATCCAAATCTTTTATTATGGGTGTAAGGATATGTGTCTGCCCTTTGCTCTAGAGAGATATATTATCTTTATTATACTAAACAGTAATATAGTATGTTCTCTGCTCCAGCGGGAGGCACTAACTCTGTCTTCCCAGGCTGTTCCCTGTCCAAACATCCTTGAAAATATAGCGCAGGACAAAGGGCACTGGTGCCTCTGCTGGGGACATATGTAGAAGCATGAGAGGCCCATGGCGAATTGCATCCCAACATCTTCTAAACAGTTCAGGTAATATAAATTTTTCCCATTATAACTGAACTCAAGGTTAGATCCACACTGAGTATACAGAATGGATTTCCATTTAAGCCCTATAGTAAATTTTTTTAGTATCCTTACTAAAATCAAGGTGTTTTTTTTTTAAATTAAAAGCAAGGTTCTCTGCAGATACCAATTTTGATTCACAGATCATACTTAATATTTATTCAAGATCAGAAATAAACCTTGCCGAATTTCTCAATAGTAGTTCGACTATAAATACTGCATTCGATTCATCAGCTTGCATAACATACGCTGTTCGTTCTTATCCAGCATTTATTCTCCGTCATCCTTCCCAGTAACTCCCCAAATCCCTAATTTCATTCAGCTTTTGTTCTCCATGCCCTCTGGCTCAGGGACGGCTCGTCCCATCTCCAGACCCAAGAATATATATATATTGCTTTTAAACCAGTTTTAGGTTTATAGCAAAACTAGGCAGATTTGCCGTATACACCTCCCTCCCCACACATGTCCAGTTTTCCCCATTATTTCCTGCCCCCACCACAGAGGCACAATTGTCACAATTGGCGATCCTACGTTGACACATCATAATCAGCTGGGGTCCACAGCATACATCGGGGTTCACTCTCTGTGCGGAACATTCTATGGGTTAGGAACAATGTATAAGAACACGTACTCACCATTACGGAACCATGCGGGGTACTCTCACTGCCCTGAAACTCCTCTGCGCTCCACCTATTCCTCCCTCCCTCCCCTCCAACCCCTGGCGACCACTGAACCTTTCATTGTCTCCACAATTGTGCCTTTTCCAGGATGTCACGTACTTGGAATTATACATACATAGCCTTTACGAATTGGCATCTTTCACTTAGCAATATGCATTTAAATTTCCTCCATGTCTTTTCATGCCTTGATAGCTCATTTCTTTTTAGCAATGAAGAATATTCCATTGTCTCGATGTACCACGGTTTACTTAGTGTCCTACTGAAGAACATCTTGGTAGCCTTCCAGTTTTGGCAATTATGAACAAGGCTACTATGAAAATCCAGGTGCAGGTTTTTGTGCGGATATAAGTCTTCAACTCCTCCAAGTAAACACCAAGAAGCCCTACTGCTGGATTGCATGATAGGAGTATGTTTCATTTTGTAAGAAGTTGCCGAGCTGTCTTGCAAAGCGGCTGGACTCTTCTGCACTCCCACTGGCAATGATGGAGAGCTCCTCTCGCTCCACGTCCTCACCAGCAAGAGGTTTTGTCGGTGTCCTGGATTTTAATAGGTGTGTGGTACAAGGGTATATCTGCACTCCTCCGGCTCAGCAATTCTCAATCAGCAACATTAGCACCATTTGGGAATCTGTTAGAAATATAAATTTCTGAGCCTGACTGAATCATCAACTCCGGGGTGGATCCCGGCAATCTGTCTTTTAACAAGGCTTCCCGGTGATTCTGCTATATTTACATTACTGAACTATATTAAACTTTGAGAATAAGGACGCTAAGGCAATTATTTCACAAAAATCTCCTGGCAATTATTATTAGTCCTAACTGGCCTAATAGATTGAAAGAAAGGAGTGATATTCTAGATTTGGGGAAATGTGTCTCTTCCCCTTCTGACAGATTTGAACAAAGTGTATTTTCCCCGTTGCTTCCAAAGCTCTCCTTATGACCATGAAGAAGACCAGCCTTGGGTTGAAACCAATGCAAGGGAGATTTGGAAAGAACTCATGTCCCTGGTAATATTACTGAGCAATCAAACCAACAACCTATAAAGTGTGATTTATTTATGGCCTTCCTGTTACTACAAGTTCATGAATTTCCTTATGAGTTTATTTATATGAACTGGCTTTATGTTACTTGCAGCCCAAAACATCCCGATAAAAACAATTTATGTGGGGGCACCTGGGTGGCTCAGTTGGTTAAGAATCTGACTTTCGACTCAGGTCATGATCTCATGTTCGTGAGTTCAAGCCTCGCGTCGGGCTCTGTGCTGACAGCTCAGAGACTGGAGCCTGCTTCAGATTCTGTGTCTCCCTCTCTCTCTGCCCCTCCCCTGCTCATGCTGTCTCTCTCACTCCAAAATAAATAAACATAAAAAAATAAAAATAAACAATTTATTTGTAAAGTTTGCCCTAATGTTTACGCCTACTTTCAGAACCTCCTCCTTACACTGTTCTGGTAATCTCTGCAAGTTTTGCTTCACTTAAATATGTGCATGAGTTGAAAACCAATGTAAGATGTTATTTTAATTTTTATTATTTTTTAATGTTTATTTACTTTTGAGAGAGAGAGAGAGAGAGAGAGAGAGCGAGAGCGCGAGCGCATGAGCAGGGAAGGGACAGAGAGAGAGGGAGACACAGAATCTGAAGCAGGCTCTAGGCTCTGTGCTGACCCTGATGTGGGGCTCGAACTCATGAACCGTGAGATCATGACCTGAGCTGAAGTCACTCAACCGACTGAGCCACCCAGGGAGCCCAAAAAACCAGTGGAAGACCTTATAAATTAGAAAGTTATATCCATGAGGGAAGGGTGCTTTTTGTTTTTTTCACCATCGTATTCCCAAAGCCTAGAGGATACCTATCAAATCATAGAGTCTTAATAAGTATTTGTCAAATAGATTAATAAATGGATAAATAAAGGAAGCAAACCAAAATGAGGGATGAAGAGTAATTTAATTATGTCTAGTCAGCTTTCCTACTAGGCATTCTTCCAGCTGATTTCCCGGTGGCCACTTGATACCTGCTGCATTCCTGGACAGACATCACACAGCAAGCCATAGCAAAGGTGAGCACAGGTCATTTTTCCTTGTTCATCATTAAAGAGCAAAGGAACCCTTCTCAGAAGGTCCCCCAGCCCTGTAGTCTTCCCTACAAGACTCTCTGACCAGAATTAAAAAGAGTGTAAAAACTCTTTTTAAAATATTCAAAGACAATGTAGGGGAATACTTTCTAAAACAAGATTGGAAAGTGAGAAGCCACAGGGAAAAATAAGAGGTTAATTAGCAAATGTTACTTCGTATCTGGCCATCTACTGATAATAAATTCACTTGCATTTAGATTGATTTAAATTCAAATGACAGTTTTATCATATATTAATGTATACATATAGCCCTAGAGGGTATGACTGATAGATTTAACTACATATATTTAAACATTTCTCTTTAATAAAATATACCATGAATAAAGTCAAAAGGCAAATAGCAGAATGAGGGAAAATACTTAGAAAACACAGGACAGACAAATGGTTAACAGCTCTACTTTATAAAACTCTCCTACAAAATGAAAAGGAAACCACTGCAAAATCATCATAAGGATAGAAATAGGTTAAGTTCATAATGAAGAAACATAAAAAGTCAATAGAAACATGAGAAAAAATGAAATGCAAATTAAAATAGTGACGTGCCATATGTGAGCTGTTAAAAACAAAATTTAAGAGATTAATATTCACTGCTCAAAAGTACATTCAAAAATCTACACTGTCACATTTTACTGATGCTAGAACCTTCTAGAGAGTAACCTGACAACATCTACTAAAATCTTAAATGCATCTATCTTAGGTCCACCAATTCTACCTTAAAACTGTAACCTGTAGAAATAAAAATATTTTAATGTAAGGAAATATATTTATAAATATTTATTGAAATATTCATTTTGACAGAAAATAACAATGACCTCCCTACCCATCCAAAAGGAGGAGAGCTGAGAGGTGTCTGGCTGGATCGGTGGGTTGAGCACGAAATTCTTGATATTCGGATCGTGAGTTCAAGCCCCACACTGGGCGTAAAGCTCACTTAAAAAAAAATAAGGAGGAGCGCTGAGTAATTAGAGTACCCATATTCCAGAATAATAAATAGCTACTCCTCAGAATTAGTTAAATCTATATATATTGTACTAGACTCTAGCAACTGGAGAGATGTTTGGTGACTCCTGACAAACGTTAAATAAAATTGCAGAATATCATGTACAATATGATCTCATTCTGTTAGAATGAGCAGTCAGGAACAGACATGGGACATAGACTGATATTTATATATGCCTCTATGGGATATAAGTGCAAGGAAAACAAGTATTCTCTCCAGGAAAGAAACTGAAAGAAATACGGGAAAGCCTGTTAACATCTGTATCATCTGCCTTCTTATATGGTACCTCTTACTTCAGAAATTAAAATAGATAAGTAACGAGATAGAGATATTGAAAAATAAAATGTTATTCATGATGATTCATGATCCAGCTTAAAAGCAATATAGTATATCTCATGAACAGTGAAATAGCCATATATAATATTTAACAGAAATATATATTAATATATATTTTATGATATATATATAATATATATTTTTTTCTACTGATAATTTAAGGTAGAAGGGGTTTTCAATGCTAACTGGAAATCTATGTCTACAGTCACTTGTCTAGACCTATATGAAAGAAGAGCTGCTATTTGGTCAATGGAAATATTTTACCTGAATAGTTATATTACTTATATTATTCATTCTACAAGTGTAATAACATGGTTGGAAGATCAGAAATTTTGATATCAAACAGTTCTATTATCATTCTTCCTTTAATAATAGGTGTAACCATACTTCCTAATAAAATTTCTTATATTTGTAGTTTTAATTTCGTCAATATGCATTATTCATTTTTAAAGCTATCTATTCCCTTGCAATTTATTCTAATATGTAATGTAATTACCAGTTCTTTATATTCTTAAAATTCATTTATAAAAAATATTACACAAAGGAGCATGGTTAACCCTCATAAACTAAAATCTTGACATATCATCAAGGTTTCACAATCTGTTGTTATTACTGTGCAGGTCTTAGTTCTCATTTATTTTACTTCCTATTAATTTAGTTTTTAGCCACACGAGCAGCTTTATCCTTACAGAACAGAGCAGGCAAGTTCTAATTAGAGGCCAAATGCCATAGAATGTTCTCTGATGACTGGTCTGTCCACATCAATGGGGACAGACATGCTGAGAGCTGGTTTGATAAGGAGGGGATGAATCGGGGCATGCTTAGGGAAGAATGGGTAGAACCACACAGGAGTATGAGGTCAAAGAGGAAATCCGTCTACTGTATTTCCTGACGCACGACATTGGTTTTGGACGCGCTGCATCTGAGGGTCCAGGCACAAACACATGGCGTACCTGGGAAGTCCCGAATGAGTGAACTTTTCCTAGGATGTTCTGAAGACAAAAGCCATTCTGAGAGTATGTCTTTCTGCTCTTGGGTCAGGGGCACAGAACACAGGTTAGTCGGTCTCAGAAAGTCTTCGCAGCGGAAGATTTTACCCGTGTACCTGAGTTCCTTCCATCCGGAGAATCAGAACCCTCATCTCCGATCTCATTCAATAAGGATCCTCAACCTTCCTGAGGTCTGTGGCTCAAGAGCAAGAGGGAAAGACATCCCCCCAAAACACTCAGACTCTAATCAAACTGTGGTTGTCAAGCTGTGTGTGTTCTGGGCAAACTTAGAGGAGACAGGGTCTGGGGCAGTACTCTTCAAAGGGTTAAAGTGTGAGAAAGGTTCCTCAAGTCATGACTAATTGTAACACACCCACTATCACAGAATAACGATGTCTCACATGTGAAGTTCAAAGTTACCCTATTTTCATTGCTACCCTCCAGTGACTCTGGGCCATATGCAGTTTTCTATCCTGACAACGCTTGAAAGAGTCAAAATGCAATGTTCTCCCAGATTCCACTGAACATGTAATCATTTTTTGACATTAGCTTGAGGACATACATACATTTTTTTGTTTTACTTAAAGCAAACTGCAACTTGATGTGTGTGTGTCAAATAAAACCCAACCTACTCAGCTTAACAGTCCTGCTGGAAGATTTTGCCACAGTAGTACTATTCTCAGGTGTGACAAGTTTATGAAGTTTATAAACTGATCAGAATTCACTAGCAAGCCTACTTCAGATTCAGGGCATACCATGTGACCAATGCATTCCGCTAGCCATTTTTCATGCATTAGCCCATTTCATTCTCCTGGCAGTGCTACAAAGAAGAACGTGCCAGTGACTAGAATTATCTGGAAGGTTAGGTCCAGAATGGATAAATAATTTGTTGAGCTATTTTTAGCTATCAGTATCAGAGCCAGCACTCACCCAAGTGAGTCAGATTTTAAAGTGAAAGTGGGGTGCCTGGGTGGCTCAGTCGGTTAAGCAACCAACTTTGGCTCAGTCATGATCTCATGGTTCATGAGTTCAAGCCCCACATCGGGCTGTGTGCTCACAGCTCAGAGCCTGGAGTCTGCTTCGGATTCTCCCTCTCTCTCTGCCCCTTCCCTGCTCATGCTCTGTCTCTCCCTCTCTCTCTCTCAAAAATAAAGAAACATTAAAAGAATTTGAAATTAACCAAAGGGCATTCTCTTCTCTGAATTTATGCAAAACAGTCACAAAGGTAGTAACAAAATTATAAACCTTTCTAATTTAGAATGTTCAATCATGCTCTATCAAAAAACCTAAGTCCCAGCAAAAGCCTAAATGTGCAGTACATATTGAACATGCATGGAGACGCCAGTAGATGCTTACACAGAGACCACAAAACACAACTCAATTGCATCGTAATATTGTTCTAATAAAAATTAATAACTTCATTATTAGTACTTTTATTTTTGGCTAAATATATAAGACACTTGGGGAAAGATTTAGATGACCCACGGTCATTTGCATCTTTTAAAATTGTTCAGGGGCGCCTGGGTGGCTCAGTCGGTTAAGCAGCCGACTTCAGCTCGGGTCATGATCTCACAGTCTGCGGGTTTGAGCCCCGCATTGGGCTCTGTGCTGATGGCTCAGAGCCAGGAACCTGCTTCAGATTCTGTATCTCCCTCTCTCTCTCTGCCCTTCCCCTGCTCACGCTCTGTCTCTCTGTCTCTCAAAAATAAATAAATGTTAAAAAAAAATTGCCCAAAGGAGATCTAGTAGGTGCTTTCCTTTTCTAGAAGCTACTGATGTGGGAAGCAAAGGCAGTCTCAAGCCTTCTGGTGGATTTAGGATGTCATTCAACATACTGTAGCCGGTGGTCAATTAGGGGCTGATACTGCTAACACTGCTATTTCTCCATGACAGCAAACCCCTCCGACAGAGGCTGACAGATCAGAGCATGAGAACAAGGAACTTGGTCAAGCCCCTAACTGACAGATGTACAAAATGCGACTGGAATGGCTTTGTGATTTTTTTCTTCGTGTCAAATAGCCCATTAGACACCTGGCTGAGGCCAAAGGCCATTGACTGATAATCACTAGAGCCTTCTCTTAATTTCTCCATCTCCTCAGTTTATTCGGATACACAGGAAGCTGCCAACGAAAGTTTACAAGTCATGCCTAGATGTACTGTTAGCATGCTCATTCTTCACAGCCAAAGGGCATTCGACACCTTCCGCAAAACTGTCAGGGACTCCAGGAGCCACCGGATCACTCTAAAAGCAACCACCTTCATTTGGTCTTTTTGGAGCCCCTTCCCACTCCCCACAAAACTACTTAAGCAGTGTCCTATGCTGCGTCCCCTCAGACGTCACGCCCTTGGGTTCACACAAAGGGAAAGTGTTGACCCAGTCTTTAAAGGCAGCAGGATTTGAGGCGGGGGTATCGCACAGCTCCTGGAGCATAAACACCTGTAAAGACCTGCCGAAAATATTATACTATAAAAGGTGCTGCACTGCCACCACGTGCCTGTCCTCTGCCCAAATGCAAGGGTGCTACTCAATGCAATGTCTTTACATCTAGAGTCTAATAGGGAAGACACCTCCTACGCCCTTTTAATGTTTATAATTTAAAAAGGTTCTTAATGGTTTAATGTGTTGGAAATGCATTAAAAACACGATGCCCTTTGGCAGAGCTGTTTGAGAAGTAGAATTGGAACACTACTTTTTTTCCTGGTAAATAAACTTAAATTAAAAATAAATTACCTTCCTTTCGGTGAGGTCTCTGGCCTGGATTTCCTATGAAGAGCAGCCATTGTTAGATCTTACAGAGGCTGCCACCTGCTCCTGAGTGCCCGTGGGTCAACTGTGTAAGTCCAAATTCATACTTGTGGCACTTCTGTATGGAAAAGACAAATTGGGCTATCCTTGATTTGGGAAAAAAAAAATCAGGTTTGGGCAAGGTTTTATTATTTTTTTTATTGAGAGAGAGAGAGAGAGAGAGAGAGAGTGAGAGAGAGAGTGCAAGCAGTGGAGGGGCAGAGAGACAGAATCCCAAGCATGAACCACACTGTCCGCACTAGCCCAGTGTGGGGCTCGAACCCATGAACCGTGAGATCAGGACCTAAGCTGAAATCAAGAACCGGCGCTTAACCAACTGAGCTACCCACGCACCTCTTGGCAGATGAAGCCACTGCAACCAGAATGATTTTTTCTCTCCCACAAGAAGAACTAAGACTCATAGACACAGAGATGCTAGCCTTCAGTGGAATGCTGGCCTTCAGTCTGGGCATCAGGTAAGGCCCCCTTGCTGAGAAGCTGCCGTTCTTCTTTTCCCGTATGTGAGTCTCATTCAGGTATATTTAAAACCAGTCTCGGGGCACCTTGGTGGCTCAGTTGGTTAAGCATCCGGCTCTTGATTTTGGCTCAGGTCATCTCATGGTTCATGAGTTAGAGCCCTGTATCGGGCTCTGTGCTGACAGTGTGGAGCCTGCTTGGGAGTCTCTCTCTCTCTCTCTCTCTCTCTCTCTCTCTGACCCTCCCCAGCTCTCACTCTCTGAAAATAAATAAACTTTGAAAAAAATAAAAATAAATAAAAATAAAACCACTGTCTCCAGTGTCACGTTTAGCAAATGTGAGAATTAACATTTCAAAATCAATATTAATTTTTTTATTAATCTCATGAGATTTAGACGAGAGCAGGTAGGACAGAGGGGGCTACTATATAAAGTACACTAAGAGACGTCCTCAGGATGTGTGCTGAAAAACAACATGGAACTCGAGCCCTGTAGTCTGCAGAACAGTCCTATCGTCGGGGCCTCTGAGCCCTTGCTCACGTATACATGTGTTCATCAAAGCCCATGGCAAGGACACAAGAGAAGAAATGTACACAAATATGTTTGTTCTCGTGCAACAGTACAACTGCTGTCACAACGAACAGGAGATACATGAAAACACTCCACAATGGACTGGGCACAAACTCAATCTCTCCCAGACTATAGAGCATCTGAAGGGGCAGGGACCCAAAAGCACATGGGAAACACGGCCCGCATCTCATGTCACTGAAGATAAGACAGCTTTAATTACATGTTATCAAAGTAACGAGCAGAACAAAAATAAATTTTAATGTAACAAATGTTCAAAGTTCCTTTTTTTTTTAATGCTTATTTATTTTTGAAAGAGAGAGAGAAAGAGCAAGTGGGGTAGGGGTAGAGAGAGAGGATCCCAAGTGGGCTCTGTGCTGAGAGCGGAAAGCCCAATATAGGGCTTGAACTCACGAATTGTGAGATCATAACCTGAGCCGAAGTAGGACGCTCAACAGACTCAGCCATCCCGGCGCCCCTAAGTTTCTATTCAATTATGTAAAGGTTCCAGTGAAGTATACATAGAACAAATATACACCTCTATACAAATAGGTATAAAAATGCACCCACCTTTACTAGTTTAAGAAAACGGCACATTATAAAAAATACTCTAAAATTTCTTGTATCACTCTTTATTCTTGACAAATAGAAGGTCAGTGGTTGATAGAATGGCTATACCATTCTGACACAGAACTTCTAGAGTACTTACTTGTATTTTGACTCTCTGGAAGCACAGCAGTGCTGCTTGCTTTAGTAGGCAAGATTTCCATGAGTCATGAAGATGAAAGAATTTTTTAATACATTGAGCATTCAGGTCATGATCTCGTGGTTCATGGGTTTGAGCCCCACATGGGGCTCTGTGCTGACAGCTCAGAGCCTGGAGCCTGCTTCAGATGTGTGTGTGTGTGTGTGTCTCTCTCTGCCCCTCCCTCACTCATGCTTGGTCTCTGTCTCAAAACAAACAAACAAACAAACATTAAAATATTAATACATCAAACATTACAAATTTCATTGAAAGCCCAAGTTAGTGCTTAACGTCTCAAATAGTTTACAAAGAATAAACTAAGTATACACAAAACAATGATCAGATTAATTAAAAGGGTCCAATTCCACATGCTATAATACGAATGAACCTTACGGACACGATGCTAATGGAATAAGCCAGTAACAAAAGGGCAAATTTTACATCATTCCATTTATGTGAGGCACCTAGAGTAGTTAAATTCGTAGAGGCGGGAAGTAGAATGGTAGTTGGCAGGGCCTGGAGAAGGGGGGTTGGGGAATTTGTATGGCTACAGAGTTACAATTTTGCAAAACGAATTAGTTCTAGAGAATGTACTCAACATCACTGAAACACACACCTAGAGATGGTTAAGATGGTATGGTTAAGACGGTAAATTTTCTGTAATGTGATTTTACCACAATTAAAAATAAAAGATACTCTAACAAAAATCTCCTGCTTCCCTCCATTCTCTATCTCCTCTATCTGTATAGCATTGATGATAGTATATATGCATGTATATGTATTTGTTTCTTGATTGCACATTTCCTCCCTCAAATACCCCAAAGAGATGAGCTCTGATGGTAGACTTTGTCCGGTTGCTCTAACCTCAGAGCCTTGTAAATATGGGTGTTCAATAAATATTTCACGAATACATTTTTTAAAGGTACAATCAGGGGCACCTGGGTGGCTCAGTCAGTTAAGTGGCCGACGTCAGCTCAGGTCATGATCTCATGGTTCAAGAGTTCGAGCCCTGCGTCAGGTTCTGTGCTGACAGCTCAGAGGCTGGAGCCTGCTTCAGATTCTGTGCCTCCCTCTCTCTCTGCCCTTCCCCTGCTCATGCTCTTTCTCTATGTCTCTCAAAAATAAATAAGCGTTAAAAAAATAAAGGTACAATCATTCTTTTTTCCAGATGTTTAGTTACGTTAATTTTACAGAACATATGTCGGTTCAACTCACCCCCTCCCCCACTCTTACCAATCTTAATTGTTAGGTCATTAGTTTACCACCATCCTTCTTTAACTCCTGGGGCCAGCTATTAGCAAGTCACTTAGCCACAGTTAAACAATAACTAGCATACATAAAAAGCAAGATCCCAAAATAAAATACACAGAAAGTCCACTGTGAAAATTAATCTCACAACATCTCCTATTTCTCTTTTTCAAGGAGCTACCACTTAACGGCTTGTGATACCTAATTAGAAAAATATAAGATACAGTAGAAAACAAAACCTAAATTATATTTTGCTTAACTGGATATACTGAAGTAATTTCTGCTCTCTGAGGTTACCCAACTGTAGCTAAACTGCAAAACTGGAAGACACGTGCATATAAATCTTGAAACTCGCTCCTTACCGAAATCATTTTTTTTAAATATCCTATCCTGTATAAGCAGAATATACTTATCATTTGTAAAATATATTTACAGATAATATCTAATCTGATCTTTATAAACAGCTCTGATACGGTCAGATCAGGTGTCATTGCCCTTATTTATAGATAAGGAGACAGAACCAGAGAAGCTAAGTGATTTGATCAAGGTCACGTGCAGACAGCCTGGGTATATATTTGAAAATAATTCTCAGAAACCCAGGAAGCAAGAGCTCTGGAAGTGTGCCACCATACAATTCTTAGAAGAAATCTGACCAGGTAGTGAGGCTGTGTCTACTAGCCACACATGAAAACCAATTCCATTGCCCAGAGAAGGAAAATAAATACCGATCTTGCCATTTTAATGCAAGAAGTCAAATGCATTTTCATGGGTGTCACCAACACACGACAGGACAGGTCTCAGTGGTGCGGCACAGAAATGAAAACGGAAAGCTTGTCCAAAATAAACAGATTTAATAGGAGAAATGAGAAAAATGACGTCTGTCATAAACGCAGCACTCCATTGCTAAGAATTCTATGAGCCCATAATATAAAACTGATCCTCAGATTTTCAATTTACCAGATAAGTAATATTTGTAAAACATCTAGGGCAACAAAATCAGGTTGCTAACATCTAATTATGTTGATAGAAAATGTTTAAAGACTTTTTTTTTTAAATGGCATTGACTTTTACTGACCATTTGCTATATGTAAAGTTCTGTTCTAGACACCTTATACACGTTAGCTCACTAAGGCTTCATGGTCATACGACTCGGCACCCCCAAGATATATATTTTTGTTATCACCCCCATTTGATAGATAAGGCAATGGAAGTCCACAGAAGGTAAGCAGTGTTCCCATGGTCACATGTATAGTTCCGGGCAGAGCCAGAACTCAAACCCAGGCAGCCTGGTCCCAGAGACTTCATTCTCAACTGCAACTATGGGTTGAATACCCTCCAGCATTATCATTCAGAAAAAGGATATCTTCACACAAAAACCAGGTGTGGTATCTCAAAGTAAGAGTCCTCTCTTCATATTTCATCTACTTAGCAGTATTAAAAACTTGATATTTCCCCCCTTTTAGCTTAGATTTTTGCAAATGTCATCACAGACCTCCATGGGTCTGCAGGGCAGGGACTGACAAGCACGAGAAGGGGGTATCTGGACAAGGATAAAATAAAAGTGAAAGTCAGAGACTTTCAGAGTAGAAACATATGATGGATCATCTCATTAGAAAGAGAACAACACATGAATCCCAGAATCTTCATGTTGAAGACGTCTGTAGGGTCCAATCAGTTCAATCCTTTTCTGAATACAGAAATCGCCTTCTACAATGTCAGGTTTTGCTTGAAGGCTTCAGCTGTCGGAAACTCACCATTCATGATTCAGTTCTTATCAAATGTGCACAGGCCCTCTGTTCTTCTCCATCACCTTGCTAAAATTCTTTCCATCATTCCTCATTGGTGAAGCAAGATTCCAGAAACTTTCCTAACCTAGATGCTATCCTTGGAGCATGGTCCCTTTTGTGCTCTCGTGTTTAAGATGCAGGGAGCAGAAATAAGTAGGATAATTACAGTGAGGCTAACTGGCACTGTTAAAATAAGATTATCACCTCCTTCAACATGGGTGTTTGGCTTTCTTAATGCAGCCTAAGATTACAGCAGGTTTTGTTTGTTTTGTTTTGGTTTTGGTGGGGGATAGGGCTGAGGAAATAGCATTATAGAGGAATATGGACCATATTATGGATTCATATGCATTTAAGCCAAATCCTCAATCTCTTTTTTGTATATGCTGCTGCTAAATCTTATTACTCTAATTCTACAGTAGCACTGTTGGGATTTAAATCATACAGGATGAATGTGCGATTCTTCCTCCTACATATTACCCTATTAGATTCATCCAGTGTTCATGTTCAAGCCTGGCCAAGGACATTTTCCATCTACTTGGCAGCACGCTTAAAGCCTCCATCCCCCACCCCACTCCTCCTCCCCCCTGTAAGCTCCATGACTTGCTTCTTGTGAGCCCCAAAGGCTCACAAACCATCCAAGTGACAGTCAGGGGCCAAACCACACTTTTCAGTCCATAATTTGCACCACCTGCGTGTGTCCTTCCTTGTAACTCAGTCCCGCCTTCCACAACGTCCCACTGCTTATCAGCAACAGGCTTTTCTTCCCATTTTCTCAAAACCTCAGGTCAAGAAAGGGTGAACCAGTATTTCTTCA
Organism: Paguma larvata; assembly: GCA_030068075.1. Classification (NCBI taxonomy): domain Eukaryota; kingdom Metazoa; phylum Chordata; class Mammalia; order Carnivora; family Viverridae; genus Paguma; species Paguma larvata. The sequence goes on along the minus strand of CM057835.1, from coordinate 55,716,118 downwards.
TACAGTAAAGAGAAATTGGACTTCGCTTTCCTCACCCACCTATCATGCCTCGCCCTCTCATTTCTAGCTCTGACTCTCTGACCTAACAGACTCCTATTTCCCAAGCCTGCCTTGTCCCACTGCTGCTCTTTCAACCACGTTCAATGCCAGCACATGACACTGGCGGAGTAGTGTCAACCTCAGGTTGTGAACAGTAAGATGAAAAAGCATGCTTTATCATTAGGCTTCCGTGCTTAAGTGAGGTTTAAAACTTTTTATGGCAGAGTGTTGGCATGCACATATCAGTTCAAAATTGGTTTTAACTTCTTCAAAAGGACTGACAATGTGTTATACAAGGCACACCGTCTCTTTGTGAGTTATATATGTACACATCAGGCAGCAGTAAAAAAAAAAAAAAAAAAAAAAGGCATTACATTCAGGGGAAACGTATAGAACAATGGTGTCAATAGCTGAAACAGGCAGAAAACCAAGCAAAAAGACGAAATCTGTAAGGAAGAACAGGACTGGAAACATTAAGTAGGCGGAGTTGCCAGTGACAAGAATGGAACAGATGGTATCCTCTCTCCAGTCTAGACAATGAGATTCTAACCTTTGTTTTTTGGACAGAGAAGGAGACTACGTATTGGCATGCTCGAAACAGGATTCCTTAAAATCACACTGAAGTGAAATCACGCTAAATGTACTGCTCACAGAGCAGGCTTGGAGGAGAGCGGATCCTGTGGGCTCCCATTTCCCCACCGTAAAAGGGGGTGACAGTATTTGCCCTGGAGACTTCACAAGGCAGTTATCAAATCAGTCACAGATTTGAGAGCAAAGCCTCTACTGCGAAATGATATAGACACTGTTCTACATAGCTATTGGTTGCCCTGCAATGGATGATAAGACAATACAAGAAATTGTTTCACAACAAAATGAAGGGCAGTTTTATTCAAGTAAAGAGAGGAGATGCCATCATTTGGAGACGTGAGGAGGAGAATGGGTGTTCAAACTCCTTTCTCCTTGGAGCCATCAGCCAGGGCTGTGTGAAAGGTCAGTCCAGAACTGCTGTTTACTCCAGAGGCCCTGCGCGGAGGTGACTTGAGCACCGGGTGGGGGACACAGGGTTGGTTAGAACAGGCCCATCATGTACCCCCAGGGAAAAAAAAAGTAGCTGTTCCCTTTTCTAAAGAAATTAAAAACAAAACAAAACAAAACAAACAAAAAAATAATCCACACAACAACAGCACAAAAATAGAATTCTTCCATAAGTTTTGAACTTGTGGAAACAGTATCCACTCCACATTATAAAGAAAAAAAGGAAACATCTACACCTGTTCAGATTTAATCATTTCTCCTACCAGCCAGGGTGAGACTGTGCTCTGAGTACCTTCAAAAGTTAAAAAAAGAAATGAAACATATGTGTCTACTTAAATAATGCTATCTGAAGACTCAATTAATTCCATAAAAATTTATTGCATCTCCTCACCTCAGCCCACAGTTCAATATAGGGATTCTTCATCTAAATGAGGAAAGAGCACTTGACTATCCCAATAGATTATTTCTCTCGACTTCTCCTAGCAGAAAGTAGCCATACAGAAAGCACTACACCCTCTCACGGGAGCTCCCTTCAGGTTTTGATTTTTATAAGACTCTACCTCTCTCCCTCCATCGACTCCACTCTAGTTAAGCTGCAGACCGGGTTCAGCACAGCCAATTAGAACTTCATCATCTTAACTTGAAGACTCCACGCAGCCCACAAATCAGCCTTGCTTATTCTACAAATGGGCCCCGTGTCATTGGCAAGCAGCCCCTCCATTAAATATCCATCGATAAAAACACAGCTTTAAAGCTATCACCAAGATGGAATCTATTATTCCTGTGCCCCTCCAGGCTAAAAGCACATTAACTGTAAACATAAAACAAGGGGACCAGGGGGAGAGGCTCTGACCTATGAGCAGACATCATTAAAGCAGACAGTTTCTGTCAACCTTAGGGAGAATTCCTGTATGAACTAGATGATACTCACAGGATGGTGGAAAGGAAAGGGGAGGGGAGGGGAGGGGAGGGGAGGGGAGGGGAGGGGAGGAAAGGAAAGGAAAGGAAAGAAATGGAAAGAAAAGAAAAGAGAAAAAAATGGAGGTGGAGATTCCAAGCCTTGAGGTCTCAAAGTCCTGTTGGGTTACTGTTCCAGGGCAAAGGGAATTATTTGTTTCCTGCGGAGGATGCTGACGGAGCTGGGGGAAGCAGGTTAAATATCTGATAAACACAGCTCTGCAGGTCAACGCCCAGAAAGACAGTAACAACGAGTCCTAGGTCTCGCTTACTCACCGGCACACTTTGTTCTTGTCCGGAGAGCTGGCCCAGGAGATCCAGTGCCTCCCTCCCCAGGTCTGGTGAGGAGCACGCTGATCTCATACTCCGTATCCGGGTCCAGGTGCCCGATTTTGTAACTCGTGGAATCCACTGGCTGCCGGTCGTTCCAACTCCCACTTGCTGTGCAGTATTCTACCTCTCGGGCAACAATGGGCCCATCCCCATTGATGGAGTTGGCATTGAGTTGGATCCACAGGTAGGTTGCCCCCACGGAGGCAAGCTGGGGAGGAGCGATGGGAACAGGTGGTTCTGAAAGGCAAATCACAGAGCCATCTTTCAGAAACTTTGCTCTTCAGTTAAAAATTAATGAGACAGAGCATGAGAGGTGGAGGAGCAGATCTCTCTGACACAGAATCGGAAACAGGCTCCAGGCTCTGAGCTTTCAGCACGGAGTCTGATGTGGGGCTCGAACTCACAAACTGCAAGATCATGACCTGAGCTAAAGTCAGATGTTCAACCGACTGAGCCACTCAGGCACCCCATGCTCTTGGTTTTAAAATAGCTAAATGTGTGGGGCGCCTGGGTAGCTCAGTGGCTTAAGCGTCCAACTCTTGCTTTTGGCTCAGATCATCATCTCACGATTTGTAAGTTTGAACCCCCACTGCACTGACAGCGTGGAGCCTGCTTGGGATTCTCTCTCTCCCTCTCCTCTGTCTCTCCCCTGCTTGTTCTCTATCAAAATAAATAAACTTAAAAAAATTTGAATAGCTAAACGTGCATCAATTATTAACATACAGAAGCCATGAACATTTCCGGAATGAACTGATGAGAATGGTTTGGTTTAGGTTATTTTTAAGAAGTTTACTTGTGAAGCTTTTCGTAACGTTCAAATTTGTGAAGTAAACCATCTTTAAAAGCTAAGATTGCTCAAGTAGGTATGCCCCGAGGTTGTTTTAGGACACAATTAACTCTTCCCAGACACCTACAAAGGTGTCAAAGGATTTTTTTTCCCACTAAAAGTAACTTGCTAAAAGCTCTCTCAGTGGTAGTACTTAAGCTCCATGAGGCACTCTACTGCCAACTTCCTTATTGAGAATGTCTTTGAAATCATCAAAAGTGCTAGTTATTTAGATCATTAAATTCAGTTTCCATATATTTATATTTCAAAGATACCATCAATTTTACAACATGGCCGAAATTACAGTTTATCTCAGCATGAATGCATTTCCAGGATGACTTGTTTTGCAAAAAACCATCATTCTGGACCCATTCAGCCACAGGAGAAGTAAGGCGTCTGGGCAATAAAGCCCACCACTGCTGCTGTTCAAGAAGCCTTCAGTAGTGAGTCTGATTAAAGCAGAGGGTAGAAAGAAAAGCTCTAAAGCAAAGTGCAAGCCATGCTCGATTTAGTAAAATTCTAGGCAATCAATAGATAGTGCTCTTTAAAGCCAAAAAAAACCTCGTTCATTCTTTAAACCGAAGATGGAATCTTTCTAGATCATTGTCTGAGAAGGGAGATGCAGACAATCTTTTTTTTTTTTTTTTTTTTTTTTTTTTTTTTTATAAATAGCATTCTCAGTGTATTAGTGAGGTGCTGGCTGACTGGGTCACTAGGCACTGAATGAAGGCATCCTGTATGCCCAATGTCAGGAAGCGGCACCACACGCGACAATGGGAAAGGAGATAATGTACAGAATAATGTATTTCTATCTTAATTAATCTCCATCTAAGAAGAAATGTAAGATCTAGTAATTTTTTTTTCAAGAATGTTTCCACAGGTGGTTTGTGCTTCTGTGTGTGTGTGTGTGTGTGTGTGCGCGCGCGCGTGTGTGTGTGTTTCAACTCCTCGTTTAGCTCACATGAATGCACAAAAAATAAAGCCTGCTATGTTCCATTACTGGCTTATGCTAGCTTGCATGCTGCAAATTCTGTCATCTCCAACAGCAGACACAACCAACTGACCATGGTCCTATTTCCTGCTGAAAGGGATCTCAGGGCAGCCAGGACCATCTGACCTTGGCCCTTCAGATGATACCTGGTAGATCCCGAGACTAATCTAATATAAACGGCAACATCGGTTCTCTTTGTTGGATGGGGTGAGATGAGACATACAGACTTTCTAAAATCGCTGGGAAATCTCATAACATTGAGTCAAAATAGACGCTAAAGGATGAATTGTATTTGAAGGCCTATAAAATTTGTGTAAACTTACTAAACTAGGTTCCTATTATTCATAAACTAGAACTTTGTGCTAGCTCTTCATTTCTTTAAAGAGTTCTTACTCACCTCATCATGATTTAACATCAATTTATATCATCAGGTGATTCCTTGAACCGAGACATGAAATGGGCCTTTTATAGTATATCCTAAGGCAGTCATGTAGCCAGGCTGAAAGAGCAGTTAATTACTTTGAAGTTGCAAATGCTAGTAAGGCTTGCTGAGCTGCCATTCAAAGTACAAGTCAGGGGCAAGGCCGCGAAGGTTAGTGAGCACACCAATTCATTTAGGATATTGGTGCTAGTGTCCTAAAATAGACACGACTCTAGTGCTTGTTTGACCTGGGAATACTTTCTCTACTCATTCCCCATGAAGAAAAATACCAAATATGTGAAATCGAATGAAAGATTCAAGGAGAACCTGGAAATGATTGCGACAGACATTTCAAAATATTTTTGGGTTTGCTGGAAGAATCAGTACCAGAATAAGTCAATATTTAAATTTTGAATACATTTTCCCAAAGGGAAGGAAGGAAGGACAGGAGAAAGGAAGGAATTCAATTTATACTAAGGCATAAAAAGCAATTTAAAATATGTGATCAATTGACAGTGAAATTATGCTTAAAATTCAGTTGAACCTTGAACAACACAGTCTGAACTGCATGAGCCCACTTATATGTGGATGTTTTTTACAGTCCTGTAAATGTATTTTCTCTTATGATTTTCTTAACATTTTCTGTTCTCTAGGTTATTTTTAAGAATACAGATATAATACATACACAAAATGTGTGTTAATTGACTGTTTATGCTATGGGTAAGACTTCCAGTCAACAATAGGCTATTGGTTAAGTTTCTGGGAAGTGAAAAGTTATATATGGATTTTCAACTATGCAGGGTCGGCGTCTCTAACTCTTGCATTGTTCAAGGGTCACCTGTAATTCCAAACCAAACCAGCAATGAAAGACTTTATGCACATACAGATACATAAACATACCTCTAATAGATATGTATACGTGAATCCATAATATATAACTCAGATCATTAAATAATATTGATATAGGTGCATACATACAAATTATGAAGATTCTATGGAATATATATATATACATATATATATATATTTTATATTCCAGATCTCAGAAGCAGTGGTAGGCATGAATAAGATAGGAAAGAGAGTTAAAAAATGACTTGAGGTTCATTTGGTGAGTTGGCGCCAAATCAGTGCATGACCTCAAGAGAGTTACAAACTCAAAAAAAAAAAAAAATAAAAGAGAAAGGAAAGAAGGAAGGAAGAAAGGAAGTTACAAACTCTATGGACTTTAGTTTTTCCCATTTTTAGGAAATCAATACTCCAAATATTACATGCATATAAAAAAAGTTAAATTATATGCAGATGGCCTAAAAATGACACTGCATTATTTCAAAGTAATTATCTCAAGGTAATACTGTATTATGCATAACATGCTAGTAAAATTCAGCATGTTACCTCATTAAAAATAAAATACAGGAAAAATATGGCTATAAAATTATAAGTGGAAGGGCAACCAGGTGGCTCAGTTGGTTAAGCATCCGACTCTTGACTCTTGATTTCAGCTCAGGTCATGATCTCATGGTTCATGGGACTGAGTCCTGTGTTGGGCTCTGTGCTGACAGTGCGGAGCCTGCTTGGCATTCTCTCTCTCCCTCCCTCTCTGTCCCTACGCCACTCATGTGCTCACGCTCTCTTTCTCTCTCTTGATTTCTTTCTCAAAATAGAAAAGTAAACATTTAAAAAATTTACGAATGGAGGAAAAGTCAAATTTCAGATTTGAGCCACAACTGCAAGTCAGTTGTCCCTGGCTCTGAGTGTGTGCAGAGATGGAAAGAGGTGCCTGGACATTTTTATCACAATGAGCCAAGCTATCGCTACGCGTCCTAAGACAGGAAAAAGTGCTGCATCAATGTGAATAAGAACCTATTCATTCTTTGTGTTCATGTTCGCTCTGGAAGACTAGAAAGTGATGATTTACTTATGCCGCCAGACAAATGAACTTTCCCTCAGAGGCAATTTTTAGCTCAGTTACTAGATTGACGTTATACTGAGGATGAAGCCAAATGCCTCAAGAACACGGCTGGTCACAGGGACACGCCGTAGCAACTGTCAATCAGGGAACATGATCACTAAGAGCTGAGCCCAGATGATCATTAAGTAATAATAATGGAAAACCAGAGCTCAGCCAGGGAACACTGAGGTTGCTGCTTTACTGGATTTGTTGGCAAATGCTGTCCAGAGAGCCTTCTGCAGAGTAGGGCGTGCATTACTGTGAAGAATTTGTTTCTTACAGCTATTAAACCTAAACTCAGGGGCGCCTGGGTGACTCAGCCGGTTTAACGTCTGACTTGGGCCCAGGTCACGATCTCATGGTTTGTGATTTCGAGCCCCACATCGGGCTCTCTGCTGTCAGTGCAAAGCCTGGAGTCTGCTTTGAATCCTCTGTCTCTCTCTCTCTCTCTCTCTCTCTCTCTCTGTCCTTCCCTCACTTGTGCTCTCTCTCTCTCACTTTCTCTCTCCCCAAATAAACATTTAAATAAACATACAAATAAACATATAAACATATAAACAAACAAACAAACAAATAAATAAAGTAAACCTAAACTCAAATGCTAGCCAGATTGGCTAAAGTTTCACTACAACCCAAAATTCGTAAGAATCTGACATGGCAAAATATATTATTGGAGTAGATATTTCAATGTGCAGAACATTAGTCATTGCTGCAGATTAATACTGCTTGGGGGAAGGCTCACCAATAAACATTTCTCTCATAAGCCAGGAGTGACTAACATTGGCAGCAGTGATTTCACAACAGAAGCATATGCCAAAATCTCCTACAGATATTATAACAGAGGCTACGTCCCCAGAGATTTTCATTCAATATAGGTGTGATGGCGGGGGGTAGGAGGGAAGAACAGCTGGGCAGACATTTATATGTTGTAAAATTCAGAAAGGTGGTAGTGACAAGCATCCCTAAATGTGCATCGCTGACGTACAGGAGCAGAGGGTTCACCTTGCCCTCCTCCTCCTCCCCATCAAGGCCCTAACAGGTGCCAACTGCTCTCTACGTATCTGTTCTAAGTGCCATTCACATGCTTTTTGTACTTGACCTTCCTAATCGCCATACGATACAGATGACATCACTGATGTCAATTTTATACATGAGGAAACAGAAGCACAGACAGGGTAAGCCACTGTCCCATGCCCGCATAGCTAGATCTGGGGTTTGAACCCTGCAGTCTTTAAAAACTGCTCGCACGGAGAAATTTGCTGATAAAAGTAATAATCTATCCGAAAGAGATCGGTTTTATGGTTCATATTTAACAAATGCAGGGGGAAAAAATTTGAAAAGCAGGCATCATTTAACAGCAATGGCCAGCCAGAAATGACCTAAAAATGCCTCGCAGTACATCTAGAACTCCAAATTATTCTGTCTGACACCAAGAACACCCCTAGCAGCTTTCGTACCATAAACTTCCCAGCCCACGCAAAAAGCATTAGGCCGGCAAAGGAAACTTATTTCCCCTCTTCCCCCCACCCCTCCCAGATTGCCCTTTTCCTGAATATAATGACTCAATTTTTCAGTCATGCAAACTATAGTAATGGAACGTAACTGCAACATTATGAATGTTAATTCGGTATTATCAATATGGCTTGTGTGATATGTCTGAGCATTTTTATACTGGCATTCCTTCATTTTATTAACCACCCTATCATAAACACCCTGGCTGGTGAATATTTGCATTTTAAGTGATTTTCTATCAGTAAAAAATTTTTTATTCCTTAAAAAAATTTATAGGTTGTAATCTCTGTATACAGAGTAGGCAGAAGAACTTGCCAAGAGCGCATTCACTGCTTTGTATGCAACGAAACCAACATAAATAAAATGCGTTTTTCAAAAATATTGCGCACGTGCAAAATCTGTACTTAAAATGCAATCCATCAATGTAACCTGTCACCACGATACTGTTCAGAAACAGACAAGGAGAAGTTTGAGCTTTAAACAAATAATGAACTCACAACCATCTGACATGTCTATTTTAATAGACTATTCGGGGGTATAAAAAGAAGTTAAATACCTTTAACTACCAATTCTGCGTAGTTTGATATTCCAACACCTCCTTCGGTGCGAATCATGCAGCGGTACTTTCCGGCGTCTCGTTTTGTCGTATTCACGACATTAAATGAAGCTATGAATCGCCGGGAACTGGTCACCTTTATTTCCTTGAGAGGAGCATCTCGTACATCGATGCCCTGTATAAATGCGGGAGAGGAGACAAAAAAAATACATATCAGTTGTCGTATCGAAACACGAAGACACCTGATGGCATACTGTCCGTGTTATTTCCATGTGGATCTTGGTTTAGTTGTTTATTACCTATGGGCCCTAGTTCCAGGAGGACAGCTGGCCCGGAAACTGAAATTCTGCCATGATCAACACTTTCGAGACTGAGGGATGCAAAATGAAGTGTGCAGAGATGTCTTACGTTTCCCTCTTCAAGGTATTAATTATGTTGAATGAAGTTGCCAGGAGGAGGAAAAAAAATGCATATGGAAAAATTCTTTACTTTCCTCCCAACTGATCGCCTCTTGGTCTTTTCGTAACATTTTATCTTCTGTTTTTTCTGCTTGGCTAGAAAATGAAAGTAATCACACACCACCCTGTTGCTGACCTCATTTTATATACGAACAAATAAACAATTTATTAAGAATGACACTGAAAACATAAGTAGCATATTGCTTACTGAGTAGGTCTGATGGACTATTCTAAACTTCATTATGTTCTTCCAGGACATACGAAAACCAAGTTCACGCTTAGTATTACCTGAATCTACAAGAGAAGCTTCTCCCCTTATACCATAGTCTCAAAACCACAGAAAGTATGTTCCCTTACTGCCGCGGCTTTGTTTTAAACTATGCCCGACACATTCCGTACGTCGAGTCACGCACCTTTGGAAATCCATTCCATGCTTCCTACAGTTTAAGGCTTCAAAGGAAGCCTACGGTATTTCAGTTCTGGTTGGTTGTTGTTGTTGTTGTTGTTGTTTTATTTTTGAGAGAGACCGAGAGCACAAGCTGGGTAGGTGCGGAGAGATAAAGAGACAGAGGATCCAAAGCAGGTTCTGGGCTGACAGCCGACAGCCCGATGTGGGGCTTGAACTCCCGAACCCTGAGATCATGACCTGAGCCGAAGTCGGACGTATAACTGACTGAGCCACTCAGGCGCCCCGAGTATTTCAGTTCTATAATATTACAATGATCAGGAAAGAGGCTATGTCAAATACATTATTTGCAAAAATTGAGTAAAAAACAATGGGCACAGACGTCACAGCTAACACATGATGCCAGCACTCGTTCTGGGTGCCAACCAGGTGCTCCAACTGTATGAAGACACTAGGCTCACAGTGGTGAGTGACAGAAGAGTGGTTGGTGACGCCCACGGCACTTTATTTAGTGGGAGGTAGAGGAGGCTGGAAATGAGTACCTAATCACAAATGATGGGCAGGGGTGGGCAAGGGACAGACCAGAAGACTAGCAGAAGTCACCATCTTTAGATATGGTGGTTGGCGGAGGCCAGTCTGAAGAAGTGAGCTGAGATGTGAAGGGTTAGGAGGAGCTAACCAGGCAAAGGGAGAGAGAAAGCATTCTAAGGCAGAGGAAACTATGCGGGAAGCCGGAGATGGTTAGAAAGAAATGAAAGCTTTGGATGAGATTAAGGCAGCCATTGGAACTGGGAAGGGAAGGAAGCCCCCGTGCATTCAGGGACTTGGAAGCTATATTAAAGTGGTTTTACGTAGGAGTATGAAAATGCTAGGCTACACATAACAAAACTCACCTATATTACTCCATGATTTATATTATGCAGTCTTTGAAAGGCTTTTATCTATGATTTTTTTTCTTTGGCAGTATGTCCTAATGGATACAAATTTGGGAGTCAGACTGACCAGGGTGCCCAAGCTAACTTGAAAGTGCTTTACCTTCCCAGAGCCTCCCTTCCCTCTTCTGCAACAAGGAAATGATACAACTCACTTGCAGAGCAGCTGTGAGAAATCAAAGATATATACAAGGACACTGGCTTCATGACTGGATCACACATCCCCATCCGAATTCTGGACCAACTGAGTGATGAGGTCAAGGAGGAAGGTGGACAGGCTGTCAAAGCACCACTTTTGCTACTAATGAACCTGGTATTGCAGAATATGGCTGATGTGCAGAAACAGTGGGCTTGCTAATGCTGAAGCACAGAATTAAACAGACTCACCCACCCAGCCACAGGCCACCTTAGAAAACCACAAGGCCTCCCACATGTTGGGTGCTGCTGTAAAACTCACAGGATAGAAGAACAGGCCTCCTACAGGGGGTTAGCTCCCAAAGAAGGAGCTGGGCTGTGCATGCTCACAGCTTCCTTCCCAGGCAGCTCTTGCTTGGGCAGAGAAAAGGCATCAGAGTGCTGCACTGGTACAGTTCCTGCCATAGGGAAGGAAACATCAGGAGTGGGGAAGAAGGGTTCCACCAACATCACCTTTAGTATTACCTGTCAAAACTGCTTTCTTAATAGCTTAAAAAGTTATAAATCAGAATATGAAGTTCCATAGATATCTTGTATATATCGTATGTGTACCCTAGTTTTTACTAAGTCTCCTAAATTTGGTCTGACAGAGGGCACCAAGAAGTTAGGAAAACAAAACACAATAAAATCGATCGAGCATTATTAATTAATACAACGGGGAAAGACTTATTCTCTGTATTCTATATACTCAGTCTCCCATCTTTTCTTGCAAATAATCACGTTCTCTCGCTAGGATTACCCTTAGATCTAACTCTATAAAATTCAGTTTGTCTTTTTCCAAACCAAAAACCAAACCAAACAAAATCTAATCTCCAGTTTTGAAAAAAAAAAAAAAAAAACTAAGCCCTAAAGAAAGGCAGATTTCATATCTGTATTTGCTTTGTTAATCACAGCATCAAAAAGGGCTATCTTCTTATTTATTTCCTCGCTTGTGGCGTGAATCTTGCAAGAGTATAATTGCACGGTAATCCTGTAGGACTTTTCCTACTAGAATAAGCCTCTTTCAAAAGAAGGTTCATTCGAAAGAATTTTAAAGTACGTACTTATTGATCACTCACAGCTATTCAAGGCTGCACTGAGGGCACTCAAGTTTAGGAAAACCTCCTTTTTGGATTTATACATATGTTGAGAAGAGTTTTACTTCCTAGTTGTCTTTGTGCCACAGATGTATTCTTTAATATATACAGCTTCAAATTAACAACTCTACAGACTCTAATACATGAATTCTCAAGACTGGGCTTTCTTTTTGAATCCCACATATTGAAATCGCACAGAGACTTAGATTTAGTTTCTTCAAGAGCAACAGTACACGGCAAGGAGAAACCAAGTGTTAACGAGTAATCACTTTAGCTTGGGATCCATACCAAATCATCTCTCCTGCTCAAACCTGCAGGTCATTTTGTATTAAATAGTTCAGATGGATATGGATACAAGTGCTCCTTCAATCAACACTTAGTAAAACTCTGTAATGAGGCAGGCGCTGTATCATATAGAGGGAGCATGGAGTGAAAAGAAGAGTCCTCTACCTAACTGAATTTACAGTCTGGTTAAAAAAACAGGAAGCCCCTGGGGGGTTCAGTCGGTTAAGTGTCTGACTTTGCCTCAGGTCATGATCTCAAGGTTCTGTGGGTTCCAGCCCTACGTCGGGCTCTGTGCTGACAGCTCAGAGCCTGGAACCTGCTTCAGATTCTGTGTCTGCCTCTCTCTCTGCCCCTCTGCTGCTCATGCTCTGTTTCTCTCTCAAAAATAAATAAATGTTAAAAAAAAAAAGAAAAACAGACAAGCAAGGCAATGATTATAGTACAGAGCAATAAACTGCACAACACAGCAAACTCAGAAAAAGGGAACCATACTGTAGAAACGTGTGAAGGTTGGGTCAGCTTTCTAGAAAGCACTATCAGAGCCAGGCTAGTTTCTCAGGAAGGGAGGGAGGGAGGGAGGGAAGAGAAATGGAGCTCAGTGAGTGAGAAGAGCTTTGCAAATCTCAAGAGCCAAGAGAGCATGGAACAATAGAGAAAGTACAACTGAGTCCAGGCAGCAAGAAAAAGTGTGTCTGGAATGACAGGTGATGAGGCCAGAAAGGTGAGCACAATACAGGCCACACCAAAGAATATGACATATTGAGGATTATAGTTTATCCTGATGCTGGGCATGGGAAGATTTTAGGTAAAGGGGTGACATGAACACATCTATGGGTTCAGTAACAGACTGAAGGAAAGAATGTGGGACCCCAACTGATGTCAAGGGAAATTGGTCATTTTTTTTAAGAAATCACAGTAAAAATGACAAACAGAGGGAGGAGAGAGAGGAAGGAAGGATTCTAAAGATATTTAGGAAATCAAATCGACAAACAGTAAAGTCTTCCTCTTCTAGCAGAATATAATGTCCTCAAGGTCAAGAAACATATCTCATTCATTTCATGTAGATGGGAGCACAAGAAATAAAACTCAATAAATATTTGCTGATTCTAAAAATCATAGCCCCAGGGGAAAAAATGTTCCATAGGTAGAAGAGAAACATGAGGTTGCTAAATTAACAGATTTATACATCAGATCCTAAAACTGGACAATGAGTCTTTATTTACAAGGGAGACCAGGGGCGCCTGGGTGGCTCAATTGGTTAAGCGGCGGACTTTGGCTTAGGTCATGATCTCACGGTCTGTGAGTTCGAGCCCTGCGTCAGGCTCTGTGCTGACAGCTCGCAGCTCGGAGCCTGGAGCCTGCTTCAGATTCTGTATCTCCCTCTCTCTCTGCCCTTCCCCTGCTCATACTCTGTCTCTATGTCTCTCAAAAATAAATAAACGTTAAAAAAAATGTTTACAAGGGAGACCAATATGGAAAATAAAGATATTTTAGAGACTCTATGTGTCCTTCAGTCAGGAACACTGTCCATTCATCATGACCACAGTAGGCAGAGTAACAGTCCCCAAAAAGTCTACTCCCTAGTTCCCAGAATGTGTGAATATGGGCTCTACAGATCACAAAAGGAAGTCTGCAGATGTGATTGAAATAAGAATCTGGACTACTATTAAGTGAAATTATCCAGATGCGCCATCTGGATATATGCGCCATATATAATTACAAGGTAGGAGGAAGGTAGGAGGGTCAAATGCAGAAGAAAATGTGACCACAGAAACAAATGTTGGAGTGATGGGCTTTGAGGGAGGAAGGGATCATGAGCCAAGAAATGAAGGTACAAAAGAAAAGAAACAGATCCTCCACCTTCTGGGAGAAACAGTCTTGCCATCACTTTATATTAGACCTCTGACCTCTAAAACTGTAAGATAATAAAGCCATTATGTCTTTGGTAATTTGTTATAGAAGCAATAGGACACTAATATGGTGACCATCAGGATAATGAAAAAAGCTTATGACTTTTAAAGACGTACAGTAGTCATGCATCCTGATCTGTCAGAGCTATAAGCAAATCTTTCAGATAGGTTTAGGTCTTAGGGGCCAGCAACAGTTCCATTCACAAGTCATCACTGTGGACAAAGCAAAATAACTAAAAGAATTAAAAGACTCACAATTCTTAACTTCAAAACTTAGTACAAAGCTATAGTAATCAAAAGCACAGCGTGGCACTGGCATAAGGAAAGACACAGACCAATGGAATAGAGAGCCCAGAAATAAACCCTTATATTTACGGTCAAATGAATTTTTGACCAGGGTGCCAAGACTACTCAAAGGGGAAAAAATAGTGTTTTCAATAATTGGTGTTAGGAAAACTTGGTATCCAAAAGGCAAAAGAATAAAGTTGGACTGTTATCTATCCCCGCACATAAAAATTAAATAGATCAAATACCCAAAATTAAGATCTAAAACTATAAACATCTTATTAAAAAACATAGGGGGAAAGCTTGATGATGTTAGATTCAGAATAGATTTCTTAAATATAATACCAAGAGCACAGGCAACAAAAGAAAAAATAAACTGGACTTTATCAAAATTAAAAAAAAACAACTTTTGTACATCAAAGGATACTACTAATAGAGTAAAACAATAGGACATGGGAGAAAATATTTACAAATCATATAGATGATAGGGATTAGGATCTTCAATATATAAAGAAGTCCTTCAACTCAACAGTAACAATAAGAAACAATCCAATTTAAAAAAGGGCAAGGCATTTGCAACAGTATGGACGCACCTAGAGGGTATTATGCTGAGTGAAATAAGTCAGACAGAGAAAGACAAATACCATATGATTTCACTCATATATGGGATCTAGAAAACAAAATAATGAACAAACAAGCAAAGAAAAAAGCAGAATCAGACTTATAAATACAGAGAGCAAACTGATGGTGGCCAGAGAGAAGAGGGTAGGGATGGACAAAACGGGTGAAGGGGAGCGGGAGATATAGCCTTCCAATTACGGAACGCGTAACTTATGGGACTAACAGGCACGGCACAGGGAATAGAGTGGACAATATTGTAATAGTGCTGTACGGTGACAGAGAGTAGCTACACTTGTGGCGAACACAGCATAATGTTCAGAGAAACTGAATCACATGAAACTAATGTAACATGTGTCAATTATATTCGAACAGAAGCTTTGTTGTTGCTGTTGTTTTTTAATGGCCAAAGAAATTAAATAGACATTTCCCCCAATGAAGATATACAAATGGCCTAGGAGTACCTGAAAAGATGCTCAAATTCTTTGGTGAGTAGGGAAATACAATTCAAAACCACAATGAAAGACCATTTCACATCCAGCAGGATGGCTATTATCCAATAAATAAACAAATAGAAAAATAAGTAAAAAAATAAGTAAATAAATAAATAGAAAGCTGTCAAGGATGTAGAGAAATTGGAGCCCTGTGCTTTGCTGGTGGGACTGTAAAATGATGCAGTCACTGTGAAAAAGTTTGGCAATACCTCCAAAAGTTAAGCAGAATTATCGTATTACTCAGTAATTCTGCTAGACATATCCACAAAAATTGAAAACAGGAACTCAAACACATACTTATTTGCTAACGTTCAAAGCAGCATTATTCACAATAGACAACAACCTCAGTGTCCACTGATGGATGAATGGATAAATAAAATGTGGCCTATACAGGCAATAGAGTATCATTTAGCCTTAAAAGAATTTATTTAATGTTTTATTTATTTTTGAGAGAGAGACAGAGAGACAGAGCACAGGCGGGGTAGGGGTAGAAGGGGAGGAAGACAGAATCCAAAGCAGGCTCCAGGCTCTGAGCTATCAGCACAGAGTCGGACTCAGGGCTCAAACCCAGGAACCATGAGATCATGACCTGGGTAGAATTCGGACACCCAAACGACTGAGTCACCCAGGCGCCCCTCATTTAGCCTTAAAAAGGAAGGAAATCCGGACACATGCTACAACAGGGATAAACCCTGACGATCTTATGTTAGGCGAAATAAACCAGTCATGAAAGAACTATGATATGATTTCACTTATATGATGTATACAGAATGGGCAAATTCATAGGAACAGAAAGTAGGTTGAAGGTTACCAAGAGCTGGTGGGGGGAGGGAGAATGGGAGTTATTTCTTGTGTTTTTTCAGGTGATAAAAACGTTTTGGAAATAAATAGTGGTAATGGCTACACGACTTTGCGAATGTACTTAACTACCAAATTGTGCTCTTGAAAACGGTCAAAACGGTAACTTCACATTATGCATATGAAGTCATCACTACCTACTACAGATCCACAGCGTGAACTCCGGCTTTCGCACCTGGAGTGCAGGTTAAAATGGTTGTAAAGAACAGGTAAAATGTATTTGATGAGTTGAATGGAGAGTAGAATGAGAGACACGAAGTAGACCTGATATGTCCAAGTAAGGACAGAAAAGGAACACTAAAGAGAAAGGCTTTCTTGAAGCAGGTCTGGGGGAGCCAGAACACAAATGGCAGAACACTATAGACGTCTACAAGACGCCAGTTACATCCGGCATTGGGCAGACCCACACAGAGTATATTCTTAAGGACTATAAAGAGAGAAATGGATTTTTAAAATCTAATGTTTACTACGGAAACTTTTTTAAATATAAAAAATAAAAAAATATAAACATTTAAAAAGCGACACACAATCTGATCACTTAAAGATAAATATTGTACATATTTCAGGGTATTTTAGTTTACTTTTTCTGACACATTAAATAAAATACGAAATGGTGGTCACATGTGTGTGTTTTATCTCTGTGATATCTACAGAATTTTTACAGCCTTAGATAGTTTCGAAAACATGCTTTTTAATGTTTCCCACTTTATGGGTGTAGCTATTATATATGTACATATTTCTTTATCACTATACATTTAAATTATTTACATATTTCGCTATTATAAATGATATTTAGACAACTCCATTCCCAAAACTGTTGGTTCAAAGGGAATGAAAAATGTTAAGATTTTTTAATGAATAATATGAAAGCCTTTACAGAGAGTTGATATCTATTTACAAGAATTGTTTTTTAATGAGAGTTCAAACGGCTCCTAAATTTAAGTTATTTTCTAGCTCCTTTTAGATATCACAAACATATCAAACAAGACAGAAAATTGGCCTGAATTTTCTGATCTTTTCTTACAATATTCCCACACCTGTATAAAGTAGGGGGAAAGAAACCTCTCCGCTTCTCTTGGGTAAAAGCTCAAATATTCAGAAAAAACTGTATGTATTTTTGTGGTTCTGCATGCCTTCCACAGTACAAATTTAGTTACTCTCTTACGAGATAGCATTTAAAAATTAAAATGAATCCCATTTTTCATATTTTCAAGAATGATAAATTCCCTGTAATATTCTGAGGTGCAGCATACACTGACCTCTTTCCACCAGGCAAGGATATTCCTTGAAATTCACATCTCCGATATCCACAAGTGGTTATTTCTAAAAATGGAACAGATAAACCGAACTATATAAGATTAAGTGTGCTTAAGATGATTTAACTGAGGAGCATGTAGAACTACTAAAATGTATACCTAGAATTAGGGACGCAAGGCAATATTTAAATATCTATAAGACTGATCACTCAGATTGATGCATCTCATTTAAGTTTGTGGCATTATCAGTAATTTCAAACGAGCAGAAAATTCCACTGTGAAAATGTCTAGAACAGCTTGCCTGAAACCTGGCAAACATTGAGGCGTCACATAATGTGAACTAAATGAGCAGAAAACAAACCACAAAAGTCTCAAAAGGTAAGAAGACCGAAAGAACACAAGTAAAACAGAAGGAAAAGTGTGACATACAAGGGAGAGAAGGGGTAGAATTCAGTCACCCTCCCTTACCTGTGGGGGTATGTTCCAAGAACCTAGCACGTGCCTGACACTATGTGTAGCACTGAACCCTATAAACATTATATTTTATCCTACGCATACATACACACCCGTAATAAAGTTTGACTTATAAATTAGGCACAGTATGACATTAGAAGTAATGGCTAATAACATAGAACAATTATAGCAATATACTGGAGTACACATATGATCTCTCTAATATTGTGCTGTACTCACCCTTCTTGTGAGACTGTGAGATAACAAGATGACCACGTGATGGGATGAGGTGAGGGGAATGACATGGGCATGTGACACATTAGGCTGCTATGACCTGAGTATATGTCGGGAAGAGGCTCATCTGTTTCTGGACCACGGTTGACTACAGGTAACTGAAACTGCAAATAAGGGGAGGCAGGGGGTGCTGTGGTCTAAAGACAGAAAGTCAAAAAAGGAGTGGAGAAGGGTGCCTGGGAGGCTCAGTCGGTTAAATGTCCAACTCTTGATTTCGGCTCAGGTCATGATCTCACAGTTTGTGAGACTGAGCCCCATATCGGGCTCTACATTGATGGTGCAGAGCCTGCTTGAGATTCTCTCTCTCCCTCTCTCTCCGCCCCTCCCCTGATCCCTGTCTCCCCTGCCCTTCTCAAAATAAATAAATAAACATTTAAAAATAAAGGAGTGGAGAGAAGCTGGGTGAGATGACAGAAGAGGGCGCATGGCAGAGGGAAGGATCAAAGAAGGGAGGGACAGAGGCAATAGAGGCATAGAAACGAGAGCAGACCAAATGCCCACACTGAAGAAAAAGTTGTAACTCACTCAGGAAGGAAAGACCCACTTCTTGGATGATATTTATTCATCTCCTTTGAAATTCTGACACTTATATTTTAGTAACAGTCTTGTTTCCTGAAGCTGAAAAAAGATCCATCAGGTCCCACCGTAACTTTAGGTTCTGTATGACCTCAATGGTTGATAACATGCATGAAGAAGCAATCCCCAGCTGGGTTGGAGGAGAGTGAGAGAATGTCCTGAGATACGGGGGATGGGGGGCGGGGAAGAGGAGAGAGTGCTCACCCTTCACTTTGTTAGTGTCAAGTCCTACTTCTTGGGTCGTTAGGAAGGAGGAAGACAGGGTGTTTACAGCTGTTGGCAAGGCACCAGGCGGCATCGCCTGTGACATCTCTGTAGACAAGAGGAGAGCAATGTGGGACAAATGCCAGGAGGGCTGGACAGACTAGAAGCCTGGGAATGGCCGGAGTCTTTGGCTGCTGGTCAGCATGGATGCTGAAGAATGTTTCTAGAGCCTTGGCACAAGGTTTTATCCTTGACTCCTCCAACATATCTATTAATGTCATTGACAGAGTCACAGATATCTTTGTCACGTGCACAGGTGACAAGTAACCAATGTGTGAATGATTACAATGGGATAAAGAAAAAGATACCTACAAAGCCTAGCAATGAATTTAAATTAACAAGATAAATATCAATCAAAATAAATGTAAACCAATCTTGTATATCTTGTATATCTTGACTTTACAAGTGGAAAACTGGAGACATGACTTTGGACCACCTTCATCGCTATGTGATGTATATGAAGATTGTGAAGTGGATTTTTGCCAAACTTAATTCAGTTCTCCATTATATTAATCAAGTATCTGGAGAGGCAGTGCCGGGAGGCACCCTGTTTTCTGAGGAGCAAAGGAGAAGTAGGGTTGCTCAGAGGAAGGCGCAGCACTCGTCTCCATAGGTAAAGAGCTGGTGAGCACCTGGGAACAGAGGACTCAAGAGGGGGAGGACAGCTATCTTTCAAAACCGAAAGCCCAGACGTGCAACACAGGAACTGCCTTAGAATGTCGCAGCCACGGGGCTCTGTCACCCAGGTGAAACCCTTTGAGCAAAATGTGGTCCAGAATTCAGATTTATTTTTCATTATGTGATGTCCAGAAGAGTCTTATGTGATGCTGCAGGGACACTGATATTTCTGCATCAAAACATGTGACTATGACTATAAGGACCAAAAACAGGTCATAGAAAGTTTCAGGTCAGGTTTTATCATCAAGCAAATTACAAAACTGGGCAAGTTTTGTTACTAAATTAGATACGGAGAACTTTCTATTTTTAGATTTTGGAATATGAGTGACCTCCGAGAACGTACACAACCAGTCTGATCCCCCTCCCCACACCTATTCTAATACCATCTGCCCCAAGTCGGCTGTATCTGGGCTCCAGGCACACCGGGATCCGTGCTGTCTCTTTCCCACCCAGGCGTGCTGCTCCCCAGAGGTCTCTGCCTTCGTCCTCCCGGAGGCCCTCTGCAACTTATCCCCATAGCCCACACCTTTATCTCCTTTCAGTCGTGCTCAAGTATATTTCCAAGGAGGCCTACTTGGGCCCCAGATTTAAAACTGAAACCTCTCCTGCATGGCATTGCTGATGCCCTGTGTTCTGCCTAGCTACTCCTAGTAATGCTACTGAGCACTTTCTAACATTAACTACATAGCTTACTTATTATGGTCAATCGTCTTTCTCTCCCTACTAGAATACAAGTCCCACGGAGGCAGGGATCATGGTCTTAACCCCCCTAGTAGAATACAAGTCCCACAAAGGCAGGGATCTTTACTAGGTTTTTAATTGCTATAATATCTCTAGCACAAAAACCATGCCTGGTGCATCCAAGGGAAGGTTGGTGGCAATATCAAAGGGACTCAGGCATTCAGTGGATGACAGAACAAGTTGATTTTTAAAATGCTTTTTGGTCCACAGCCAGGCTTCCTCAGGTCAGAAATAAACAGGGAAGAACAGGGAATAACAGCCCCTTTTCTTTGATATAGAGAGGCAGAAAAAGGCATGGGATTCCTTTTTCCATGTGTCTGTCTCCATGACAGGAATGACCAGATAGGACAATGTGTTCAGAACGTCCGGTAATTCTGAGCATCCCAGAACCTATAGGAAACTTTCTGCTATTCTGGCAGAACAAAACAATGAAAATGTACACTAGGTAGAGACAGCAAATTTGTCAGAAGTTTTCTCTAAACTCTCCCAGAGTTAGGAAGAGGCTTACCCTACCAAGGACTTGCCCTCCGTGTTCTCAAAAGCATTACAGCAGGACAATGTGGCATCACCAAGATGGGCATTCAGATTGTTCTTTAGAATATTAGAGTTCACGGTGAAAGAGAACTTTGGACGTGGTTGTCAGGTACAAAAGCCCATATTTGATGCACAGCCTGGCACCTGAATGTCCAGGGTTGTTAAAGAAATTGCTGACCTATCTTTTGTCAGCTTAATGAAACAACCATAATGGCCATGTCTGAGAGGAAATGATCTTAGGGGGTTAAGTCCAGCTTTGTATAAAAGCAAGAGTATCTTTAAACTTGCGTGTATTTCAATTTGAACATGCTAGGGAAAAAAGTACTGATAGTCATTTAAATTAGGCTCACAACCTTCTTTGTGCAAGGGACCCACTGTAGGACTTCTAAATGAGCAGTAATTTACCATCAAAAAGATACATATTAAGTCCCTTGGAAATAGTTTCGCCAGAATCAGAGCAATCATTGAAAGAAATTGAGGTCTGGGATGTTAGCAGCATTTGGATCAGATTGTTCAATTCCAGGCATTCTGAAGGTGCTCTGAGCACACAAGCCTGCAGGAGATACTGGCCAGTCACCCTTGCTTAGCCATACATGTGGGGAGGAAATGCATCTTCATTTATCCAACAGGGAAAACTTTATCCCACTTGCAAATGTGCTCATTTGTACGATATTGACTGAAATTCTTACCACTGGGCTCATAATACTATCAGCAGGGCCTATGATAATTGTGTTGAAAACATTTTACGTAATCTAAATCCAATAATAATTGAGTAACTCAACAATTCTATCTTCTGGAACACACTTTTTTATTTTAATAACTAAGATACTGTTGACCTTTGATTTCTAGGCCATAACCAAGCTAACCCAAATATTTACCAACTTCAAACAGTAGAACCAGAAGTTCTTACTTATATTACCATATACTATGAATATATATTGACGAGTATACTTACATTGGCTAAAAAATATACAGATAGCCAAAGTAACATGGAGATATCCAAAGCTGCATACTCTTTGAATGTGTGATAGTCTTACAGGATTTTGCAAGTAAAAATTTGATTATGGAAATTTAGAATCTCATTCTGATAGATGTAGTCCGTTTCATCATATATTTGTAATATTTCAATAATATTATTTAACCATCCTTTGCTTAAATTTTACATAGAAGTTCATCCAAATAATATAGGATATACACAATAACTGCAGTAGTTAGCAACCAATGAAATCAGAAGTCTTAAAGTCAAATATCCAGCTGTTGCCTGGATTATCCCAGCCACAGGAAATTAAGAGGCCTGACACTGACTGACACTTCCTGTTAGTTTCAAGGTTTGGGTTTGCAAGGCAAGGGATTGACTTTTACTTCTAACACTGTAATAATGGCTCTGTGATATGAGGAATACGGCCGTGCCTGCATAATCATTCATGATCCAAAAGACAGGGCTAGTCCTTAATATGGGTGGCTAAGAACATCACAGTTCCCAATCAATATGCCTTAGAGTACACAACTCTTTCTGAGAACACAGCTGAAAGAAGCTAAAGATGCAAGATAAAAGAGGCTAAAAGCCTCATAGTTCTGAATTTCAATTGAAATTGTCAATCTGACCTCAGGACATGTTTTGAAATGGATGTAGATGTAATGTGTGCATACGTATATACCCTAGCTGAGCCCAACAGGAAGCTACAGAAACAAAAGAGTGTGGTAATGAGTACCTCCTAGGCTCAGACTCTAATTTCTAATGATTGGTTCCCACTTAACAAGAACCAAGGATCCCTGGAGAAATGGCTAATTCTACATCACCGAGGTGGAAAATGTAAACTAAAAGCCATCTGACATGGCCAAGGACAGGGGTCTCCCACCCTGAGTAAGCCCTATTTATTTGAGTAGCGATAAAGATAATAAGTGTGATAGACCAAAACACACCAAATGTGTTTATATCCACAAGTTGAGGACAATGTCAGTGTCAACCATGGTGGTGATAACAATGACCATGATGCTGGGGACAGCAAGAATAATACTAATAACTCTCTTGGTCACTTTTAGGTGACGCCAGATAACTGCATCATTATTTTTGAAAACTTGCTAAAAAACACACACACACAATATCAAGCATTTATACCATCTCCCCTTTATTATTTACATATTAGGGTAACCAAATATTTGATATGGGAGAGTTTTTTTTTTCAGAAGTACTCTAGCTACCGAGCCAAGAAGGGACAGTATCACAGAACCAGTCTGCAGCCCTTGATGGATGAATGAATGCAGAAATGGTCATCGGTGGCTAATGACATCACAACAAAGGACATAATTTGCAAGAAACACACTCAAAGAACACATTAGCTGTCACTCCCAGAGGGCAACAAGCAAAACCCAAAATATGGGAAACTACAGGACAAGCACAATTTCAACAACACCCACTACCACCACAAATGGGAAATGGATAAAGAACCCAAAGATAAATGGACTTAAGAGACTCGTGCAGTTGCAAAGTGTAAACTATACTGCTGTCACAATTCAAACTATACTGCTGTCACAATTCAAACAGGCTGCTAAAAGAAATAAGGTTATAAGACAGTCAAGGAAATCTGAACACTGGCTGTTTTTCCAGGGCACACTCAGTGTCTATTATTATTATTTTAAGGGCTCTTATCTTTAAGAGCAGGGGTCTGAAGCTAAATCCAGCCTGTCTCCTGTTTTGTACAGCTTGGAAGCAAAGAATGGTTTGCACATTTTTTAATGATTAAAAAAACAAAGCAAGAATAACATTTTGTGACAATGAAATTCATACGAAATTCAAATTTTAAGGTCCATACATACAGCCGCATTGAAAACGGCCACCCTCATTCATGTACGTGTTGTCTGCGGTTGCCTTTCTCTACAAGAGCGGAGCTGAGCAGCTGTGCCAAAGACTGGCTGGCTTGCAAAATTTACTATCTGGCCCTTTACAGAAAATGTTTGCCAGCCACTGTTTTAGAGAAACATTTACAAAGTTAAATGATATGATGACTGGGATTGCTTCAAAACAATCAGAAGGGGAGCAGGTGGAAACAGAGATGCAGCAATTGGCCACATATTGTTAGGTGTTGAAGTTGGACGCTGAGTATTATGAAGTTTATTACATTATCTCTCTACCTCTGTACATGTTCGCAATATCTACAATAAAAGTAAAACTAAACTTGTCTTCAAAGAAGCAATTAGAAAACAACCTCTTGTTTCGGCATTTCTCAACGACTATTTTAACCATGATTATTTCCCCAGGAAAACAAATGATTTTGCTGCTGGCTTATAAATATTCCAGTGCTGTAGAACTATTTTGTCTAGATGCCATCCACTTCCTGCAAATGCATCAAGCCATTTATAGGTTAAACGTACCACCAACAGTAGAAGAGAAAATGCACTTTGACCAAGGAGAGCCATAACCCAGGTCTAGCTGGCCTGTTCTTTGGCAACATTTGCATAACTAATAATCATATGCCCAGCACATGGAAAGTGTATAATATACATTTCTTGAGGGAAAGTAATCATGGGCTTCCAAATCTTAAGAATAAACAGAAACTCCATTAATTAGTTACTTGTCCTTTGCGCTTTAGTGGACACTACTTCTTAAAACAGAGACAAACAATTTTATTACGCTTGGACAATAGCCAATCTCTTTTCTTTTGGATGAAGGGAATGAAGGAAATGAAGGATGGCAGTTTTATAAGCAGAAGAGATACAGAAGAGAATAACAATCTGCTCTGTGATTTCAAAGTTCACCCTCTGTAGGAACTGCCTGGATGCCACTGTGGGCCGGTCAGAGATCTTGTCTGAGACTTGCCTCAGACTGAGTCACAGCTAGACTAAATGCAGCATGCTCTGTTCTCTGTTTCATTTCTACAGTCCGAAAGAAGTTTTTGAAATCAGAGCCCACCCAAAGTTGCCAAATTTTCTTTCCATCTCGAGGAAGGAGTTAACTAAACTTCTCTCTTTCTTTTCTCTGTACATGATTCTAGATTGCAAGACCAGAATCTTCTAGGACTTTCAAAAAGGCCACCTAAGGCAGAGATATAAACCTCCTACCTAAAACATTTCCATGTT
The DNA here is from genome assembly GCA_030068075.1 of Paguma larvata. Taxonomy (NCBI): domain Eukaryota; kingdom Metazoa; phylum Chordata; class Mammalia; order Carnivora; family Viverridae; genus Paguma; species Paguma larvata. Next base: position 55,691,110 of record CM057835.1, on the reverse strand, counting down.
TCCCACTCCTTCCAAAAGAGATGGAATAGGAAAAATCTAGAGATCCTAATAGTGTCCAAAGTCTCCAGGACCCTCAGGCCAAGGCCTGGGTCAGTAAAAGGAGATAGAAAAGGCAGAGCATTAGTATTCTCGGCCCTCAAATTAAATTCCGGAGCACAGTCATTCCTGTCTTCTCATGACAGCTATGGATTCGTGGAAGAGAAACAAATGACCCATTTGATGAATATGAGAAAAGCAACAGAAAATTGCTTTCACAGGATTTATGGCTCTTGGCTCCAAAGTAAGCAATCCTTAAGAGGACTAGCTGAATGTCTTTCTCTTCTGCCCTCCAAACTGAACCATCCTGACCTGTAGTTTTCAAAGAACAACTTCCCATCCTGGCCTGGAAACCTTCGGACTGCTATGGAGGACAAAGCTCTCCGATCGGTGTTCCGGCTTTTTCTGGGGCATCCTTCTTAAAGCACCAGCAGTTTACATCTGTTTGGATTGAGTTGGGTAATATCACAAAATAAAATTTATTAATTAATACCTCCTGGAATCTCCCCAGGTAGTCATACTGGTTTGTTAATGTAAAATGTATCTTTACCTTTAAATTCAGCGAATCCCAAATCATACTAAATTAAAACATATGGTATAAGCTTTGAAGGTTTTTGGTGGTTTCAGTTTGAATGTTCCATATTGTATTATATATATGGATATACAACTGACTAAAACAATAATGGATGTAATTTGAACCACTCAAAGTTTTAAGGAGCAAATGGTTCCTATAGCAACTGAAGATAGTTGTCTTTGTGCATTCCTGGTATTTTCTATGATGGTAAGTGATGTTAAATTTATGCTTTAATATATATGGCGTAAAATAGCCAAGTTAAGCTTGCCAAGGGAACCATAATTTTACTTCTTTTCAAAATCATTTTATGGCTTTTATATATAATAGCAAAATTGGTCTGATACACAGTTCTGATTTTTCTCCCTCATAATTTATAAAGGAGACTAAAAGCCACCAAGAAAGGTTGACCAAACATACACGTTCCATAACACAAAAGCCAAAGCAACATCCGCAAACATGAATGCAATTTTAATTTTAAATTCTGATAAAAGCCATCACTTAAATTACAACATGATGTTTATCAATTCACAAGGAAATGTCTGGGTCTTTGTACTATGCGAGAGGCATTAGAGTTAAGGACGTACATTCTGGAGTTAGATGGCTTGGTTCAAATCCTAGCTCTTGTTACTAGCAATGTGCTACTGGAAAAATTACTAAAACCTCCCAAGCGTGTTTCTTCTTCTCTGGGCCTATAAGAGAGTGCTCCTGGGGATCAGTTCAGAGAAAAAAGTACATGAACATAGCCTAGCAGAGTACCTGCACACACCAATGCTCAGTAAATGGAATTGTAATTCCTTTATCTCAAACACATTTGTTGAGGGGCGCCTGGGTAGCTCAGTCAGTTAAGTGTCGGACTTCAGCTTAGGTCATGATCTCACAGTCTGTGAGTTCAAGTCCTGTGTCAGGCTCTGTGCTGACAGCTCAAAGCCTGGAGCCTGCTTCGGATTCTGTGTCTTCCTCTCTCCCCCTCCCCTGCTCACAGTCTCTCTCTTTCTCTCTCAAAAATAAAAAAAAATAAAAAAAATTAAAAAAATCAAATCAAACACATCTGTTGAAGTGAGCAATATAAATGCTAGTAATATAATTTATAATTTACTCATTAGCAAATAAAATTCCATAGTAGGTCAGAGGATGTATCCTTAATGAAAACCAATTTAAGTTACTAAAATCTAGATTTTACTTTTTTCTCTCAAAACAAAACAAAAACAGAAACAAACAAACAAACAAAACCCAAAGGTCTAAAAATCTAGCTGAGCAAATAAATGTGAAAATTTATGAAGCTGGTGAAAAATACTAGTTCCACAATTGGGTAACTCATACCCAGTTAAGTGGAGTTATGTATCAAACTCTCTAAAGAAAAAAAATCTCTAGTCCAATAACTAATAAAGTTTTCATCCTAAGTGAATGTTATTTTTAGAAATTCAGTCTTCCCAAATTAAGAGCTCATATTGAATTACTTTCCATACCAAAAAAAAAAAAAAAAAAAAAAAAAAAAGTAAAAGAAAAGCAAAGAACGAAAAAAGAAAGGAGTGATGTGGGTTCATCCATCAATTTCTATGACACAGCTCTATTGTCATAGTGAGGAGTCAAACACATTATCCTTGAGAGATATATTTCCATTACCTTTAACTAAGGTCCTGTGGCAAGGATTTTTTTCGTAAGGGGTGAATTAGAAAACAAAATTTTACAACAGAATTAAAAATACCTAGGGGAAAGGTGTAAGAGATGAAGGTTTGGGAAAGATGATATATTAACCACATTTGTTTCCAAAATTACTCTAACTCTACATGATAATTGTGGCATACTCTGAAATATAAGCAAAAGAGACACCACTAGGTCTGTATGTCCCTTCTTTCATCAAAACCATTCCTTGGAGATGAATCAAGCATCTCAGAAAGACAGATTTTGTGCCTGTTTCTAGTGCCTGTTTTCCTGGTCCAACTCTGGACCTCTTAGACTCACCTGGAGGAGACACATGATTTGTTCAGGCAGTCAGTAACTCAAGTGCCATGAGCAAGTGATTACTGAGCATCTGTTTTGTGATAGGTACAATTCTAGGTGCTACCTGACAACCAGTGTTTTTAATAGAGTATGTCAAGGTAATTACTAATTTCCTTTTCTATTTCTATGAACAGATACCTGGTTTTTTTAAATCTGTATTTTTTGTTTTTTTTTTAATGTTTATTTATTGATTTTGAGAGAGAGAAAGAGAAAGAGGGAGACGCGGGAGGGGCAGAGAAAGAGGGAGACAGAGAATCCCAAGCAGGCTGCGCACTGTCAGCACAGACCTCGATGCAGGGCTTGATCCCACAAACCATGACATCATAACCTGAACCAAAATGAAGGGTCGGACACTTAACCAACTGACCCACCTATGCACCCCTGAACAGATGCATTTTTTGAAATCACTTAAAAATGTTATTCTGGTGCCTTACTTCTAATAAACACTAAGTTCTATTTGCTAAAAAAGTAAAACTCAATTATATTGTGCTATGATGGTTCTCAAGTTAACACAGGTTATTTTTCACAGTTAACCTGAGTATATTTGGTTAAAAAAGACCACTATATTTGAAAGACAAGTACTCAATGAAGAAAAATGTCCACATGATGAAATTTACTAATTTATAAATATTTTTATATTTATAATTGACCACTAGCAAATGAAATTGTATTTAATAAATATCATAATAAACACCGAATATATGATTGTGGTAAAGTTTCCTGCCTTTTATGAGCTTTCATTTTCTCATTTATAAAATAAGGAATTTAATTTGAAGACTGTTCCACATTCTGATGTTATATAATTCTGTAATTCTAAAAAGTAAGCACCTGAAAAATGGTAAGGGCCCCTAAGATCTGTTGAAAGAAAATGATTATTTTCCAGGTTTCCTTTCCTCCCAGGGACTCTTCACCCAATTTGTACATGTCTGTTCCTGGCTTGATCAGAGCTGCCATTTACCTACTGTTGAGAAGACACCTCCGCTGCTTCTGTGATTTCTAGCGTGTGTCATAGAGACTGAACCACTTTCGTTCCTCGCCCACTTCGGAGTTTAAGTGGGAACCAAAGGCTACAGACCAAATGTTTGTGTCTCTCCAAAATTCATAGGCTGAAACCTAACCATCAATGTGATGCTACTGACGTGGGGCCTCTGGGAAGTGATTAGGTTTGGACGAGGTCATCAGAGTGAAGCCTCCGTCATGGAAGTGGTGTCCAGAAAAGGGGATTCCCAGAGCTTTCTCTCCACATGGGAGGAGTAGTAAGAAGGACGTCTGTAAGCCAGGAAGCCAGCCCTCACCAAACACTTTACCATGATGGTCCCCTGATTTTGGACTTCTGGTCTCTAGAAGTGTGAGAAATAAATGTTTGTTGGTGAAGCCACTCAGCCGGGGAGAGTCTGTTACAACAGCCCAAACCAACGAAGACACTGAGTAAGAAGAGGAAGACATTCAGAGGAGCCACCAAAATGTATCAAAAATGAATTAAATAACAAAAATGACAAAAATGCCCACACTACAGAGATTCAGGGGAAGAGGGCGAGGTGGTCTGTGTTCCCTAGGAAAGAATGTGCACACGCCATCTTCACGTTTATGGCCATTAGTACTAGCCTTGGTGATCATCTTTGTTTACCGAAAAGTTAAGATAGGTATTATAAACACGAATCTCAGGAGAAACAGTATATGTAGGAAAATAAAATTTTAAATATTTAAGGGGCATCTGGGTGGCTCAGTTGGTTAAGTGCCTGACTCTTGATTTCGGCTCAGGTCATGATTTCAAAGTTCCGGAGATCGAGCCCCACACGCTGGACTCATGCTGACAGTGCAGAACCTGCTTGGGATTCTCTCTCTGTCTCTCTGAGGCTCCCCCATGCCACTCTCTCTTTCTGTCTCAAAATAAATAAATAAAATACATAAAAATAAAATAAAATACTGGAGAAAGAACAGTAATTTTAATACAATCGTATATGGCATAAGGGTTTTTTTTTTAGGACTGCATAAAAAATATGTATGTCAGATATTGCCCATCAGCATAACATGTAAGTAGAAAAGAAGACTATCTAGGGGCACCTGGGTGGCTCATTTGGTTGAGCAGCAAGCTCTTGATTTCAGCTCAGGTCATGATCTCATGGCTTATGTTGGGCTCCCTGCTGTCAGACCTGGCTTGAGATTCTGTTTCCCTCTCTCTCTGCCCCTCCCCTTCTTGTGCATGCGCACGCGCTCTCTCACTCTCTCTCACAAAATAAATAAATAAACTCAAAAAAAAAAAAAAAAAAAAAGAACACCTAAAATTCCATTTTCTCTTCTCTGTGTTCTATATCTACAAATACTCTATGATATGTTTAAACTGCAGGCTCCACAGTGATCAGAATGTTGATAATAACAGGCAATACTGTCATGTTTTGGGTGCTTGAATGGTTTTACACATACATTTAATCTGAGTATCTCCCACAGTTACAGTTCCTGCTGTATGCATAGATTGCTATATCTGATAGCATATAGCAAGTATCTTCAACAAATGCACTGCACATCACTTTTACTACAAAAAGAAAAAAAAGTTTTGTAGATGCGGTCTCCCTACTGTTCATGTTCTGAAAAGTGTTTTAAGTCTTTTGCTTCTATACTAATTGATGCTCATGAACTGTGCTTTACTTTTCTATTCTGTATTCTAGAAAATTCGATTCTATGATGACAATAACCTGTGGCCCACAGATGAGATGGAGAAAATGTAAGCAGATGGGACACATCTGTTAATCATAAACATTTCTTCATTAGTGTCATCAACAGATTTATATGTACCATGTTTCTGTGAAAGGCTCTGACAGTGATCATATTTAATCTATATTTTAAACAATCAAGTCACTGGCCATTTTTCATAAAGGTGGATCAATATGGACATGTAATACATATGGATTTTTTTTTTGGGGGGGGAGGTCATTATTGCTCCTTGATGTTAATCAGGTAATGTCAGTCACAACCAAATTCTTTCAACAGAGTGCTAAGTACATACTATCTATTCACCTAGCGCAGGGACATGGGAAAATGGCGTGGAATGGTAGAATCGAACAGTGGTGAAGTAAAAGAAACAGAGGTGTACTACTCCCAGCCTTTGTGACCCTGCACAATACTGCACCCCAAACTCATTGATAAAAGAAGTAGAAGACCAGGGGAATGAATGCATGAGACTCTACACAAATGCCGACTGTAGAACTCAAAATATGGTAATACAAGTAAACCAAATTATTATAAATGATTATACTCCAAAATATCAATGTTCCCCAAAGAAAAATATATTATTGACTTTGAAATCTTGACTTACCATTGAGAAAATTCAAATTACAGAAAACAACTAAAAATATTTTTCTCATTCATTTTTCTGCCTGGATCTCAGCATTTCTTTGAGGGTGCAAGTGACTTTATATGCAGAGAAGCATTTTTAAAACTATTATAGCAATGGGGTAATGAAAACATATTACCATATTCATACCTCTAGACTAGAAAGACCTGGTCCATGATTCCAGGTCTGCTTCTCCCCACAACTTCTACTGAATGACCGGAGGCAAAGGCCAGGGCATTGGCAAGAGGGCAGGAGGGCTCTGTGAAACCATCAAGTGCTGCAAGTCCTCCTTGCCACCAGAAGCCACTCTACACAAACGCAGTTTAATAGAAACCATTCTTGCAAGTGAAGGACACTAGTCTTATTTCGTCAGTTATTAATAAAGTAAACATCTCCCCACAAGATGCCTATCCAACCAGAGGAAATAAATCATTTAACGGTAAAATTATTCTAACACCACGATGATTCACAAACCAAACAGCATGCCATGTGCAGGACAGACTAAGATTCACTGAGAATTTCAAAGTCACAACACCTCTGTTTTTATCATGCCCTTTAGGGCATGACCATGTGGAGAGCTGCAGGACAACAGGTGATCACTGGTGCCAAGAAGGGCAAGAAAAGACTGGGTAACAGACCATGAAAGGCATTGATGGATGGGCTGTAAAAACAACTTATCAATGCTACTGATCAAATCTGATAGAATAAAAACAAGAGAGTCCAGGGACATGGGGAATTCAACATGACAGTCAGATCGAGGCAACTGAATACAGGTACCAGTAATACATTAGGTTTTGGCTTTTTCTTTCCTGATTTGGAACATGTGCTGTGCTTTGCTTCAGACTAGTGATTGTCAACTCTGAACACGCACTGGAGTCACCTGGGGAGCCCCGAGCGCAGGGCCCTGCCACAGACCAATGAAATCAGAATCCTGGCGTAGATTGGGAAGTTTTTAAAAACTCCCCATTCTAATGGCATAAGGGCTCAAACTCTGCATTTAGACCTGTTTTTCAAAATAGCAGCCTGCTTTCTCCCTATTATGTGACAGATTCTCTGTAAAACAAAGTCTTTTTAAAAGTGGTTGAAGATCCCCAATGCCCAAGGTAACACTGAAGTTCAACTAAGAGCATCCCAAACCCAGGATATTTGCAAAAACACAAAGAGCAAATTGTATCCTCAATTTGCCTGTAAATTCTTGGGAATATCTAAGACTCTGTTGAGGCCAGAGCTTAGATTTTATATTGTGTTCTCTGAAGTAACATTAACACAAATATCAGGAGCTCGAAACTATTTTCCATGAAAAATTAAGATTTCTAGAGATAAATCAAAGATGACAGGATAGTGTCATTTTTAGGAGGCAGTTAATGCATTGTGGAAAATGCCAATTAAAAACGTCTGTCTCATCAATTACCATACATAACCCATCTTGATCACGTTAAATACCAAAAAACCACTAAGAAAATAATTTTCAGTCTCTCACATCAAGATTCTAAAAGAACCTGGAAGTGGGACATAGAGGAAAAAGCAAAGTCAAATACTGAAGATTAGGGTCAAGCACAGTTCTCATGGGCTGCAAAATCTCTTATAGTAGTGAGTACAAACTTTTAGAGAGAAGGAAACAGTAAAGATGAATTTGGTTCATGCAATCTCAGTCCTCTGCTTACACTCTTCCTTCCTGGCCAGGGGATGCTCTCCCAGGGAGACCAGGAGATGAGAAAACAACGACATCAAGGTAGAAGGGTGAGGAATTGTGCAGAGGGTCCAAGAGTATTGAAGAATCCTCCTCCGGAAAGGATTCCTCAGTTGTCGCCATGCTGTCGAATATGGGGAGAGGACATTTGGCCATCTTCCACTTTCCCCAGAAGTGAAGGAATAAAAACAACCATTTATTTCACTGAGGATGACAAAAAGGCAAGAGGAATTTCAAAGTTGTAGAGCGTCACGCAAATGTGACATGGCACAGTCACTGTGACACTGCGGAGGAGGAGGGAAGAGGAGAGGTCATACGCACAGAGGAAAGGTTGGCATGCATGAAGCGGAAGCCATGATGGAACAGAACAGATACACAAAGAGGTTAAATCATGAAGTTAGCTCAGCAGCAAACTAAGTATGGAATTAATTGGACCAAAACAAAGCCAACTACAGGATCTGTAAGAAAAGAGGGGTGGGCGGAATCAACACTGGTCACGATCAAGAGTGAGCATCTTGGGGTGCCTGGGTGGCTCTGTCGGTTAAGTGTCCGACTTCGGCTCAGGTCATGATCTCACAGTCTGTGAGTTCAAGCCCCGAGTCGGGCCCTGTGCTGACAGCTCAGAGCCTGGAGCCTGCTTCGGATTCTGTGTCTCCCTCTCTCTCTCTGACCCTCCCCCACTCATGCTTTGTCTCTCCTGCTCTCAAAAATAAGTAAAAAAAAAAAAAAAAACATGAAAAAAAAAGAGTGAGCATCCTGTAGATCACTGCATAAAAGGAAGAAACAAGAATGAAATTGGAGAATGCCACGGGTTAAGGCAATCAAACTCAGAGCGTAAAGAAGGGAGTGGTGTTCTGGTTAAAGGGGACAAGTCACTTAATCCCATGCATTCTCTCAGAATTCGGGTGACCTTGGAAAATCCATGAAACTATCTGTCATATGCAAAATACATATGGTGGAATTTCAAGGACTGGAAAACAAGGCAAAGAAATAATGATGATACTAGAAATGTGTACTTAAGTCCTTAAAAGCTAAAGATCTGTTGTTAATTTCTAAGTTAAGGCTTTTCCCCTTGTGGAAATTCAAATTATAAAAAGATATAAATATTATATACGCGCGCGTGCGTGTGTGTGCACGCGCCCGCGCACGTGAGTGATATTCTGGATATTTCTCCAGAGGAAGGGCAGGGAAGAGCTCTATATTTGGTACTTTAATATCCTGCTCTAAAAGTACTTTTGACAGCCAGATTTTCGAAGCGAGATGGCTAAGTAGAAAAGGGAAAACACAGAAAAAAATTTTAAAGGTCTGTGAAGAACAGTTAGCTTATCTAGAACGCTTAGTAATCTGACAACTTATTAATAAAGGAGGAAAGGAACGGACACGACTCGGGTCATCAATCGTCTATCAGCAAACCGACACTGACCCGGACCCATGGGCCCCTCCCCAGGGGGCGTGTACTCCTGCCTCTGGAGGAGACAGTGGCTTACTGTACCTGCAACCAGAGCCTGTCGCCCGCCACGGTCCGGCCGATGGCACTGCACTGGAAGGTAGCAAACTGGCCAGCATTGACTTCCACATTCTGAATCCGCAGGAAGTGGGGAGTTCTGGCTACATGAACAGAAAGAATTAAAGGCATTAAAAGTGGAGATCTGTAACTTCTAGGTGTCTTTTTAAACCTATTTGCAATTTTGGGCCTTCCCATTTTGTTTACCTTTGGAAAAATACTGCTTTTGCTTGTAAGAATGCTTTTGAGATTTCATTATGATTGTAAAGGGTATCATGGAAGGCTTTGGTGTGCTCTGAAAGAACACAGAAGCCAAGCATTCTGGGATAGAACCAAGAAGAAAGAAGATATTTTATTGTTCCTGCTGTGCAAATTATCATAGCTCAGCAGTATTCTTGTAATAACAGATCTGTATTAATAAAGATTACACTGAAGCCTAATTGATGTTTTGAACAAAAACATATTAGATATTTATACTAGCAACATGAAAAGAACAGTAAGAAGTTAAATGATGTTGTCAAGGAAACTTTTTAAGCCGAGTACAAAGCTGTGTGTAATATATATTTTAATACAACTAATTGCCATGCAGTATTCCTTATGCAATATTTCCCAAATACCAAAAATACTATGCCCAAAGACAGACTTTGTGGAGTTAGGTTGGGACTGCCATAGTGTGGCAGTTTCTGCTGATTCTTATACCCAATTTAAGAGAAAAGAATGATTCCAAATGCTAAACAACATTAAGTTTCATACACTGTCCATGGGGGACAGCCCTCCGAATAAAGGATGATTCTATTTGATCTGAGAAGCCCAGACCAAATTTCTGCAACACACTGAAAGCGTGCGTTAAGGAACAGCCATGACAGACCAGGAATTACATTTTATGATAATTTCTGTTTTTTTAGGAAAAACTCTCTTATCACAGCAATGACAAGATAAAAGCAAAGGGGCTGGCTGGGAAGGGGGAGGTTAGGGAGTAGAAAAGGAAGAGAACAGGATGTCAGTATTTTCTGGAAGGGATGGATAAATCTTCTGGACAATAACTAGAATAAATTTATTATGCCAGCTTTTCCCCAATGTCAATGTGTCCTTAGGCCATGTCTAGACATGTTCAAAGAATGGTGCCCCACTACTGAGAACCCCAACATGATAAGCTAGCACTAATATTAGCCTGTGCAGAGCATAATTAGGAATGGAAGGGGGCTACTATTCAAGAACAAAGAGAAATGCATTTTAATATCAGTAACGCACAGGAAAAGCCCATTACTAATTTGGAGGCCACTAGTAATTCGAAAAATGTATTCATGATGCTTAGCATGCAAAATGTCCTAAATAACTTCTAAAACAGCAGTATAACCATGGGTCATTGTTTCTAATACTAATATATTAATTTAAAGCCTTCTGACCTATTTTTCACTAACTTATCCTTGGCCAAGAATAACATGATGCTATGGTTTTTGAAGACCTCTATAAAAGGTCCCTAAATCAAATTTCTCTTCTAGTCTCTGAAAGCTGAAAGATACTTTGTTTTTAGAAAATGGAAAAGGGTAACATGCTTTGAGCATCATGTACCAGAATATTTCCTGTTGAATATTCACAAGTGTTCCATGAGGTAGGTATTCTTTTCCATTTTGCAGATGGGGGATCTCGTGGATGCTTGCCTAGTAAGTGTCGGAACCAGAGAGTGGACAGTTCCAAAGTCTAGGCACAGCCCACTAAGGCACGGCCTCCACGAGCCTCCCACCTGCGTCTGCCTCTCCCCCGCTCTCATATCAGAAGTGCATCCCTGCCTAAATTGAAACATAGCTTCTTTCAAAGCCTTTCTCAAAGGGCTTCCTTCCATGGATTCTCTTGTTAGACACTTCCAATATCACATATCCTCCATCTTATATATTACAGTTATGGGGATGACACTCCTTGTTGGGATTATTGGGATGATATTTACTGTCATCTCGATCACTTGTATGTGCAATAAATAGCACTTAATATTAATACTTCACACATGGTAGACAGTACCATAACTGAACTGAATTCACGTTATATAAAATTAATAGTAAAATTAGTATTATTTAGAATTAATAAAATTTATATTAGTTAAAATTAATGAATGAATTAATATTATTTAAATTGAGCTTGTATATGTCAATAAATTGAATTTATATTCTTTAAAATTGTTTACTTGAGGGGGCACCTAGGTGGCTCAGTCAGTTAAGCCTCCGACTCTTGGTTTCAGCTCAGGTCATGATCTCACGGTTTGTGAGTTCGAGCCCCATGTTGGACTCTGCGTTGACAGCATGGAACCTGCTTGGGATTCTCTCTCCCTTTCTCTCCACCTCTCCCCTATTCTCTCTTTTCCTCTCAAAAATAAATAAATAAAAAATAAAAAATAAAATTATTTACTTGCGATTTTAACTTCTGTAGAATTCTACTCTCTCAACCTCACCTCTGACACAAATGAACAAACTTTTGCTACGCAAAAATACACCAAATATTATTTTAGATTTACCTATATTAGTGGTTCCCAGTATTAACAGAGATCATTAAGAATTTGAGATCTGACTAAATTAAGAGGACTATATTGAAAGCCAGAAAGCTCTTTGCTTGTCAAGAAATAACATAAGCAAGTGGAATATTCTTCTTCTTCGAACCCAACACAACACATCCATTATAGTATGAAATGTTTTTCTCCTGTAAAATGATTCTAACCACATCACCCCTAGCTACATGGACATCAAACGACACCATGTACAAAGCATTTGAAAAAGGGAGAAAAGTAATGGAAGAGGGAACTCCTCTGTTTGCAGGTGTGTTTGTAGAGAAGATTTTATCTACTTTACAGGAATTTGAAGGCAGATCATCAGAAAAGTCTATGCTTTGAGGACACACATGCACATGTGCACACGCACATATGTGTGCGCACACACACACACACACACAACTACCCTGCACTGCTGGTTCCCTAGGGAGCTGTTAGATCCATTTCCTGTCAACCTTCCTGAGCTGTCAGTGGTCCCCTTTGTTCAAGAGGTCTGCCAGTGACACAGCCTCTGCCTGTCTACAGAAACTGCTCTCCTCAGATCATCAGCAAGCCCCTAAGAGGCCCAACAGCCTTCTTTCCTTCCTCTTCCTGACTCGTCTCCCAAGGGAAAATGCTTTCAGCCACAGTGATTTTTTTCCAAAAATTCCCTAAAAAACTTTCAAAATTCTACTTTCAAAACCGCTTTTCTTCAGCTTTTTCCTTTGTTCATTCTTCTTTGTGCTCTACTCTAAATGTGATTTGCTTCAGATTTAGAACTCTGCTCACTTCCCTTTTCAGAGTGTGTGTACTCCCTGATAGGTATCCTCTGCTCCCATGGAGTAATGTGAGGTTCTCAGAAACAAGGAACATGTGACTGGATCACCGAGCTACACTCCTGTTAGCTGCAAAGGAAGTTCTCCATCACTGGGAGCCTTGGAGCCACTCCGGTTAATTGTGTGGCCCCCACAAAGGCAGACAGGCCCCTCGAGAGTCAAACCTGACATCATGCCACACCCCAGACAGAGGGCACCCACACCGAGGAAAACAACAACAGCCATGTACTCCCCATCAGTCAGCTGAGTGCTAGAGCCATATCCGCTGACGGGGTCACACCAACATGAAAGCTCACAAGCCGGGTGTGCTCAGAGGCTGATAAATACTACAGGGAACTACTGTCCTAGGAACAGAGTTGTTTTTGTTTTTGTTTTGTTTTGTTTTTAAATCAGAACCTTCAGTCCAGTGACTAAAAAACTGGGTCACAGGAGAAGTAGGGGCAATGACAATGATAGCTGACTTAGATTTTATGATTTTATGAGATGGACCCAGTACACAGAAACTCTGGACAGCCATGTTGCCCTAAGCGTAAAGAAGAGTTTTCTAACACTGAAACTGACAGAACATGGTATGAGCTGGCTAGTGAGGGAGCCATATGTAGAGACAGAGTTTGCAGCTGGCTGGGCAGAGAGGCAGGTAGACTAGGCACCCCATTTACAGTTGGCATCTTACAGATTGTTGCCAGCTTCTCAGTGGTTCCTTCAAGCCCTTATAACCTCTTCCCCCACTGCCTTCGTAGTACTTCCCCTATAGCAATGGGGACCTTGCTTTCTTTGTCCTTGGATATTTTGAGGGGGCTGCATCTTCTGCACCCTCTTTGGAGACAACTCATGCATCCGTGGATAAGCCATAAAAAGGCTTATGGTTTGAGTCATATTTAGAATGAGTATACTCCCTGAATCTGGGTTGGAATCCCAGGCTTCTTTGGAAGATGCCTCTTGGGCTGGAAGTTCCTCCGTCCAGTTTTGGTTTAGACCTCTCTCTTCTCCCTGTTTGATCCTGCTCCACTCATCGGAACTGCTCAGTCAGCGGACATGCCCCTTTTCAAATCACTGACGCCTACATGCCCCACCAGTGCAGGGCTGACGGTCTGCTTCCTTTCCTGTTGGCGTGACTTTACAAAGGATAATTCAGAAATTCAATGGCTCCTTTGAGAAAATCTCCCAAAATGGCTCCCACACACATTGAGAACCCCCACTTTCATATTCCTGTGGACTGTTACAGATTATCTTGCATATTCAGATAGCAGGACGTCTCACAAATGTTGCCTTCTCCTATCCATCTTATGGTCTCCTACTCTGCTCGTCTCTTACTGCAGGCCACTGTAGTAAGTCGGGTCTCTAAAACCAGGTTTTGTAGTGTGTCGCCAATTTCACAATAACTTGTGTTTAAAGGGATACTGCATCTGAGCTGCTATTCTGCAGTTTCACCTCCCACCACCTTGGTTAAGCCTAGGATCAGTTCCAAGCCTGTCGTGAAGGGTAGCAAAGTATTTTGAGTATCACCTCTGGTATATCCTTGCATAGGTAAGCTACTAAAAAATAAAAATTAAAAAAAGCCCGTTGCAAAATGTCCATGTGTTACTCATGTATGTCTTAGACCTGGATTCTTACCCTGCACTCCACCTATGACTCCTCCTCTCCCCATTCCCCAGAGCCCCTAAATTTCTCAAAATCTCTCTTGTTTTTCTTATGCACTACAAGCGAGTTCTCTTAAATTTCTTACCCAGAAGGGCCAGTCAAGCCCTTGGTGTGTGGGACCAAGACAGCCCAGCACCCACTTCTCCTACAGATATAGAAATGCAAGAGAGATTCTCTTTCACAGAGTAACATTTCCCTTCCTGCTATAACAATTACAGACTTTCAGCCCTTCAAAGGCTTCTATACTTTCTGAGTGGCACAAGGGGAAAGATAAAATACATTCAGTTTGAACATCAAGAGTAGGTTTCCTATGAACAAAAATAATTTACAGAAAATGAATCACAAATCTTGAAATTTTTAATTTTCTTCCTTATTCAGCATGGCAGGAGAGTTATTTTGGAACAGCAAGGGTGCATATCCATACAATTTTCTTTTTCCTTTTTTAAATGCATAGCATGTTTCCAAACTGCCTGAGAAATAATAGAACTCATTCTCCCCCAAATCTGAATGACCTCCAAAAACCACCAACCTGGACCAACTTCATTTATATATTCTGTCTCCTAATATGGCTGCTATATGGCAATTGATTTAATCATTTTTCCTAGGATTTGTGATTTAAATAACTTATTTTCACTTTTAGGAAAGATTTTCAATAATAAATATTAAAAATAGGGAAGTATTTAATTTTTTAATCATATGTAAATTTATGTCAAAGAAGCAACTTTTGAAATATGCATACATTGCTGCACACTGGTTTTTGTTTTTGTTTTTAGCGTTTTTTTATTTTATTTTCTAGAGACATAGAGACAGAGAGTCAGCAAGGGAAGGGCAGAGAGAGAGGGAGACACAGAATCTGAAGCAGGCTCCAGGCCCTGAGCCGTCAGCACAGAGCCCAACACAGGGCTCGAACTCACAGACTATGAGATCATGACCTGAGCTGAAGTGGGTGGCTTAACCGACTGAGCCACCCAGGCGCCCCCTACACTGTTTTATTTTGTTGCTGTTGTTGTTACTGTTGTTGTTGTTTTAATGGAATGTGTCCTGTAACCTGTTGAGGAGACACATAGGATGTTGACCTAAAGCCTGAGTAATCTGAGGAAGGCTGAAACTGACCTTTGATTGACCCAGGCTCAGAGTGAATTCAGGAAGGTTCATAAAGATTATTTATCGCACTAGGGAGAAGACAGATGAAAACCCAACTCATGAGAACAGTTGGAAAATGGGATAGGAGTGGTGAGGGAGTAAAATGAAAGTAAAAAAAAAATTCCATTGGAATAAAAAAGGAAGCTTCTAGCACCTGAAAGAATCCTCAGGGGGATATTATGAGCGGCTATGTTATTCATGGGTTGCTCTGAGGTCTCTGGTGGGACCTCTGGCTTTGCACTGCACTATCAGAACAAACCCTTGCCATTAAGAAAACTGAACACTGTTAAATATGGTCTATTGGTCTCCTTCTCCCTTTTTTAAGTAATCATACACTTAAAAAACTAATGAAATGTCATCACAATTTTCCCTTGTTAAATATTCATCTAAAAGTATTTGAAATTCTGCCTGATACACATCAACGGTTCTCAACTGGGGCAATGCCACCCCCCACTCAACCCAAGGAACATCTGATAATGTCTAGAGACAATTTGGTTGTGAGAACAGAAATGGAAAAGGTAGGGGTTCTACTGGTACCTAGTGAAAAGAGTCCATGGATGGTGTCGAACATCCTGCAATGCACAGAAATCCCCTACCAAAAGGAATTACCTGCTCCAGAAGGTCAGTATGGTCAAGGTTGAGAAGTCCTGATATACGTGGTCCAGACAGACAAAAGTTTATTGGATCATCCTCTACTGTTGAACACTTTGGCTTCTTATACATAATGCCAAGATAAACGTTTTTACAATTAAATCATCATATAGACTTTCAGTTTCTCCCTTAGGATAAATTTTTAGAAACTGAATTTAGTAAGACAAAAGAAATGCATTTTAAAAAGGTTTTTGACACAAATTGCCAAACCGCTTTCCTTAAAGCATATAACAATTTGCATCCCTACCAGCAGGGTATACAAAAGTGCTCTTTTTACCACCCCCTCAGAAATATTAAGTGTTCGTTTCTATAATCTGTCTTGAGAAACTTACGAAACATACGTACTCTGCTCTATCAGTTAACTTCATAATAATAACTTGAATATCAGAATTGTCACTAGTTCTGCCCTTGATCTGGTCATCCACTGGAAGTCTGCACTTGGAAGACTACTTTCCTAAGGGCCCTGTTTCCAGCAATGGCTAACTGAACCAAAAAGAAAGACACAGAAAAACTCATTTATCAATACAATCTGCTAATACTTACTGCCTCCAGTGGGTTGTTTGTTAGGATGTAACTTACATTTTTAATTTGGAGGCCAAAGACATGATCATATGATAGTCTTTCTTTGCCCCTATTCTTAAAGATTTATTGCACAGAATGAAAGTTATCACTTTTCCTTTAGAATTGTTTTGATCTTCAATACAGCTTCTGAAAGACTGCCAGTGCATATTAATCACACAGAAAGGTTAAAAGTCCAAGGAATTTATACCTTTGTTCCAACTGTACTTTTGGAGGGCGCTTTTCTGGAATGGGTTGACTGTCTTTGGTTTGGGATAAAGTGTTGCTTGGTTGAGAAAAAGACTGCCAGAAAAAATAATCTGGCTAAGTTAATAAAAGCCACAACTCAAATGGAAACCAGATGAATACATGCAAACCCATTAAGCATGAATACTTTTATAAGCAACTTAAGCTTTTCAGATTAAAGATAATTAATTGACCTACATTAAAGATAGTAACTCATCCAACAAGGCGAACAAGACAAAGGGACTGTGGGATTCTATTTTCCAGAGCAGTTCTTCCAAGAATGTGAAAGTCAAAATTTCTAATAATGCCATTTGTAAGTTTTTTCAATAAATGGTAAAGCCATATATGTTTCCAAAGTTTTAAGATGCCTGGATTCTCCTTGTCCAGTGATATGAATTCTAGAACTGTTTTCTTTTGGGAAGGCTGCCACTATTTTAAATTCGGATTTTTGCCATGTGTGTTCAAGCATTCAAGCATCAATATTTTAGCCCCTTATTACCTCTGAACAGAAGCAAAAGTTCCTCAACCCAAGCCTTAAAAGATTGTATACATAAAAATATATATGTATTAATACATATATACATACACACATATATATAATTTGTAAAACATGGATTTTTATTTTTAAAAAGTACCTATTACATAGGGTTGGGGAAAAGATTAAACAAGATGATGCAAGGAAGGTATTCTGTGTATGTGACACCCTCAAAAATGTTCATTACAGTGGAAAATAACTACTCTATCACTGGAAACTAAAAAAGATGCCAATAAAAAAATCTCTACAGCCAGAAAAATTTTTATCCCATGCTGAGCTGTTTGCTCTGAACCCTACCAAACTATCTTAATTGTAACACCAGGTATAGCACCGTTAGAGTAGAAAATTTCAATCTATCCCATATTCAAAAAGAAAAATTCTCTCTCTGTCTCCAAATTTATAGGCCCATTCATCTCCTGGATACCCTTTCAAAATGCTATGCCAGCTTTCTTCTAACATCTGCGGGAGTTCTAAAAACTAAATATCTTTCATGAATACCAAACAGGATTTTACTACAACTTTCCTATTTTCTCATCTCTGCCATATTCTGTTGCTTCTTATTAAGACAACGGTTTTTAAAAGAATAGAGGTTTTCATGTATTAATTGATCTCAAATCAGCCTTTGATCCCAAAGCCAGAAATTATTGACCAAGATGCAAATCTTTTTGTAGATGCTTTCTACTATCGATCCTTCAAAGTCTGTCCCAAAATGCTAACAACAAAATCAAAGAACGGTAATTTGCAAGATCAAAGTGCAAACTGAAGTGGGGCAAAAGAGGACTGGGTCCTAACTCGTTTTTACTTTCATTTGCATTTTAATGTAATGACATAGGTGGAAATGAACTGGAGGCATTCCCAAACTGCCAGACCAAGTAGTCAGCTCCTTTCTTTATCTGTGTGGTTGTCATCAAACAAGGAAGCTATGCCAATTTCTGGTACTGCCCACACTGAGAAATAGCACATTCTGCAAACACTTTTCTTCTTTGAATTTTAAGATGGACATTGAGAAATTGTAAGAAATCAATCATTTTAGCATTTAATCTGCAGCTAACATATTCTAGTGGGCCCATCAGGATGTAGTGCCTAAAAATAATAACAATAATAACAGCTAACTTTCACTGGGCTCTTAGAATGTGCCAAGAACTGTCCTACGTTCTTTATATTCACCTTATGCAATACATGGCATGTGGGTTTTTGTTTTCAATCTTTTTCATTGTATTATTACGTTTTTGAATAGGCAGAAAAATAATGGAGCATGACTGTGTAATTTTTAGATTTTAGAATTTAAGGCATCATATATGCAAATTGCTTTGTATTTAACGTGTTATATGACAACATATAAAATGACCATACACCATAACCAAGTGGGATTTATCCTAGGAATGCTAGGTTGATCTAACATCCAAAAATAAATCAATATAAGGCACCCTACCAATCAAATAAAAGACAAAACCACAAGATAATCTGACGGATTATGGAGTTCACGAAATGGCATATTGGTATTTTAATGTGAAAAAGTATATGAAAATGGCAGCAGTAAAAAGATCACTCTAATCTTCCCACACCCCTTGCCCCTGAAACAGGCCATAAAATCCTCCTGTGATAGGTACCCTTCCTATACCAGAGGATAGGAGCTACCTTATAAAGTAGACTCTACCATACATTACAAATAAGTGATCTAGAGAATAAGACATTGAAATTACACAATTAGAGGGGGAAAAAAGAGTGAAGAAAGCCTACAGGGCTATAGGGCACAATGAAAAGAAACAATATTCCTATCATGGAAATTTCAGAAGGGAAAAAAAAGAGAAAGAGACAGAAAGTGTCTTTAAAGCAGTAATGGCTAGCAACTTCCCCAACCTGGGATAAGAAATGAGCATCCTGATCCCTGAAGTCTAAGAGATACCAAATAGGTTGAACCTCAAATAGGGCTACACCAAGACACATTAAAACTTATTGTAAAAATTCAAAAACAATTAAAAAGAATTAAGAACAACAGAAAAAAAGTGAGAAGATACATACAAGGAACCCCCCCCCCCCATATGATTTCTCAACATGAACTTTTTCGGCCGAAAGAGCATGGGTGACATACTCAAATATTGAAAGAAAATATCTGCCAGTCAAGAATTCTACACCTGGCAAAGCTGCTCTTCAGCAATGAAGGCAGGATAAAGACTTTCCTGAACAACACAAAAGCTGAGAGAGTTCACTGTCACTAGAACGGCCTCACAAGTAATGCTAAATGGACCACATCAAACCGAAAAACTTTTGTACAGCCAAAGAGACCATCAACAGAACTAAAACTTAACCAACTAAATGAAAGAAGATATTTGAAAACATTATATCCAATAAGGGGTTGTACTCAAAATATATAAGGAACCCATACAACTCAATACCAAAAAACCTAATAAATCTGATTTTAAAATAGGCAGAGGACCGGAATAGACATTTTCCATAGAAGACATATAGATGGCCAACAAACACACGACATGATGTTCAACATAACTGATCATCAGGGAAATACAAATCAAAACTACAGTGAGATACTGTCTCGCATGGGTCAGAATGGCTAGTATCAATAAGATAAGAAATAACAAGGGTTGGCAAGGGGGCGCCTGGGTGGCTCAGTTGGTTAAGTGTCTGACTTCTGTTCAGGTCACAATCTCAAGATTTTGTGAGCTTGAGCACCATTTCGTGCCCTGTGCTGACAGCTCAGAGCCTGGGGCTGGCTTTGGATTCTGTGTCTCCCTCTCTCTCTCTGCCTCTCTCCAGCTCACACTCTTGTCTCTCTGTGTCTCAAAAATAAATAATAATAAACATTAAAACACACACACACACACACACACAAACACACAAAAGGGTTGGCAAGGATCTGGAGGAAAGGAAACCCCTGTGCACTATTGTTGGGAATGTTAATTGGTGAAGTCATTATGGGGAGCAGAATGGAGTTTCCTCAAAAATTAAAAAACAGCAATACCATAAAATCCAGTAATGTCACTGTTGGGTATTGACCTAAAGAAAACAAAAACATAAATCTGAAAAGATATAGGCAACCTTATGTTTACTGTACCATTATGTAAAATAGCCAACATATGGAAGCAAAATAAGTGTCTATCAGTAGATGAATGGATAAAGAAAATGTTCCATTCCATAATGGAAAAGAATATTACTCAGCCATAAAAAAAGTGAACAATTGCCATCTGTGACAACATGCATTGATACATAGAGTATTATGTGAAGTGAAATAAGTCAGACAAAAAAAGACAAATTCCATATGATTTCACATATATGTGGAATCAAAAAAATAAAACACATAAATAAACAAACAAAATAGAAACAGACTCATAAATAAAGAAAAAAACATGGTTGCTAAAGGGGAGTGGAGGGGATGGGTGAAACAGATTAAGAGGTACAAACTTACAATTATAATAAATATAAGAATGAAAAAATAAAGTCGTAGGAATGAAAAGTATGGCTTACGGAATATTGTCAATAATATTTTAAAATAATTTTGTATGGCTACAAATGGTAACTATGGTTTATTGTGAGCACTACATAATGTACAGAATTATCAAATCACTATGTTGTACGCCTGAAACTGACACGACAGTGTATGTCAACTACATTTTAATAAAAAAAAGAGAAGAAAAAAATGCCAAAGGGTATTCTTTGAAAGGAAGCAAAAGAAGGCTAATTAACATCATAAAAACCTAAAAAGGTAGAATAAATCTTATTGATAATGACAAATTTATAGTCATAGTTAGATTTTGCAATATGATAATAGTAGTACATAATTCATTTACAACTCTAAAAGTTATTAAAAAATGAACATAGTAAAAATAACTATAAATAGAATGATGTCATTAGTTGCACAATATGAAAAATATATAAATTGTAACAATAATAACCTAAAATATGAGGGAGAGGAGAAGTAAAAGTGTAAAATTTCCAAATTCCATTAAAGTTAAGTTGTTATCAGTTTAAAATAGGGTATTATAAGTTTAAGATATTTTATGTAAGCCTCATGGGAATTATATAGAAAAATTTTTTAGTAGTTTCATGAAAGAACAGGATAAAGAAGTCGAAGTATGCTGAAAGCAAAAATATCAAAACCCACAGACAAAAACAAAAACAAAAACAAAACACCAGAATCATAAACAAAGAACAAGGTAGTGAGTCCTGTCCTATTCACAGCTGCTTTAAATGTAAATGGATTAAAAGACACAGGATGTCTGAATGGATTTAAAAAAAAGAAAAAACAAGATCCAAGAATGTGCTGCCTACAAGAGATGCACTATATAAGCTGAGAGTTAGGGGATAGAAAAAAAACATTTCAAGGAAATGGCAAACACCAAAAAAAAAAAAAAAAAAAAAAAAAAGAAAAAAAAGGCAGAGGTGGCTATACTTAGACAAAATGAAATTTAAACTAAAAATGGTTAAAAGAGACACAGAAAGTCATTATGTAATGACAAAGGGGTCTAACACACCAAGAAGATACAACAATTTACATACATAGCAGTGAAGCACCCAATCGGAGACTTGAACAACACTATAGACCAAATGGACCTGATACATATAAAAAACTCTAGCCAACAACAGCAGAATGCACATTCTTCCCAAGCACACCTGGAATACTTTCTCGGAGAGACCATATATTAGGCTACAAAACAAGTCTTAGCAAATTTAAGAAGACTGAAATGGTGTCAAGAATCTTTTTCACCATGACGGCATGAAATTAGAATTCAATAACAAGAGGAAAACTGGAAAATTCATGAACACGTGGAATTTAAACTACTCTCTCCTGAACAACAAATGGACTAGAGAAGACATTAAAGAAAAAAAAAGTTTCCTTAGACAAAAATGGAAACACAAAATACCAGAACTTGCGGGATGCAGCAAAAGTCATTCTAAGAGGAAAGCTCACAGCAATAAATACCTACATTAAGAAGCAATAAAGATCCTAAATATATAACCTAACTCCCTATCTTAAAGAACAAGAAAAGAACAAACTGAACCCAAAGTTAGCAGAAGAAAGACAATAATGAAGATTAGAATAGAAATAAATAAAATAAAGAACAGAAAAGATTAGAAAAAAATAGCTAAACGAAGAGGGGGTTCTTTCAAAAGATAACATTGACAAACTCTTATGTAGACTAACCAAGGGTGGAGGGAAGGAGGACCCAAATCAACAAATTATAAATTACAACTGGTATCATGGAAACTCAATGGTTCATAGAAGCCTACGATGAACAACTACATGCCAACAAACCAAACAACTTTTAAGAAATGGAAAAATTCTTAGAAACAGCTTATCAAGACAAAGTCAGGAAGAAATAGAAAATCTGAATAGACCAATTATGAGTAAGGAGATGAATCAGTAACCAAAAAAAAATCTCTCAACAAAGTAAAAGGACCAGATGACTTCCCCACTGAATTTTGCCAAACATTTAAAGAAGAATTAGCATCAATCCTCAAACTCTTCCACAAAATAGAAGAGGAAGAAATACTCCAAAACTAATTTTATGTGGCAATCATTATTCTGATACTAACACTAGAAAATAACATTACAAACAAACAAAACTAACTAGGCCAATATTCCTGATGAATATAGATGCAAAAATTCTCAATAAAATATTAGCAAACCAATTCAGCATCGCATCAAAAGGATCATACATCATATTCAAGTAGAATTTATTCCTGGGATGCAAGGATGGTTCAACATATGCATATTAATCAATACAATTGTACCACGTTAATGTATCACATTAATAGAATGAAGAGAAAGAATCATACAATCATCTCAAGAGACACAGATAAGGCACTGGACAAAATTCAATATCTATTCATGATAAACCTATGAACAAGTTATACATAGAAGGAACGTATCTCAGAAGGAACAGTAAAAGTCACAAATGACAAACCCACAGATAATACCACACTGAATGTAAAATGTTGAAAGCTTTTTCTCTAAGATCAGAACGAGACAAGGTCGCCACTTTTACCACTCCTACTAAATACAGTTCTAAAAGTCCTAACTAAGTCAATCAGACAAAAAAAAAAAATAGAAGTTATCAGAATTGGAAAGAAAAAAAATAAAATTACCCTTATTTGCAGATAACATAATTTTATATAAAAAAATAACCTGAAGTCTAAACCAGAAAACTGTTACATCTAATCAATGAATTCAGTAAAATCTCAGATTACAAAATTAACATATAAAAATGAGTAGCATTTCTAAATACTGACAACAAATTTTCTGAAAAAGAAAGAAATCAATCTCACAGAAAGCAATCCATCTCATTTACAATAGCATCAATACTTGGGAGTAAATTTAGCTAAGGAAGTGAAAGATGTCTATGCTGAAAACTACAAGATATTGATAAAAAAATTTAAAAGACACAAATAAATGGAAAGGTAGTTTATGTACATGGACTGAAAGAAATAATACCTTTAAAATGCCAATACTACCAACAGTCATCCATAAATTCAATGCAATCCCTATTGAAATTCCAATGGTATCTTTTACAGAAGTAGAAAAAAAAAAAACACTCCTAAAACTTTTATGGAATCACAAAAGACCCTGAATCTCCAAAGAAATCCTGAGAAAGAAGAACAAAGCAAGAGGCACCACATTCCCTGATTTCAAGCTAAACTATAAACTCTAGCCATCAAAACAGCATGATACTGGCATAGACATGGACAAATAGACCAATGGAACAGAATCAAAAGCCCAAAAAATTTCCAAGCTTACACAGTCAACTAATTTTTAAAAAGGAAGTCAAGCATACTCAATGGACAAAAGACAGTCTCTTCAACAAATGGAGCTGGGATAAGTGGCTATTCACATGTAAAAGAAGGAAATTGGACCCATATCTTATGTCACTCACAAAAATTAAATTGAAATGGATTAAAGACTTACAAACAAGTGGGACTACATGAAACTAAAAACTTCTGCCCAGCAAAATAAACTATCAACAAAGTGAAACGACAAACTTACAGAATGGTAAATACATGTGTACACCATCTATCCGGTAAGGATTTAATATCCAAATACATAAAAAACTCATACATGTTAAGAGCCAGAAATCAAACAAAAAAAAACTAATTAAAAATGGACAAAGGACCTAAATAGACCTTTCTCCAAAAAAAGACATATGAAAGGTCAACAGGTACATGACAAGATGCCCAACATCACTAGCCATTAGGGAAATGCAAATTAAAATCACAATGAGGTTATCACCTCATGCTTATTAGGATGACCATCATCAAAAAGATAAGAGATAACAAATATTGGCAAGGATGCGGAGAAAAGGAAACCCTTGTGCACTGCCGATGGGACTGTGGACTGGAGCACCCAGTGTGAAAAACAGTACGGGGGATCCTCAAAACATTAAAAATAGAACTCTCTCATGATCCAGCGATCTCACTTCTATCGATTTATCCAAAGGGACTGAAAACAATAACTGGAAAAGGTATCTGCACCCCCATGTTCACAGCAGCTTTATTTACAATGGCCAAGACATGGAAACAACTGAAGTATCTATCAATTGAAGGTGTAGGATATATGTACAATCGAATCCTATTCAGCCATTAAAAAAAAAAAAGGAAATTCTATCAGTTGCGACAACTCGGATGGACCCTAAGGGCATTATGGTAAGTGAAATAGGTCAGAGAAAGACAAATACTGTATGATTTCACTTACATATGGAATCTAAAACAGAACAAACAAACAAGAAAACAAATTCATGAAAAAGGAGATTACACTTAGAGTCACCAGGGGTGGAAGGTGCAGGAAGTTCTCGAAATGGAGCAAGATGGTCAAAAGGCACAGACTTCCAGTTATAGGTAAGTACCTGGGATGTAATGGACAAGGTGAAGACACGCTGTGTGAGACAGCAGAATTGTTAAGAGAGTAGATCCTGAGAGTTCCCATCACAAGGAAGGAATATTTTTTCTTTCTTCTTTCTGTATCTATATGAAATGATGGGTGTTAACTAAACTTATTATGGTAACCATTTGATGATATATGTAAACCAAACTACCATGCTGATACCTTAACCTTTTACAGTGATGTATACCCATTATTTCTCAATAAAACAGGAAAAAAAGACAAATAAGTCAATTAGAAATGGCGAAGAATCTAAATAGTCATTTCTTTAAAAAGGTATATAAGTGGCCAATAAACACACAAACAGATGCTTAACAAAATCAGCCTAAAGAATCAAAACCTCAAAGAAATATCACCCCAAAGTCACTTGGGTAAAATCAAACAAATAAACTATCCAAAATAAACCACAAATAAGAAATATTGGCAAAAATTCTCTGCTCCTCAGAACGTAAAATGGTGCAGCCAATTTGATAAACAATTTCACTGTTATCCAAAATGCTAACCATAGAGTTATCATATGACCCGGCAATCCTCCTCCTAAATATATACCCAAAAGAACTGAAAACACAAAAGCCTGTAACAGAAACGTTAGTCACAGTATTACTCCCAAGAGCTCAAGATTAGAAACTAGAACGTCCCTTGGTTGATGAACGGGTAAGACACATGTGGTGTATGATACAATGGAAAGCTTCTCAGCTTTGAGAAAGAATGAAATATTGAGATGCTCTGTAACACGGATGAACCATGAAGTGTTGTACTAAGTGAATGAAGACAAAAAAGACCACGCATTTTTTGATTCCACTTAAATGAAATATGGGAAAGCCAGCAAACCTATGGAGACAGAAAGTAGATTAGTAATTGCCTAGGGCTAAGGCTGGAGGCCGAGGGAAATGGAGACTGACTTAATAGTGGGAGCAGGGTTTCTTTCTGGGGTGATAGAAATATCCTAAAATTGATGGTGGGGTCGGTTACACAACTCTGTGGATTTACTAAAAACACTGAACGTACACTTTAAGCAGGGGAATTGTAGGACAGGTAAATTATATCTCAATAAACCTGTTAAAATGCAGCATGGCTTTTAAAGGCATAAAAAATATATACCGCCACTATAAGATAATAACAGAAACACCCAGACATGCACAGCTTATCACCTACTTAAAAACAGGAGACATTATGAAGTTGATAGGTACTTCTACTAGGATTATTGAACCAAATTCAAAATACATTTTTAGTGTGCATACCAAATATGAAAATTATCTGTGTTCATTAGAAGTGGTCTGAAGCCATCGAGCTGCCGGTTCCGCACGGCCATATCCACATTGCATGCTGAGCCTGCATTTTATCGTCGCTACATTAAAATCAATTTTATGAGCAACTGTATACTCTTAACAGAACAAGTACTTTTAAAAAATGTTGAAATGCCTACTCATAAACCTATATGAATCCAAATAGGAGCCTTTAGCGTGAAGTCAATAAATAAAGTTCAGCAGTTTTGCATCTTTTTTGGAAAGCATAATTCCGGATATGAAATATTTATGCTCCTTTGTGATTTAAATCTAATGACCAGCACGATGTCGAAAAATCGATTATTATTTAGAAATCTTGATAGGAAATCCCTTAAAATATCACCTGCAAAGCTTTAAGACCAAACTACTGCCTTCTTTAAAATCTTTATTTGCATGTTTTCCCCATAAACCTGGAGATTCAGGAAAAAATAACTACAAGAAGGGCCATCATCAAAAGCATTTAAAACTTACAGTTCAAAATGCTGTTGTACCTTACATCACCTTGGTACAGAGCCTGGTTTGCAATTCTGTGTCTCTTAAGAGCTTTGCAAAGCCAATTAGGAATTAGCAGCAGTATTTTCCAAATGCCAGACCATAAACACCATTTCTATGACCATAGGCACCTGGGCTCAGAAAAAATGAACAAAACTGCAGGAAACACATTTCGAGAAGGTTCTGATCGAAGCACCAAGACTTTCTATCTTACTGAAGACAATGGCTCAGTTCCTGCAGAATGGGAGGAGCCACACGTCAGGAGCTCTGTGTTGGCCAATGGCCAGATGTAAAACCCAAGATACAGAACAAGAAGGACCCCTGCAAACTTGGCCTCATCCACTGCACCTGCAACAGGGCAGCAACAGCATCTGCCTTGGGGTGAAGTTTTCCCTGAATGACGGGGAGCGCTCAGCACGTAGTTGGCGTGCAGCATTACTGTATCTATTTTCTTTAACCTCCTGATAAGAGATGAGTCTGAGACGGGATCAATTATGCACATTAGAAGATCCCATGGCATTTTTCCAAACCCAAGGCTAGTACTCCGTGGATCTGGCCATGTTCCAACTCAGGTAATTATATTCCACTTTCTAAATTTTCCCTGCTGTTCCAATTAGGTACGGCATCATACGTTTTCCTGCCTTTTCAGAAAAAGAAGGGGGGAAATTCTTCTTGAACTCACCAGCCTTGCTGACGGAAGAAAGGCAAATGCAATGTGTCACAAAAGTAACGTCTGCCTCAGTAAGGAGCGACGTGATTGTGGTGTCTGAACTCTGGTGTTGTGGCATGCTCTGAGCACCAAGATAAAGATCTCAGAGAGAGCAAAATCCCTCTGGATAAAGTCAGATGACTGCGTTACGATACCCTCATCGGATACCCATGAAGGGCTCTCTGTAACTACTACAGGGCAAGATCTCATGATCTCTTCAATCCAGGCAATAAAAGCAGAGACACTCCTGCAAGTGTTTGTATCTTTAATATCATTGTGGAAATAACCATCTTCTCATGAATTTGGGTAGGGATCATCAGCAGAAATCCAGGAGTGTATACACCAGCCAGTCTCTCTTTAATGCTGCGGAGACCCTAAAAATAAACCAGGCTGTCATCCCTCACACAGCCAAAAATTTAAAGTCTGACAGTATCAATTTTGGGCAAGTATAGAGGGAAAATAAAACTCCATGCATTGCTAGTGGGAATATAAACTGGTGCAGACAGTTTTCACAGCAATTTGGCAGCATCGAGTAAAACGAAAAGTGTTTCTATTCTACATCCCAGCAATTATGCTTCTAAGAATGTACCCTGCCGAGGTTCTTGTACATTGTACCCAGAGGCGCACACATGGCTCTTCACTGCAGCCGTGTTTGTCGGAAAGAAAAACTGGGAGACAAAACTGAATGTTCATGGAAGAACAGAAAAATAGAGCATAGTATATTCGTATGACAGAATATCACGGGTTGATCTAAAGAACATAATACTAAGTGAGGGAAAATACAGAGCAATTTATATGGTTGGATACTATTAGTATTTACAAAAGGGCAAACGTATGAGCCACACAGCGATTGTGAGAAAAGGCACACCCACATGCATGCACACACGCACACACACACTTGCAGCATTTTGGACACTCGGCTCTGGAAGCACTGTTCTGGGGGTGGAAAAGGCCCTACCGTAAGTTCCTTGGTAAAAGTCTTGGCCTGACCCCCAAGAGAGAAGGTGAAAAAGCCACAGTGTGCTTTCCTAGATGACCCCGATTGCCAGCAAAGGAATGAGCACACCATCTAGCTCGCCAACCTTGACAATCCCACTCTGGGTTTTGAGACTAAGGCTGAGCAGAGAAAGGCATAGAGACAGTGACAAATGCTGAGGCAGGAGTCAGGGGGCCAGAGAGCAGGTTGCAGCACGCTTACCCCCATGGATGGCCCCTCAGGCATAGGTGTCACCACGGTTCTAGCTACAGAGCCTCCCTTTTAGTCCTACCCATTCCCAGAGCCTAGATCATTGATGATCCCTGTCATCCTATTTTCCACCAATTCTCTTTCCTTAGGAAGCCTTTCTGCCTAAATCAGCTACATCTGTTTCTGCTGCTTGTGGAGTATGAACCTTAGAGACGGAGGAGACGAGCTCTGTGGCGGCCCCAGGAGAGACAGGCGAGAAACGGGACTGGCTATGTGCTGTATTTTATTGATTTAAGGACAACAGTTCAGATATAAATATGACAGCGTGTTAATAGCTGTTCGTACTGAGCGGTAAAAGGAAAAGTGTGTGTTTATCACCCGTGGGACTTTTTTAAAGTACTGATTTTTAAAAGATGAGGATCAGACCATTTCTGGGGTCCCCGAATGGTTTGGGTAGATTTCTTGCATTTGACAGGTCCCAGGTGTCTTTGGAGCCGTGATGTTTCAAAGTATACCCGTAATATGCTAGACTTAGAAACAAAATGCATAGATTCTCAATGTTTAATCTTGTGCTACTGTTTAAAAGGGGAATCCAAAAATCTTTGCAAGGATGTTTGAGTCTACCAGAGTGGCCCATGAGTCTCCATTCCTGATCTTCCTTTTAGAGGTGCTTAGATACATACAATGAATGACACACAAAATGGATGTTTTTGGACGTCTGGGCTGGCAAAGCAATGCTTAAAGACTTGCTGGGGAACGCATTTGGCAGGACTTCTCTTCAGGTTTTAATGTCTTCTCTCAATTTAGAACATAAATATGCCCCCAACATTGGACCCAAATGTGTAAGAGTTGAGGCAACTTACTGCATGGGTGTCCTAACACCTTCACTTCATCAATAGCGAGGTAGCCTTGATGTCCAGAAGTTATCACTTCAAAAATCACCTGGAAAATTAAGAAAGATTTACATTATATAATTACAGAGCTTTACATTTACAGAGTTTTACCAAATGTCCCTGACATATAAGACATTCTTTCTTTCTTCCTTTCTTCTCTTTCTTTTTCTTTTCTTCTCTCCTTCCTTTCTTCCTTCCAACCATTCACCCAACAATCCATCCATCCATCCATCCATCCATCCATCCTTCCAACAAACATTAGTGAACCACCTAATATCTGCCAGTCAATGTTCCAGGTTTGAGATGACAAAGAAAATAAGACCCAAACCCAGTTTTCAGGGAGGTTAAGGAGAAGGGGTGGGACAGGCAGCATCCCACCTCAAAGATTCACCTGGTAAGGGTGGTAATACGTTGGTTAAGACCGGATGTTTGGAAGACAGAGACTTAAAGTCATTTACCAGAGACAATGTTAAGATGTAAATTGCTTTAAGATAACATATTTTCTGGTCAACTCCTTTGAGGGGATTCTATGACTATAATGAACCATGGGGCCCTAGGTTTTATATATCTAAAAGGAAAAAACTACCATAAGTGCTGTGAAAAAAAAAAAGTACAGGGTATTAGAGTAACATGTACCAAGGGGACATCCCATAAGGAGGGAGTATTTCAGCTAAGAGCTGAATATGAATGAGGAAAGAGACTAAGGCTTCTTCCAGGACATGTGCAAAGGCCCTGAGGTGGACATGACCAGAGCCATGAAGAGGAGCACTGGGACCTATAGCTGTAAAGATCAACTGTGACTGGGTTACAGAGGCTCCACCCACAGAGCAGAGATTCCAGGGAAGACACTATATTAACAATATAAGGAGGCTTGGGGCACCTGGGTGGCTTAGTCAGTTAAGCATCCATTTTGGCTCAGGTCATGATCTCACAGTCCAGGGGATCGAGCACCACATCAGGCTCTGCACCGATGGCACGAAACCTGCTTGGGATTCTCTCTGCCTCTTTCTCTGCCCTTCTCCCTCCCCACCTCTCAAAAACAAATAAATAATCATTAAAAATAATAACATAAAGAGGCTATACCCTCTGAAATTCAGAGGTATGATTAAGAGGAGAATGACACAAAAATCTCTGTAGTAGCAAAACCAAGAGGTCTTTAGCAATGGCTTGATCGTGGGAAAGATAAGGCAAGAAAAGAAAGGCAACATGCCCTTAAGTTTTCAGAATGAATGACATTTGTAAGATGGTAGAACCACTTCATAGAAATGGGGACTAAAGGAGAAATAAAGAACTAGTAAGAAGTTCTTAATATGATTGTCTAAAGTTGTCTGTTGTCAGGCTATTAGTAAAAAGGTCCACATGACATCACTTAAACCTCCATTTACACATACCTGCATCACCAAGGAGACTGTGGCTCATGCGGTGTACATGTGCTAAGTCTTAAAATAACCCAGCAACTGCACTCTTGGAAAAATGAATATTTTCATTCGTGTAAAAACCTATACACGAATGCAAAGCTTTATTCGTAGTAACCAAAAACTGGCAACAGCCCAGATGCATTCAAACGGTACATGATAAAACAGACCGTGGTACATCCATAGCAGGGAATACTACTCAACAGTAACAAGGAAATACGTATTGATATGCCCGACAACTTGGATGAATCTAATAATGCTGAAAGAAAAAGCTAACCATGAAGATTCCATTTATGTAACATTGTGTCGGGTCAAAATTTTTGAAGGGAGGGCAGATTAGTGGTTGCCAGGGCTTAGGGATGGTGGGAGAAGGGACCGGAGAGTGGATACAAAAGGACAACGCGAGTGAGTAATCCTTGTGATGTTGTGAACTTTAAGGTTTTCACTGTGGTGATGGATGTACAAACCTACGCAGGTAATAAAACTGTATACAGTCCAGGGGCGCCTGGATGGCTTTGTCAGTTATGCGTCCAACTTCAGCTCACGTCATGATCTCAAGGTTTGTGAGTCTGAGCCCCACGTTGGGCTCTGTGCTGACACTTCAGAGCCTGGAGCCTGCTTCGGATCCTCTGTCTCCCTCTCTCTCTGCCCCTCCCCAGCTCACATGCAGTCTCTTTCTCTCTCAAAAATAAACATTATAAAAAACTGTATAGCTTATAGCAGCTTTATTTGCAATAGTTAAAACATGGAAGCAACCAAGTGTCCATTGATGGATGAATGGATAAGCAAAACGGGGTAAATACATACAATGGAATATTATTCAGTCTCAAAAACGAAGGAAATTCCAACACATGCTATGATATGGAGAAACCTGGAGAACATTATGTAAGGTGAAATAAGTGGGTGACAGAGGGACAGACACTATATGATGCCACGTTTGAGTTACCTGGGGCAGACAGGAAAGAGAATGGTAGCTGACAGGGGCTGGGGAGAGAGGGATGGGAAGTTACTGTTTCACGGGTGCACAAGAGGAGAAGAGTTCCGGAGACGGATGGCGGTGTTGGCCGCACAACATCAAGAAGGTATTTAACACCACTGACCTATACACTTAAACATCATTAAAAGGATACATTTTGTTATTTAGATTTTACTACAGTAAAAAAGTGAAAAATGTATAGAAATACACACACAGGCCTGTAAAACAAGAAATCTGGAAAAGCTCTGTCCATTTCAACAATGCCACAATCCTGGTGGTGATACCATACTTTTAGTTTGCAAAATGTTACCATTGGAGGAAACTGGGTACTATGTATGCAGGAATCTGTATTATTTCTTATTATTGCATCTGATTCCACAATGATCTCCACAAAACTCTCAACTGAAAAAAGTGACGATAAATTACACATGATAGGTTACAAACACTGAGTGGATACCACTCTATTCTCTTATTTATTAGTTCGTGTGGAAATTCTTTAAGGAAGAACTAAGAGATTCAGATAAAAAATAATTGTTAAAAATTCAGTCTTCCTCATTCCGGATATCATGTGTCATGCTGTTTTTGCTACTACACGTTGCCTGAACAAACACTTCAACCCTAGGACTGCATTATTTATGTGTGTGCAGTGGGTGTGAAAATGGAGAAAGCAATCAGCAGAGCCCGAAACGGAAAAGCTCAAGGGGCTCCCTAGATAAGAAGTCATCCCAGAAACCCCCGCTAGACTGCACGACACTCCAATGCCAACACACTGAAATACAAAACACACAGAGGAGAGGAGAGGCCCAAAGTAGAAGAGAAATGAAATAAAACTTGGTCCTGTTCGTAAGTGTATCTTTCATTCACTGATGACCCAGAGAATGGAAGAGACGCATGCATGTTATTACGATGGGATCTTGCCCATTTCTCTCTGTACTAAAGTCTAGAGAACGGTGGCAGGAATAAAAAGCAGATGAACACTGAGAGGAAGTAGGGGAGACAGCCCTCCGGACGCCCTCAAAGCTGGGCCCCTGGGAAACAGACCTATCCTGTCTGGCAGGAGCCAGCAACAGCAGGCGGCGAAGGAACCAGCCAGCCGCTCTGCTCAGAATGGCCACTGCACAGACCGATGCCCCTGATCACCAGCTACCCACGAACTCCATGGCTCTGGTCATGAAAAGGGTATTTTTGAAAGTCCAAACCAGAAATGTTCATCCAGGGGCGCCTGGGTGGCTCAGTCGGTTAAGCGTCCCGCTTCGGCTCAGGTCACGATTTCGCAGTTCGTCAGCTCAAGCTCCACGTCGGGCTCTGTGCTGACAGCTCGGAGCCTGGAACTTGCTTCCAATTCTATGTCTCCCTCCCTCTCTCTGCCCCTCCCCTGCTCACCTCTGTCTCTCTCTCTCTCGAAAATAAACATTTGTAAAAACTTTTTAAAAAAGAAATGTTCATCCATCCTTCTTTTCTCCCAGCCTCCCTCTCACTCACTCATTCAATCACTCATCCAAGTCTCCACAGAGTGTCCTTTTTACTCCAGCCACTGGCGTAAGTACTGTGATAAGTACCATGAACAGAATAGATGCAAAACTGTCCTTCTTAGCAAAAACTGTATTTTTTACATGGTCAACTCTAAGGGTTGAAGCTTCTTATAAAAAGGGAATAATCCTTATTTTTGAAGGGCTATGTTAACTCTTAGAATAGAGGGTATAAACAAAACATGCTCATGTGATCTATTTTTGAAGTTGACATGTCAGAATTTAATGCACAATGTTTCTTTTAAACCAGTACAGCACCACAGCCCTCCGAAAGAAAGGAGGAGAAGAAATTAGAGACCTAGATAAGTCACCTAAAACCTCTGAATCTGGTCTCTTGTCCATCCCATCAGTAGAATTTATGATGTTTTACATTCAATGATTCTGAGTCTTATTGTCCAAATATTAACAGGATATTTACTGTAAGGTCTGAGAGAGATCCAAAAAAAAAAAAAAAAAGACAGTTTTATGAAATTTAAGCTGTAGTTCCACAAAAAATAAGGAACACAGACAAGACCAAGACAGGTGCCAAGTAACAGGTGGGAAGAACAAGGAGGTGACAGGACTGTGATCTTTCTCCACCACAGGACTGGCACCTCCTCATTATCAAACCAACCAGGACACCTTGGATCCAGCCAACACGACCTTCCACCCAAGTTTTCAGCCTGCTCGTTAAACTCACAGCTGCCCTAGAAAGGACTTACAAGCGTCCCTGCTAGACCAGAGGCAGTGAGTGAGTACTGAGCAGCAAGCCAGGGCACTCCAGATTCCCAGCAAGACGGCTTGCCCGGGGAAGCCACAACAAAAGAATCTTCGGCTTATTTCTGAAACTTTATTTGTCCCCCTCAGTCCTCCAGTTGGTGTACCACGAAGCATCTGAGTGCAAATATACCAAGAGAACAATAGACTTCTCCTTTCAGTTAATTAGAAATTCTGGAAGGTAAACTTCTAAAAACTTGGCAGGTTCCTGCGCTGACTTAATAGTGTCTCTAAGTGCAGACGCAAAAAAGAGAAAATAACCTTCATGAGGCGCCTGAGTGGCTCAGTGGGTTAAGCAACCGACTTCGGCTCAGGTCACGATCTCACCATTCCCGAGTTCAAGCCCTGTGTTGGGCTCTGTGCTGACAGCTCAGAGCCTGGTGCCTGCTTCTCATTCTGTGTCTCCCTCTCTCTCTGCCTCTCCCCCACTAGTGCTCTGTCTCTCTGTCTCTCTCTCAAAAATAAACATTAAAAAAAAACATTTTAAAGAAAATAACCTTCATAGATGACTTTATATGTGTGTGTATCACACATATGCACACACTGCATACACATGTATATATTTACACAAAATAAACAAATAAAAATTTTATATGATACTTAGGTATTCTACCTAAGAAGGTAAATTTATGTTGCATGTTTGGAAGCAATAACTTCAATGTTCCTTTCCAAAAACTGAAGCAAGTTTTTCAAAAAACCATTTCCTATCTTTTGTTTAGTAATTTCAGTTAAAGGGCTTATGAGTACAAGTTTTATTAGGTGCTTCATGAAGTTTATAATTGAGAATATAAATGTTTCCAGGCATACCGTGACCACAAAGTAGGTCTAATTTGTAGTGAAAAGTTTGCTGTTTTGAAATAAATATGATTAAATAAGGATCTGAATTCAGCTGCTACAGAACAATCTTAGACTGACTGCTAACTTGATTTCAACATCCGGCCATTAAGAGATTCACTCTGGGGGCACCTGAGTGGTTCAGTCAGTTAAACATCCGACTTCAGCTCAGGTCATGATCTCATGGTTTACGAGTTCGAGCCCCACCTTGGGCTCTGTGCTGACAGCTCAGAGCCTGGAGCTTGCTTTGGATTCTGTGTCTCCCTCTCTTTCTGCCCCACCTTGCTCACACTCTGTCTCTCTCTCTCAAAAATAAATAAAGATTAAAAAAAATTTTAAAAAGAAAAAGAGATTCACTCTGTTGTTTCTAACAAACAAGAGGGTTCAAACATGTAGCTAAAAATCCGAGGCTTATTTTAAATAGGTTTCTTAAAAACAGATTTTAGAATCCCATGAAAAGGTTTCCTTATCTTGAACTCTTGCTATCCGGCAAGTTTCCCATTTTGGACTTTTTTTCTAGCCAGTGCCCTTACCAAGAAACCTTCAAAAGTGAAAATATTTTCGTCTGTTTCTGTCAAATAAGGAAGTACGCTATTGAAAAGTACAGGTATAGCTCTAGTGAAGTATAATAAGTGTATGCAGAAGTCAGCAGGAGTCCCTGGGATGTCTGAAGATGCCCAGCACATTGGGCCAAAAGAATTGAGGTCAGAGGAAGGAAGCAACATGAGAACGCCAATGGCCCCACTGGAAAAGGAAATAAGACAGATGGCATACAGATGTGCCCAGGCTTACTTTTATCAAACAGAACAAACTACATTGAAAATATGTATTCTAAGTGAGGTTTGAGATTCTTTAAGAAACACAAAACGTCTTTTCTTTTCAAAAAAAATTAAACAAAAACATTTATATACCGTACACATCTATGTCCCAGGTACCTTGTGTGCATATTAGATAATTTTCCCCAGCGACCCATACAAGGTAAGTACATTCCCTTTTAGGGATGGGGAGGCTGACTCAGAAAGTTATTAAGTACTTTTCCTGAGGTCACACAATTAGTACATTGCAGAGTCAGGGTGTAATTCTAGGTCTATTTTACTTCGCAGTCTGGACACTTCCTGTTACTGAATGTCCTTAACTACTAGCAGGCATGAGAGACTACATACATGTAGAATATATGCACATATACATAGATTGATACATACATACGTACATGCCTCTCTCTCTCTCTCCACACACACACACACACACACACACACACACACAACCTAATCATGCATTAACACATACACATAAATATATATATATATATATATATATATATCCTTTATGTGTATGTATGTGTGTATGTATATATATTTTAAAATTTTTACTTCCGGATTTAAGTAAGGAATATAACAATCATCTATTTGACCTATAAATGTAGATGCAAGGAGTGGTTATACTACATAGCTTTAACGACATAAATTTTAAGACAAAGGTCAGCAAATTAGAGTCAACAGGGCAAATATACCCCAACCTCTGTTTCTGTGTTACCCACAAAGTAAGGATGGTTTTTGTAGTTTTCAACTGTGGGTGAAAGTCAAAAGAAGAATAATATGTAGCAATACATGAGAATTACATGAAATTGAAATTTCAATGTCCACAAATAAAGTTTTATTTATTTTATTTATTTATTACAGTCATGCTCATTTGATTATGTATCGTCTATGGCAACTCCACGCAAAAACAGCAGAGTTGAGTAGATGCCACAGAGACCATCTGGCTCACAAAGCCTGAAACATTTACAACTACCCAGCTTCCAGACTTAAGAGAAAACTTTCCCACTGTCTCCCCAACAACTACCAACACCCTGGATAACAAGGAAGCATGTATCAATGCATGCTTGCCATGTACAACCTTGTCACAACCAAATACAACATGCACTGCACTTTGTGTGGGAGCCTTGCATTCTAGCCGTGGCAGGGAGAAACCCTCTCCTGGCTTGACTTGCTTCAACAGTATTACATGAGTACTGATTTCAATACCCATTCAAGCTTATAGTATCATTACTGAATATTTATTTATTCATCACTTATTTATTTTCAATAGAGGGAGAGAATGAGAGTGGGGGAGAGAGGCAGAAGGGGAGAGATAGAGAGTAGGAGAGAGGAAGAGAGGGGGAAAGTGGGGGAGAGAGAGAGAATCTTAAGCAGGCTCCATGCTTAGCACAGAGGCTGACCTGGAGCTCAATCCCAAGACCTTGGGATCATGACCTGAGCTGAAACCTAGAGCTGGATGCTCAACTGACTGAGTCACCAAGGTGCCCTCATTACCAATTTTTTTAAAAAGTGTGATTCCAATATACCAAAACAAGACCATAGACACTGATTAAGGGGCACCTGGGTGGTTTGGTTGGTTGAATGTTCGACTTTGGCTGAGGTCATGATCCCATGGCTTGTGAGTTTGAGTCCCGTGTTGGGTTCTGTGCTGACAGCTCAGAGTCTGGAGCCTCATTCAGATTCTGTGTCCCCCTCTCTCTCTCTCTCTGCCCCTCCCCTGCTCATCTCTCTCTCAAGAATATACATTAAAAATTTTTAATAAAAAAAGAAGAAAAAAAGAAATTGATTATAGACCTCAAAACACTGAATAAAACTTAAATCAAATTAAAAATAAAATAAAACCCAACTCATTTAGCAGTCAAATCTTCTACAATGTAACTACTGAGAATGTAGAACATTTTCATATTAAAACCTGACCCTCAGCATTCTATACAATGTTCTTTGGCATGAGCTAGATTTTGGTGAAATGTCTTTGTATTTACTGAGACACACACAATTTTAGGAAAAAAGTCTTTTCAATCTAAATTGTGATTATTTGAAAAGTTGAAAGCTAACGTGTTTGATCACAAAGCCATCCTAGCTTATTCTGGAAGAATTTTGCCACGACACAGTACTTAATCTTATATCTCTCTTCTCTTTTTTGGATTTGGTTTGACAGAAAATATAATTAATCTTCATTATTTGCAGATTCTATGCTTGTGAATTTGCCTACTCACAAACTTATTTGAAATCCCCAAATCAATACTCGCAAAGCTTTCTTGGTCATTTGTGGATATGCATGGAGTGACAAAAATATGAATGGCTCAGGCCGCACATCCTAGCTGAGGTCAGTCAAGGCAATGTTCTGCCTTTTGATTCAGTTCTCACACCATAAACAAGTGTCCTTATCTCGTTCTATGTAGTGCCCAATGTTTCATATCTCTGTGCCTTATATTGGTGATGTAGCTATTTAGAATGGTGCCCGAGTGCAGTGCTGAGGTGTGGTCTAGCACTTCTGTGCACACAAGGCTGTAACCTGCCTCACGGAGAAAATACAAGTGTTAGGGAAGTTTCGTTTGGGCATAAGCCATCATTCTGGCTGTTCGATGTTACATACCAACAATGTACATTAAGTAAGGAGTCTTTAACCGAAAGACTCCTAAAACAAGGTTATGCGCTGATCAGTTGATGGAAATGCTGTGACCAGTGGGTCGCAGGACTAATCCCTTACTTCCCACAGAAGTGACCAATAGTTCGGTGTTCACTAATTCAGCACTCGCTCACTGTGACTTCACAGAACATAACCATGAGTGGGAATCAACTGCATTAGCCTGCTTGGATTCACACTGAATCCTCATTTCTATCAAAGTACTCGGGCCCAGGAAGGACAAAATGCTCACTTTTACCAATGGTTCCCAGGTGTTATTTGCAGTCATGGGATGTAAAGAAATGGAGAATAAAGAGAATCAATATTCAATTGATGCCTCAACAAATAACATCTCAGGAGACATGCTGCTGGATCCCCACTGTCTCTGGAGCCTTTGGGAAAAGCCATTTGCTCTCAGGTAGGAAACCATCAGTTAAACCACTAACTAAGGCTCTTTCATTGGCTCATGAAAAGCCATCCCAGAGGTTGGCCTGCTAGGGGCTTGACATGACGCTATCCTTCAGATGCCTGCCAAACAGGAGATGAAAGCAGTTTAACACCACAGCCTCCCCGATCCTCCCTGCTTCAGTGAAGGGCAAAATTAGATTTCCATGCGGCCACTTTTCCTTGCTATGTGTGAGCAAAGAAAAGGGGTCTGCTTACCAACACAAATACTCACCACGGAAAATGTGTCGGTGGAAGCCATTTGTCAATTCTCCAGGACAAATGGGATGAAAACGCTGTATGTCTGTCCTCCCACCCCAAATCTGGGAGATCCTTTCTGGCTTCGATTTAAATAAAAAGCAAAGGTGGATCATACTCATTCGCTAAAACACACATAGTAAAAGAAAATTTCCTGTAGCATCAAAGAGCCAAAGCCAAACTATAAGCTATGTGACCTTAAAAAATCAGGAAGAAAATAGTGAAATACTTGTTTATATGGACATATTATCTGAGTAAAGTAAAAGTCCATTTTCCCAAAGTTAAAGGTATTCAGAGGAAAGCAGGGGTCTCATTGGAGGGAATTATTGGGGCTTTGTCATGCCATTCATTTAAGTCATTCTTACACGACTTCATCTGCTTTTCAACCAACAAACATGACTTTCCTCACTTTTTGTTTTCCCTTTCACATTTAAAAGAACTAGTGTTCTTTTCAACTCTTTTCTAATCATAGCTCAAGTACTCAATCTATAAAACAAGACGTGGAAGAAAATTAAGGTTGAGGGGAAAAATAGGAAAGTTATAATGAAAAGCGCAGATGAGCAAGAAGTAACAGACCACACAGAAGTTTGAGATAGGAACCCAGAACAAGAACCTATCCTTGAACGTCAATCGAATCATAAGTATAAACTGAGAATGAAGCTTAGGGATATGGTAAGTTTTTAACACACATGAATTGGTCCACTTCTTATATGCAGCTCTAGGTCCGTACTAAAGTGACAGCCAAGTGTGTCCCCACTTATTTCTTGTAACATACTGTTCATCTTCTTTAAGCAAAAAATGCAGAGGACAGAGACTCCCGATAAAGGCAGCAGAGTAGGAGGACTGTAAGTTTCCCGTGTCCCACAGATACAACCAGATAACGCCCTCGTCAGTATAAATAACCCAGAAAACAACAGAAGACAGGCAGAACAGACATTCCACAGCTAAATATAAAGAAAAGGACATATCCAAGAGGTAGGAAGGATGCGGGGGTGGGGGGGTTGCTAAACACACCAACATCACGCTCTCCACGTGCAAGGTGCAACATATCCACCCCCGTAAAACCCTCCACATCCATCTTGCTGGGGAGAAGTGGATTGTTAATGCCTGAGCCTGCTACCACTCCCAGCTGCCAGCACCCAAGGGTTTTCCAAACTCTCCCCTCCTGAATTATCTGCTTCTCTTGTGGCCAGTTTATCTGAGTTTGTTCAGGAACAATGTGGGCGCACCCTGCTGGGAGTGTGCTTCCCATCTGTCCATTTTCCTGGGGATTCCTTAGTTGGGGTGGGGGTAGTTGGCCAGGGCATCCACCAGGGCTCACCTATTCTTCCCTGAGTTAGGAGGCTGGGACAGGTGGATAACAGCTTTTGGCAAGCCGGCCAGGAAGGGCATGCAGCTTCAGTGGGTGACTGTCTTCACAGACTCCTGACCACACAGGTGCCTCGGTCCTTGCAGGTGCTTAGGCTGTCGTGGAGGGGTAGAGAAGGTCAAGCCCCAGCAGCTGCCGAGACCACTTGTAGGGGAAAGTCCCTCTCCTGCCCTTGCTGCCCCGTCTTCTGCTTGACGTGCAGTTTGAAATGAGAAATAGATTTGGGAAGCACTGAGCTTCAGTTTTCTGGGTAAGTTGTAACAGTGCTAACCAGATTCTTACTTCTATCTGGGGGCTAACCTAACACTTGGTACCCAGTGGTGCAAAATCATGGTTGTAAGTCTAGTAGTTCCAACTTCATCTCACCGAGGAATTTGGCTGCCCTATTAGGAATATGGAAGATTACTCTGTTTGGTTTCTTTCGCTTCCCACTCATTCCTTTATTCTCCTTCCAGGGTGGGAAATGCTATCTCCATTCCCGACAGTCCCTTGCAGTGCAGTCTGGCAGCACAGTCCGCATATAGCTATAACCAAGCTGATGCCTATGAAGAAGGTGATTTTTTTTACTGCAACAGTGCATGGCTCATGTACAAACTAGAATCAGAAAAAAGATCAGCCTTTGAATGGGTCTGAAAATTACCATACTATCCTCCAATTAGAATTATTTTGTCAAAGAGTTGGGAACGAAACGACATTCTTATATGTTCGGGCTTTTGTGCTGGTAGGTAATAGAGATTCAGCACATAAAGTTCATGATGCAAAGAAAGAAAGTATGTGAGGACAGCAGGTCAAATGAGGAAAAAGAGAATGAGGCACGCAGCTTGTTACAATCTTTGAACCCCTGCCCTGGAATTCTACCCACCCCAAATGTGGATGGAGCCCCCTCTGCCCTAGTTTCTCCTCCTCCTACTTATGCCCTCGGGGACAGGAATGGTCCTCCCTTTTCAGACCTGCTAGGGGGGCACCTGGGTGGCTCAGTCGGTTGGGCGGCTGACTTCGGCTCAGGTCATGATCTCGCCTTCTGTGGGTTCGAGCCCCACGTTGGGCTCTGTGCTGATGGCTCGGAGCCTGGAGCCTGCTTCAGATTCTGTCTGCCTCTTTGTCTGCCCTTTCTCTGCCCTGCTCATGCTGTGTCTCTCTGTCTCTCAAAAATAAATAAATGTTAAAAAAAATTTTAAAAAAA
Source organism: Paguma larvata (assembly GCA_030068075.1). Lineage (NCBI taxonomy): Eukaryota > Metazoa > Chordata > Mammalia > Carnivora > Viverridae > Paguma > Paguma larvata. Next base: position 55,649,187 of record CM057835.1, on the reverse strand, counting down.
AGACCTGCTAGGACACCAAATGTGGTCAGGGAACACCCTAATTTGGAACAGGGTGTTTCCTTTGCAGCCTTATCCTGCAGAGATGAATCCCCAGAGACAGCCTGCCAGGCATTATTGGACATACAGTCCTTTCTCTACTTCAGACCTTTTAAGTTGGAAAAATTCAAACCATACTTGTAGAGAGGATACTCAGAAAGTGTCTGAAATTGTTCCCCACTATTTTTGCCACTGATAAGCCTCCTTAGACAGATATGCAGACTCTTTCATTTTTTAATTTATTTATTTATTTTGAGAGAGAGAGTATGTGTGCACACGCACACACTAGTGAGGGAGGGGCAGGGAGAGAAGGAAACAGAATCCCAAGCAGGCTCCACACTATCAGTGCAGAGCCTGACACAGGGCTAGAACTCACAAACCGTGAGCTCATGACCTGAGCTGAAATCAAGAGTCCCGGACACTTAACTGACTGAGCCACCCAGGTGCCCCAGATATGCAGACTCTTAAGTATTCTCCTTATAGCCAGCAAGCAACTCCCAGTGACTGACTGATGAAGCCCATGGGGAGGCTCAGCATCTGACTGATGAAAAGCCAGGTATTACCCCGTTACCCGCAGGGGCAATCCTGATGGCCAAACCTGGTTGGGACCTAAATGTTGCTAAAGGAATGGTTCTTTTGAACCACTGCTAAGAGATGTGTTAATGGAACTAAAGTGAAGGGTCCCAAAGCAAAAATGTCTTAATAAAGTCAAGGAAATACAACAAAAATTAAATGATCATCCATTTGAGTTTCTGGAGAGGATTTATCAAGTCTATTGGAAATATACCAATGAGGATCCTGGGGCTCTTGAAAATCTGAGAATGATTAATTTGACCTTTAGAGGACAAAGTACCCCTAATATAGGAAAGAAGCTGGAGAAGGTCAAAGGAGCAGTAGGTATGAACTCTTCTTAGCTGGTGGACATTGTTTTTAAGGTATTCAGCTTTAGGGAGGAAAAGCATATGAAACAAATAAGTCCATTTCTCACAGCCCACAGTCAATGAGAAACGAATGGAGAAAATGAACCATACTTTGAAAAGGACCATCATAAAGCTGTGTCAAGAAACTCATTTAACATGAGCTAGGGTACTGCTGCTTGCCTTCTCTGCATAAGAGCACTTAAAGTGGGCTTGGATTGAGCCCGTAGGAAACTGTGAGACCATTCCTGGCCTCTTGTGTTTTGTTCCCCCTACCTAGCATGGGGTACAAACAAAAATGAAACAAAATTTAACACTCGAAACCAAGTATTAACTATTATTCATTAGTTTACTTCACTAGGACGGCCTTCTTGCTGGAAGAACCACTGCACCCATATCAACCTGAGGATAAGATCTTATTAAAAACATGGAATGAACAAGGACCTGATCAAGAATTAACTGAAAAATGGACTGGACCTTATGATGTCCTCCTAATCCCTCCTTCACCCTTGAAAAGAGACAAAGTGAAGCTGTGGAGACATCACACAAGAGTTAAATGGTGCCCATACAAAGAAAGAGAGGGGGACCTGGGTGGCGAAGTCAGCTAAGCATACAACTTTAGCTCAGGTCATGATATTACAGTTCTCAAGTTCAAGCCCTGCACTGGGCTCTGTGCTGACAGCTCAGAGCCTGGAACCTGCTTCAGATTCTGTGTCTCCCTCTCTCTCTGCCCCTCCCCTGCTCAAGTTCTCTCTCTCTCTCTCTCTCTCTCTCTCTGTCTCTCCCCGTCTCTATCTCAAAAATAAATAAACATTAGGAAAAAAAAAAAAAGAAAAGAAAAGGAGGAGACAGAAGAGACCACCAGACCCTCCTACTGGAAAAGTCATCCAATTCAAGACTTAAAATATCTCTTTAGAAAAAAGAACCCACACCATGTTTATTCTGTGCTCTGTATTAATCATGTCTTTCTCCCTAGGTTGGAAAGATAATGGACTAGTTGGGGTAACTCAGGCTTTGGCCTCAACTACACATGCTGTTGATTGTTGGATATGTCTAAAACCCCAATCAGTGTTGGACTATGGATACCCTTTGGTCCCCCCTGTTTACAATACCTCAGGAGTTCATGAAGGCAACTGGTTTCCAACTGCTAAGGCCCAGACAATAATGTATAGGGTTAGAATAGCCAGATTTTCCCCAGATGATCATAAGGTACTCCCATGTCTTATAGTCCCTCTAATTAACGTAATAAAGGAGGTAATTTTCAAAGGACAAAAAAACAGGGCTATACTCTCCAGTTAGATACCATGTAGAGCTAAAAAGGACCAACTCCCTGTGTGTAAACAACAGTGTGTTTGCTTTCCAGCTATGGATGATATTCACAGTCAAGGTGGGCGGGGCAGAGACTGGATGGAACAAGGGGCTGATTCTCTCACCTTTTGTCTTTGTGCTCTGGCTGGATTTGTATTTATTTAAAAATTAAATGGAGTCCCCTGGGCCAACGACTGTGTTACAAATTCTTCTATCCCCATACATTATCTTCTGGCCACCTTGACTGCCTTCTCCCTTCATCATGCTCCAGAAACTAAGCATTGGGCCAGTTCCCTACAGGTGTTTACTAGACTGGATCATGACCTACCAGGCAACATCCCTGATGGGGATGAATATTTCTTTGGTTACACACTGTTGCCATGGTGGCGGGTGGGGGGATGGCTGCTGTGCATCATCATGTGCTTCAAAACTTGTCCCAAATTCTAACCACCTGCCTAATGATCATACATCTTTAGATTCCCCTACTAAAGTCATCTGGATAACTGTATGGCCCTATATTATATCCGAGCTGAGCAAGGGGGAATTCGTGTCATTGTTAATCCATCTTGCTGTGCCTATATTAATGCTTCATTAGAGGCGAAAAGAAGCATCAAAAAAATTAGACAGAAAGGTACACGATTATAACAACCATGGGCCAGGGCGCCTGGGTGGCTCAGTTAGGTGGCTGACTTCGGCTCAGGTCATGATCTTGTGGTTCGTGGGTTTGAGCCCTGTGTCAGGCTTCTTCCGATTCTGTGTCACCCCCTCTCTCTGCCTCTCCCCTGCTTGTGTTCTCTCTCTCTCTCTCTCTCTCTCTAAATAAGTAAAAATGTTAAAAAAACAAACAAACAAAAAAACAATAACCATGGGCCAGCACACACTTTTCCTTGGATGAAACAGTGGAAAGAATGGGAGACTGTTTTTCACATTTATTTTCATTGATACTGACAGGTGAAGAATCTGCCCTCAAAGAAATAATCAACATGGGCTTGACTGTTCTACTCTCAAGCAGCACGGTTCTATTTGGGAGTCAGATTTCTTGTGGTGTGTACCTAGACTATATTCTTTCAATTCACACTCTTTAATGAGTCAGAAACAATTAATACAGCAACAGGTTCACTTATTCTACTTAAAAACAAAAACAAAAAAAACTTCATCTCCCCTATCCAGCAGGAAGCAGCCAGTTGGAGAATAGCAGTCATACTCCCACAAAAATGGAAGAAAATATTGACAGTTGGGAGATTTGTCAGCAAGCCATTTTACTTAACTGTAGATCCCAACAGTTAAACCCAGAAACAGACCTCCTTACCCATGCTCTAACTGAAACCCATTATTTTTACTTATTTTTTTAAATTCATATTATTTTTTGATTCCAGTAGAATTAACATACATTGTTATATTAGTTCAGGTGTACAATATAGTGAGCGATTCAAAAATCTGACATATTTCTCATGTTAAGTGTGCTTCTTAATCCCCTTCACCTATTTCACCCATCCCTACACCTTCTTCTCCTTTGGCAACCACCAGATTGTTCTCTATAGTTAAGAGTCTGCTTTTTTTTAAATTAAATGAATTCCAACTCCACATATTAATGAAATCATATAGTATTTCTCTTTCTCTGATTTACTTCACACTTAGCGTTATACCCTCTTGATTCATGCATGTTGTTGTAAATGGCAAGATTTCATTCTTTTTGAAGGATAATTAATATTCCTATATATATATATATTGGAAGGCCACATCTTCTTTATCCATTTATCAATCATTGGACATGGGTTGCTTCTGTATCTTGGCTATTGTAAATAATGCTGCAATAAACATAGGGGTGCATATATCTTTATGAATTAGTATTTTGTTTGTTTGTTTTCTTTGGGTAAATACCAGGTAGTGCAATTAGTGGATCATACGGTCATTCTATTTTTAAATTTTTGAGGAACCTGCATACTGCTCTCTACAGTGACTCTGTCATTCCATATCCCGACTATCGGTGCTTGAGGGTTCCTTTTTCTCTACATCTTCACCAACACTTGTTGTTTCTTGTGTTTTTGATCTTAGCCATTCTGACAGTTGGATTTGATTTGCATTTCCCTGATGATGTTGAGCATCTTGTCATGTGTCTGTTGGCTATCTGGATATCTTCTTCGAAGAAATGTTTCTTCATGTCTTCTGCTCATTTTTTTTAAGTTTATTTATTTTGAAAGTGAGACAGAGAAAAGGAGCAGGGGAGGGGAAGAAATAGAGGGAGAGAGAGGAACCCAAGGAGACTCCATGCTTAGTGCAGAACCTAATGCAAAGCTCGAACCCATGAATCGTGAGATCGTGATCTGAGCTGAAACCAAGAGTTGGACGCTTAACTGACTGAGCCACCCAGGTGCTCCTCCTGTTTATTTTTTAATTAGCTTATTTGTTTTTTTGTTTTGGAGGGTGTGTGTGTGTGTGTGTGTGTGTGTGTGTGTGTGTGTGTGTGTGTTGAGTTTTATAAGTTTTTTTATATATTTTGGATATTAACCTCTTATCAGATACATCATTTGCAAATATCTTCTCCCAATTCAGTAGGTTGTCTTTTGGGTTTTTTTGTTTATTTCCTTTGGTATGCAAAATATTTTATTTTGATGTTGTCCCAATAGTTTATTTTTGCTTTTGTTTCCTTTGCCTTGGGAGACAGATCTACAATAATGTTGGTATGGCCAATGTCAAAGATTCTTATGGTTTCAGGTCTCACATTTAGGTCCTTAACCCCTTTTGAATTTATTTTTGTGAATGGTGTAAGAAAGTAGTCCAGTTTCATTTTTTTTTTATGTAGCTGTCCAGTTTTCCCAACACTATTTGTTGAAGATACTTCTTTTTCCTGCATACTCTTGCCTCCTTTGACAAAGATTGACCATATAATCATGGGTTTTTTTCTGGGCTTTCTATTCTTTTTCATTCATCTATGTGTCTATTTTTGTGCTAGTACGATACTGTTTTGATTACTATAGCTTTGTAGCATAATTTGAAATCTGGAATTGTGATACTTCCAGCTTTGTTTTTCTTTTTCAAGATTGCTTTGGCTGTTCGGGGTCTTTTGCAGTTCAATACAAATTTTAGGATTGTTTGTTCTAGTTCTTTTGCCATTTTGATAGGGATTGCATTTAATCTGTAGATTGCTGAGAGCAATATGGACATTTTTATAATATTAATTCTTCCAACCCAAGAGCACAGAATCCTAAATCCATTTTTTATCTTTTTTTTTCTCCTGTTCAGTTTGATTGCTCTCCATTCCTCTTGCATTCCAGCTCACTGATGTGTTCTGCTTCCCCTATTCCATCATTTATTCCCTCTAGTGTATTCTTAATTTCCGTTATTAACCTCTTCATCTCTGATTTGTCCTTTTTTATATTTTCTATTCCCTCGTTGAGGGTCTTACTGAATTTCACCATTCTTTTCTCAAGTCCAGTGAGTATTTTTAAGACCATTCCCTGAAATTCTCTATCAGACATATTGCTTATCTCCACTTCATTTAGCTGTCTTGCAATTCTGTCTTATTCTTTCATTTGGGAGATGTTTCTCTGTCCCCTCATTTTGTCTAACCCTTGTGTCTGTTTTAAGAAAGTCAGCTATGTCTCCTGTTCTTAGAAATAGTGGCTTTATAAAAAAAGAGGCTCCAGAGTCCTTTGCAGTGCAATATCCCCTATTTGTCAGAACTTGGCACTTTAGGAATGTCTCCCATTTGTGTTGTGTGTGCCCAACTGTTGTGGCTGAGCTGCATTTGTTTTCAGTTCGGTCATCTGCAATGGCTCGCTTTGCCTGCTGTGGACAGGATTTGCCTGCACTGTTACGTGGCTGGTCTGGGGCCTCCTTGGGCTTGAGTTGGATCAGATCAGATCAGATGTCTGCCAGAGCTACAGTTGCACAAATGGCAGGACAGTTCACTGTCCCCTGAAAGGATTTCATTAGTGGGCAGGACCTGCACTCAAATCACGTCTGCCTTTAGCCCACCGCTGGGGCCACAGTCGAATCGATGTGTGTTTGGTTATCTTCCCCTCTCCCCAGGTCAGGAATCACGTTGAAGTGGCATGGGCCCCTGCCAGAGCTACCTGCACAAGGCCATGCTTACAGCACCACTTACGATGGACTTCTGCCAAGGGCAGGTTAGAGGGAGAATCCAAAAGTCCCCCGGAGGACCTGGGGGTGGGGCACATGATGTTAGCAAGGTTTATGCAAGTGCGCTTATGAGAGACCTGGAGCCAGCTTGGTGAACTCTGTTTTTGATATGGCCTCTTCTCCACAGTTAGCTATAGAGGGCCTGTTCTGCCAGTCTTCGAGTCATTTTCTGGGTTCTTTACACTAACTTAGGTCTTATCTAGCTGTACCCATAGGATGCGGTGAGTGTAGGATCCTCTTACTGCACCATCTTCCCCAGAATCTACTTCTTTTGGTCTACCCTACTGTTCTTATTTCTTACCAAACTTTTTTGAAGCACTGACAAAAACATTTTGCAGCAACTGGAATATTCCAACTGCCAGACCAGAAAAACCTTGACAGCAGCAGAATGCTAGAAAACCACATCCCACAGGTCCCCTTCCTTGCCCATGATCGCACACTGAACACATACCGACCCCCGCCCGTGATCACATGCTCTCTCCCTGCTCTCTTGCATGTAGCCCTGAATTCCCTTCCTGTAAAACTCTAGGTGTCTGCCTTGTGGGCAGATAGGTGAGTTGTTAAGGCTTGAGCCTGCCACTTCCCTAGGCTGCTGGCACCTGAGATAAATTTCTCCCCTCCTCTTTCCCAAGCCTTCATCTCTTGAGTTATTGGCTTCTCTCGTAAGGAGTTTATCCAAGTTTGTCGGACAAGTGTTGGCAAGCCCAGCCAGGGACTCTGCTCTCAATTTGCCCAGCCCCTTCGGGACAGAGCGGCTGGCCACAGCAGTGCTCCGGCACTCACCCGTTCATTTCCTGAGTTAGTATCTGTGACAGATCAATGAGTAACATGTGCAGTAAATGCAGATAGAGCTGATGCCACTCCGGGTAGCTTTCCAGGACTTTCTAGCAAAATAAGCAGGCTGAAGGCAAACACAGAAAATAATCCCAGGCAGCTGGGTAGGTAACGGAGGTTGGAGTTCAATATGAAAAGACGAAATGATCCAGTCATTCCTACTCCCCCAGCTCCTCATTTACCAGGAAAGATGTCGGACTGGTAAGGGGCCGATCTTTGTTTAGCCTCTCCCAAAGTGCAAGATCCTTTGTGTCCTCACTGCGCAGAGAATTTAGAGCTGGTCTGAGCTGGAATCCATGCCTCATCTTCTCCCAGGACCCTTCCGTACATCTAAGAATTTGTTTTAACAGGGAGGCTCTAGAGAAACAGTAAGACTGTCATCATTCTGACTTGGTCCCCACATTACCACTTGTCACCACCCACCTGCCCCCACCCCAACCCCTTTATTGAGAGGCATGGGGAAGGGGACTTCGAAGCGATCTATGCATTTTTTTTTTCTTTTCAAAGCAACCATTTGTCTTAAAGATCACTGCTTCCTTCGCCTCTGACTGGATTCATTATCACTATATTCTAAAAGCAGGGGGAACACGGTAAGTAGGTGATTCCCCAGGCATCTCTGGGTGCAGGCAGGGGTTGGGAACCCCGAGAAATCGATTCATAGCCTCCAGAAATTTGAAGGGTGGGAAGGAGAAGGGAGAAGAGAAAGATACAGAATCAAAGGGAAATCCTTCTCCTCCCTCTCCTCTCTCTCTCTCTCTCTCTCTCTCTTCATTAGCACAATAAAGCAAGAGGGTGCTTGTGAGAGGAAAATACTACTCTTAACTTGGCAGGAAGTCAATATCTAAATCAAAGGAAGTGGTCCTACAGCCCAGATGTCCTCCTGAAAGCAGGTAGCTGGCTCTCCTCACTGATGCCACCCAACACAGGAACAGGTTGTAAGTAGCAGCAATGAGGACAAACAGTAATTATGAAATTAAATACCTGTTAATCACCAAATACTTGACAATTCGTGTTTTCAGGAACAGCAATTAACCTACAATTAGCTGTATTGCATGCAGGTTACCATTGTGATCTGTACCTGTAGAATACTACTCTGCTATAAATAGGAAAAGCCACACGGAATAGAGTGCTATGGTGAGAATACTTGCTAAGAAACATTTTGAAACTCCATAAACGCCAAGTAAAGATAATGTTTGGGGAAAGACTAGGAAAGCATGAGGTGTCCAAAGGAACTTACTGTTTAGCAAAAGTAAAAAAGGCAGTTGTGTCTAGGTTCAGCAAAAACCTCTCCAAAACCCAGATTCTGACCAAGTTGAGAAAAGACTAGTATGGAGTGGCCAGATATGGGCACTCTTGACAAAAAGGAGAGTAAAGGATGGGTTAGAGGTAAGGAGCCTAGTGTAGCAGTCCCCAAGACAGTCATCTGGAACATGGGTCACAGGCCAGAGTAGGCTGATACCAGGAACACTCAGGAAACTTCACCTTGCATTTTTATAGGACAGAAATTTCTGGAATGTTCTGGCAGAAAAAACCTGGTTCGTTTTATTTCACCTAGTTTCATGGAAGGATTTGTTCCTGTAATGCTTCTTCATTGAGTATCTTCTGCCATTTCACTTAACAAATTTAAGGAGTGACTTAAAGGCAGGGAGAAAGCAGTCAGATATTAGCTGTTTCCCTTTTTTTGTCTACCATAATTCTTAATCTCAATAAACTACCACCATTAATGGGAAGGTTAGTACATCCTCCATGGGTTTTTCCATTCATCCTCACTCCCTGTAGTCTTAATACTGAGTCCCATAATTAGAAAACTTCTAAAAGTTTAAGTCAGTTGCCCAAACTTATAAATAAACAGGGCTGATATTCAAATGCAGTTCTGTTTGACCCAAAGCGTATGTTCTTTTACTACACTGTGATGCTGGCCATTCCTAAGCAATATGAAATTCCTTTAAAAGTCAATTCATTGATCTTAACTCATTAGATCAAAACTACTTAATAAAGTGGGAAAAGCAACTTTTAGAAATAAAGTGCTGTAGGAATATAAAATATTTTAATATGCTAATCTTTCAAGTATGTGTTCACTTTATATTAACATTTTAGGTTTCTATAATGTATCCTGCAGCCTAAATTCTCTAACGTAGAAGTGATGTCTGGGGAAAGCTGAGTCCCTGTGGACAGAGAGAGGGTCTCTCAAGGGTACCACTTTCTTCAGATGCCCATGTCATATTATTTTGTCCTCAGCTTTTGGTCCCAGAAATGGCCTATCTGTACCCTAAGAATGCATCATTTGGACACTGACTCTTACAAGCCATGGACATAAGCAAAATGACAGACACATGCATGTACACATCACATCAAAAAATATTTTTCATATTTTGCAATGAAAAACGTAATACAGTTAACTATTGAACAAAACAGGTATGCAATTGTGTGAGTCTGCTTATACCTGCATTTTTTTCAATAACAGTACTACAAACATACATCCTTTCCAAAGTGAAATCCTATACTCTGAAAATTATAAAACATTTATGAAAAAAAAACTGAAGATGACCCAAGCAAATGGAAAGATAGCCCATGCTCATGGATTGTTAGAATTAACATTGTTAAAATATTACCTTTGGGTAATGTCCTTGTTAACCAATGCAATCTACAGATTCAATGCAGTCTACAGATTCAACGCAGTCCTTATAAAAATACCAACAGCACTTTTCACAAAACTAATACAAATAATACTAAAATTCATATGAACCACAAAGACCCCAAAAAGCGATCTTGAGAAAGAACAAAGCTGGAGGTACCACAATTCCAGATTTCAAGCTGTATTAAAAAGCTGTAGTAATGAGAATACAAAAATACACACAGGGATCAATGGAATGGAACAGAAAGTCCAGAAATAAACCATGCCTATATGGTCAATTAGTCTACAACAAAGTAGGCAAGAATATATAATGGGGAAAGTCTTTTTAACAAATGGTGCCATTTGTTAAAATGAGCTACCTGCAAAATGAGCTATATGCAAAAATAAATATAACTGGTCTACTTTCTAATACCATATACCAAAAAACCCTCAAAATGGATTAAAGACCTAAATGTGAGACCTGAAATCTTTATGATTTTCTTAATAACATTTTCTCTAGCTTATTTTAATGTGAGAATAGTGTTTATAATACATATAAGATGCAAAATACGTGCTAATGAATTGTTTCTGTTATCGGTAAGGCTTCTGATGAATAGTTGGTTATTAGTAAAGTTTTGAGGGAGTCAAAAGTTATATACAAATTTTCCCGTGCATGGGAGCTTGGCATCCCTAACCTCCATGTCATTCAAGGGTCAACTATAGTCACAAAGAGCACACTCGCATCTTCAGACCAGCACAGAACTTCTTATAGATAAATACATCTGGGAAATTAGTCCAAAAGCAGATGGGCTCATGCAAGATTCCCAGTTTTAAGTACATCAAGGTATGACAGCCGTATCCTCAATGAAGGTGTGCTAATCTAGTTGGCTGGGGACCACAATGTGCCAGGAAGCTCCTCCCCTGGGCAATGCTGCCAGCACGGGCAGCTGCTTTCTCTAGTTTTTTTCTGGTCATCTCCAGTTAAGCTAACACCTTGGGCCAGTGGTGGAAATAGGATTTGGTAGGTGCTTTTCTTCTTATTCACTTTTGCTATACAGTTTGTCTTTCTCATCTCAACTGGTAAGCATCATTCAGGTCTTACAAGGTGATTCTAAGGCCTAAACCTCAGTGTTTGGGAAGTTTCCTGCTGATATCTCTCTTGTATCCTCTATGGAGTGCCATTTACCTGATAGCTTGTGTTGCTATCAGGGTAATGATTCCAGTGTGTTTACTGCCCAGCAGATAAAGGAGAAATATGAAGGGAGTACTACCTTCACTATGCTTTAAAACTTTAAAAACTAATGCTTGGTTGGAGTGCTTAGAAACTAAATCAACAAGTGTACTTTCAGTGGCTCTAAATCCTTTATAGATGTTGATAACTAGATTCTGAAAAAGTTAGCGATGCTGTATTAAAGAATCTTTACAGGGGCGCCTGGGTGGTTCAGTTGGTTGAGCATCCGACGTCAGCTCAGGTCATGATCTTGCGGTTCACAAGTTTGAGCCCCACATCGGGCTCTATGCAGACAGCTCAGAGCCTGGAGCCTGCTTTGGAGTCTGTCTCCCTCTCTCTCTGCCCCTCCCCCACTAGTGCTCTGTCTCTCTCTCTCTCTTTCTCAAAAATAAATAAACATTACAAAAATTTTAAAGAACTTTTACAAATCTACTTTTAAATTTATTTTATTTTTTAATTTTAGATAAAGAGAAAGCAGGGGAGACGGGCAGAGGAAGAGGGAGAGAAAATCTTAAGCATGCTCCATGCTTGATGCAGAGCCTGAGGCAGGGCTCGATCCCATGCCCCTGGGTTCATGACCTAAGTCAAAATCAAGAGTTGGATGCTCAACCAACTGAGCCACCTGGGCACCACTACAAGTACACTTTTAAATCCAAAGTCAAAAGCTATTCCTGATGAATCAACCAGTGAACTAAACAGCTATAGTGAGAATTAGGTTCTGATTGAATTTGATATATTATGCACTGTTCAGTAATGTCAGAGAAGTGACAGTGGAAAGTAGATGGACTTGGGGGGTGGGGTCAGAGGTTCACAATTGGGGAGGCAACATGTTTCATTCAGAAGACTCCAGAAAGGAGGAATCCATTGAAAATCACAATGGCCTCACACATAGGACCACCTCACTTTCAATAGAGTTCCATAATCCCTTTTTAAAGGCTGATCTCCTAAAACCATTAAACTCAATAACCCCTGTAATTCCAACTGTCTAAGCTAGGTGTGCCAAAGCTGTTATGGACTGAATGTTGTGTCTATCCCCTACCCCACCACCACCCGCCCCACCATTTCATATGTTGAAGCCCCAACCCCAACATGATGGCATTTGGAAATGAAGCTTTAGGGAGGTAATTAGGTTTAGATGAGGTCATGAACATGGAGTCCCAATAATTAGTGTCCCAATAAGAATAAGGGAGACAAGAGCTCTTTCTCTCCAGATGTACACACAGAGGAAAGGCCTCTGAGCACACCATGAGAAGACAAGAAGGCAGCCATCTATAAGGCAATAAAAGGGATCTCAACAATAACTGACCCCACGAGAATCCTGCAGGACTTCCAGGCCCTGCAACTCTGAGAAAAGAATGTCTATCATTTGCAGCATGCTGTCTCTTTTTGTCACAGCTGCCTAAGCTTAGACAGCGGCAAAATAAAACTTTAACATATGGACTGCAGCCAATGTCAAAACTATACCAATGCATTAGACTACGGAGGCTGTCAGGGCCCATGACAGTTCACTCCTAGAGATTCTGGGCAGTGCTAACATGAAAAAGAGGAAGGTCAGAGAACACATGAGCAGGATACCTTCCGGTCTTGCCTGGAAGGCTGTCCTGTGGCCTCAATCCAGCAGGTGTTTAAAGACTAAGGCAGAACCTCGTGCAGGTTCCAGAGGGGCAGTGGGAACACCACAGACCTATGGATTCTCTCCCTTGAGAAAGTCTCCTACAAAAGAAGTTTCTAAAAACATGCAGCCTCTTACCTAGTCCATCATATAAAAAGTCTTTTGAAGCCTAGCTTAGCCAAACCCAGGTCTCCTGCTTCCATTTTATGTATTTATTTTTTAATAATTTTTAAATGTTTATTTATTCATCTTTGAGAAAGAAAGAGAGAGAACAAGCAGGAGAGGGGCAGTGGGAACACCACAGACCTATGGATTCTCTCCCTTGAGAAAGTCTCCTACAAAAGAAGTTTCTAAAAACATGCAGCCTCTTACCTAGTCCATCATATAAAAAGTCTTTTGAAGCCTAGCTTAGCCAAATCCAGGTCTCCTGCTTCCATTTTATGTATTTATTTTTTAATAATTTTTAAATGTTTATTTATTCATCTTTGAGAAAGAAAGAGAGAGAACAAGCAGGAGAGGGGCAGAAAGAGAGGGAGACAGAATCTGAAGCAGGCTCCAAACCCTAAACTGTCAGTGCAGACCCCGACATGGGGCTCGAACTCATGAACTATAAGATCATGAGCTGAGTCAAAGTTGGATGCTTAACCGACTGAGCCACCCACTCTGTTTCCATTTTAATACTATGGAAAAATAAACTTTGTCCCATATTTTTTTAATTGTAAGACTGACTGCTAATGTATTTATAAAAAGCATTTATTTGTTAAATAGGATATTTTCCCTATGGAAGAAAAACTATGTTTTATTCTTTGGGGTTCTATAAATAAAATCAGTAAAATATTCATTGAAGAAAATTTAGAATATGACAGATGATAGAAAGAAAAAAAGTTCAAATCACTTGTTACCCCACTAGCTAAGGAGATACCACTTTTTTTTTTAATTTTTTTTAACGTTTATTTATTTTTGAGAGACATAGAGACAGAGCATGAGCAGGAGAAGGACAGAGAGAGAGAGGGAGACACAGAATCCAAAGCAGGCTCCAGGCTCTGAGCCATCAGCACAGAGCCCGACGCAGGGCTCAAACTCACAGACCACGAGATCATGACCTGAGCTGAAGTCGGCCGCTTAACCGACTGAGCCACCCAGGCGCCCCAGATACCACTTTTTAATATATTTATTTTAGCATATACTTTAGTCCTTATATGTGTATATATATGTATATAAACATATTTATATATTATATGTAATAAATATATAACATAAAATATTTATATTTATATAATATTTTATATATTTTATGATATATTTTCTAAGTTAAAAAATATGTAATATATAAACTGTGGAATTTATTGTTTTATACCAGTTTTCCCACTTAACAACATAGGCTTAAACATATCATTAAATAGTCTTCCATAACATTATTCTTAATTGTTGCAAAATGCATTTTACTGTTGAGGCAACATAAATTAACTAACCCTCTAATGTTGGAAATAACACTATTTCTGATTTTTCATTATTATAAATAAACTGCCATAAGTATTCTTGCAGCTAATTATTTGCAAACATTCTTTGTTATTTCCTTAGGATGAATTCCTAATAGTAGATTGCTAAATTTAGATCTAAAATGTTAACACTTTTATAATGTACTGCTGAAGTGTCCTTTTAAAAGCTTTTAACAATTTACAAGTGTACTATTCAAAACACATTTATTTATCATTCAATAAATTCTAGAAATTATTGTAGGTAAGAATATAGAGACAAATTAGGCACAACACTGACAGTCATTCAGAAGACAAGCAGACCTGAAAGGGATTCCGTTTTCCCTTCCCTGAGTCTAGCCAAGCACCTCAAGTAAATACGAGAGAGGATCTTGGATACATGTTCCAGCTGGCTCTTGAGCAAGCCAAAGGAATTAAGAAAGAGAAAAGAGAAATATCTCAGTCCTCTTAATGAATCCTCTTAGCTTGAAATTGAGTATTCTCAATATCAAGTTAGTTTTTAAATTTTTTTTTAATGTTTATTCACTTTTAAGAGACAGAGTGCGAGCAGGGGACGGGCAGAGAGAGAGGAAAACATGGAATCTGAAGCAGGCTCCAGGCTCTTGGAGCTCAAACCCATAAGCTGTGAGATCACGACCTGAGCTGAAGACAGATGCGTAACCAACTAAGCCACCCAGGCAACCCTCAAGTAATTTTTTGAAGGTGCTGTGGACAAAAGGAAAAAAAAAATACCAAAAAAACAAAACAAAACATGAAATGCTCTTGTCACTAATTTCCCACCTTTGATCCTGAGTCAGGATGCTCTTGTGATACAAGTCACTCTCTGACAGCAGGGATATGACATCAGGTCTACTTTGGTACCACATTTAAGTGCCCCTGCCTCCACCCTTTACTTCCTTCAACCGAGAATGCCAAGTGGGTAATGTGGGTCTTAACGGAACATCCCAAATAGCAGGACAGCAGCTCCCCCATGACAGGGACTGAGCCTCCACAAGTTATCTTCTCCATTTACTTACAGGGATGGGAACAGGAAGCTGCCCCTTGCTAGCTGACTTCTTAATGACTCATTCAGTCCTGCCAGTAACTCATGAGCAATAGGGCATCCTCTTCTAGAATCAAGAGCTCTGTCTGCATGGATTAGATATGGCTTAATAGAGTGCTTGCAGCTAGTGCTTCCTGCCCTGCTGCAGGCTACTAAAAATATTATTTTTGTTTTTATTTTGCTTTTAATTTCTTAAAATATCTGCATAAACAAAGTTGAGAGGTGTTTTTTTAAATCATTTCTCAAGGTAATGTACAAAAACTTAATACACTCCCTTCACAAATAGTACAAGCTTTCCTAACATTGGTACAAAAAAAATACCTACACCTCTTATACATTCTCTGTTTATACTACTATAAAAAAAACTATATTTCAGAAGGTGTATCAAAACAGGAAATAAAAACAAAGAGCATACCTGATAAAAATTAGGCCAGAAAGTACTAATGGCCAGTTCTGCCCTGTTCCATGTGCGGGTAGGGTCTCCAGATATATTCCAGATAGGATTCCCCAGAGGCCCGTTGTTGACCTTCACGTAGACATTGAGCAACCCAGGAGCAGCATTACTCTTGCTGGATACAAAATAGTGAAAATCAATACAGTGGGTGTCATTTTCTTTGAGCTGAGGTAAGAGAAGGTGGGCCCTCTGCCCCTCAGGTCTCCCAGATGTGTTCACCAACATGAAAGAACCTGCAAAAAGAAAATCAAAGGAGAGTTACAAGCTGAAATACTACTTTCTGGCCATTTCTCCAAGCCACTGTTGACACTGCAATGCCACGTGTCTTACTTAGGCTTTGAGAGTCTCGTCCCTTTCATACCTTTTCACCCCAGAGCATTCTCAAAATCAGTGAATGGGGGAATGGGGACACCTGGGTGGTTCAGTCGGTTAAGCATCCGATTTCAGCTCAGGTCATGATCTCATGATTTGTGAGTTCAAGCTCCACATCAGGCTTCGTGCTGACAGCTCCAAGCCCGGAGCCTGCTTCAGATTCTATGTCTCCCTCTCTCTCTGCTCCTCCCCTGCTCACACTCTGTCTCTCTCTCTCAGAAATAAACATCATAAAAAAAAAGACCAGTGAATGAGAAGTCTCCTTGAAGTTACTGCAATTAGCCTTCTAAGTAATGAAAATAGGTATAATTCGCTGACCTGCTCTGATCTCCTAGTAGTCACTAGCCACAGGTGACTATTTACATTAAAAAGAACTTAAATTCCATAACATTAAAAGCTTAGGTCCTTGGTCACAGAGACACATTTCAAGTGGTGAATGGGCACATCTGGCTGGTTGCTACCACATTGAGAAGAAGCACAGATACTGAGCTTTTCCACCATCTCAGGAAGTGCTATGGGACCATGCTATTCTAGAATGGTGCCACCATTTGGTGATTGCAGCCACTTTAAGATTCTTGTGTGACATACAGAAACATAACAGATTGGTCTGATTTGTGGAATCTTAGAAAACCTTTCTTGGCCCTGTGACACTCCTTGCCATCAATATAACATAACTCTCCTCCAGTTCAGCGCCACCACCCCTGCCCCATTGCAGTAACAACTGATTCCTTGACAACGGCAGTGTTTTCATGACTGGTATGATTGAGTGTACTGATGTAATCATCATGCCAGTAGGAGGATGGTCATTCTCAGACATCTCTATGAGCAATTTGAATCTTTACATCCATAGCACTAGCCTGCCCACGACTGCTGAAGAGTTTCCACATGGATTCGAGCTTTCCAGATACCCTGGCATCAACTGTGTCACATGGCCTTGGCTTGGCCTTCCCCATATCTAAGGTCAACAGAATGGCAATTAAAATAATTATATGAATTATATGAATTATAAAAGCATATGAATTATATGAATTATAAAAGCATATATATGAATTATATAATAATTATATTATAAAAGCAAACTGTTCTAGGATAAAAGGGAAAACAGGACATCATAAAGCCTTTTAATGAGAAAAGAAAAATGTATTGAAACTCTGAGGGAAAGGAACGTCTAAATTTGGAGCATAAGGAGGGAAAAAAGAAATACCAGTCACATGTGACTGGACTCATGATTTCTACTGAGTAAGGAAACTATTCCCTCAGTTGAATAGTCCTTTTAAAATTTCCCTTATTGTGAATCATAATTTTCAAGAAGGTGTGTGTTTGTATGTTTGTATGTGTGTTTATTTTAGCATATACCCAACAGATATCTATAAACACACATACACTACTAGAGAACCTGTGAAATTTCTATCTTGTCTACAAGCTGTGATTTCCTAAACAGCAAAAGGAGAAGACCACCTTTCCTGGAGAATTAGTATAAGGACTAAATAAGAAACAAAAATGTAGATATATCCTTTATAAATTATTAGGCTACTCTTAAGGGATCAGTATCAGACAATGTTAGCTGATGGCTGTGACCCTAACCTCGCCCCTCTGTAAACGGAGCTGGGTAGAGCTAGTGGTATTAAAGATAAAAAGGAACTGAGTCACAGAGAGATTAGAAAGCAGTTTATCCAGGTTTCAGGATGAGTTAGTGGCCAAAGCAAAACTTTGAGCCTCTGAGTGTCCAGCCCATCACTCACCCTGTTACACTCCACTAAGCCCATGTTTCTTCACGTGCCGTTTGAGCATATATGAAGAAAACAAACCCCTTCACAACACCGAAGGAAAATTATAGTCGCTCTTTGAAAATAGAGCAATTTTTCAAGAGATGAATGTTATGCACCTGGAAATATGAAAGCCAGGCCACAAGGGAAGGGTTATCTATGGAACATATATTTCAGTAATAAGGAAGAGCTGCAAATGTGATTTAAGAATGAGTTGGGGGCACAGAAAAGGAACAAGTGGCAAGAGAATATCATTGAAATGATCTGGGTTAGCTATATTCTACACAATGTACAAAGAAAAAACCTTCAAAATATGCAGGGCTGACCAACCCCAACAAAGGCTGTTGGCATTTAGAACGTGAGTTAAAAATCGTACTTTTCTCAGGTGGATTCCATATTTGATCACTCCGGGGTCTATTGCCTGCAACATAGTTACAGTGTGTATTTCCACTCATGCGGCTGACCATGGCCTGGCCTTGAGGCCAACACAGAATCACCAAAACCTTTAGTGTTGCCAAACTGCTGAGAAAATTGTTTTTGCAGTGTTACCATCAGTGAAATTTGGGCAGCCGTGGGTGGTAAACACAGCAACAGGCCAAGGATGGCAAAAGCGTGTGTTTCCCCGTATCCTGCAACATCTAGTTTGGATGCCCAGGTGAAGCTGAAACAGAGGAGTCTCTTTTTACATGGTGGTATAAACTGGATACTTTCCTACCACTACTGTTCAGGAAATCATCTGGAATCCCCAAAATACTGTCCTCCCAGCTGGGCAGCCCATCTCCCATTATACTCCATTCAGGCACGAAAATGTTTCGTCAGCTTTTCGAGCTATGTATACAGAACTTTTTAACTTGAGGTCAAGGTGAAACTCAGGTGCTTCAAGTTATAAATACTCAAATGATCCTAATTTTTATACTCCTTTCTCCTTTTTAATCTTTATGAGTCAGAAAATAGTACGTTTTGTTACACAGTGTGGTTCTGTAATGCAGATGAGCTCACACAGGATTAGCAAATAGGGGAGTGACATCCATAAAACACAGAAGTCCCTTGGATTCATGTGTGACTTTCTGCAGGATATTAAGGTTTTAGAGGGATATAAATAAAGGGCTCAATGATGACCTTTATTCAAAGCTACAATCCCACACAGGCGCCTTTAACTCAGGGGAAGAAATGGCAAGAAGTTCAGTTTCAAGAGCCACTCTTCACTCTGTGAAGCTGTTGGAAAACTGTAAGAGCAAAAGAAAAAACTGAAGCTTCTGCTCCCCTTCTGAGTTTGAAAAGGAAATAACACTGATTGATGAAGAAGACAATCAGGAAATAAAAGGCAAGGAAGAAGTCAAACTTCTTCCACATGATACTCTATGTGGAAAACCCGGAAGACTCCACCAAAAAACTGCTAGAACTGATACATGAATACACCGAAGTTGCAGGACATAAAATCAATGTACAGAAATTGGTTGTATTTCTATATACCGATAATGAAGCAGCATAAAGAGAAAGCAATCCCATTTACAACTGCACCAAAAGCCATGAGATTCCCAGGAATTAACCTAAAGAGGTTAAGAGTATAGAAGCTTATGAAAGAAATTAAAGAAGACACAAGGAAATGGAAAAACATTCAATGCTATGGATAAGAAGAATAAATATTGTTAAAATGTTGATACTATCCAAAGCAAACTACACATTCAATGCAATCCTTATCAAAATAACACCAGCATTCTTCACAGAACTAGAACAAACAATCCTAAAATGTGTATGGAACCACAAAAGACCCCAAATAGCTAAAGTAAAGTTGAAAAAGAAAACCAAAGCTGGAGGCATCACAATTCCAGACTTCAAGCTAAATTACAAAGCTGTAATCATAAAGACAGTATGGTACTGGCATAAGAACAGACCCATGGACCAATGGAACAGAATAGCAAACCAAGAAATGGACCCATAAATGTATGGCAAACTAATCTTCAACAAAGCAGGAAAAAATGGAATGGAAAAAAGACATTCTCTTCAGCAATGTCACTGGGAAAACTGGACAGTGACATTCAGAAGAGTGAAACTGGACCACTTTCTTACACCATATAAAATATATATATATATATATATATATATATATATATATATATATATATATGAATAATCATATACTTATAAAACACATATAAACACAATCCACTGAAGAAATGGGCAAAACACATGAATAGATACTTTTCCTAAGACATCCAGATGACTAAAAGATACATGAAAGGATGCTCAACATCAGGGAAATACAAATCAAAACCACAATGAGATACCATCTCACACCTGTCAGAATGGCTAAAATTAAAAACTCAGGAAACAACAGATGCCAGTGAGGATGTAGAGAAAGGGGAACACTTTTGCACTGTTGGTGGGATTGCAAACTGATGCAGCCACTTTGGAAAACAGTATGGAGGTTCAAAAAATTAAAATAGAGCTACCCTATGACCCAGCAATTGCACTAGTAGGTATTTATTCAAAGGACACAAAAATGCTGATTCGAAGGGACTCGTGTACCCCAATGTTTATAGCAGTGCTATCAACAATATCTAAATTATGGAAAGAGCCCAAATGTCCATCAACTGATGAATAGATAAAAAAAGATGTGGTATATTTGTCCAATAGAAAGTTATTTGTTGATCGAAAAGAACGGAATCTTGCCATTTCCAAATGTGGATGAACTAGAGTGTATTATGCTATGCAAAGTAAGTCAAAGAAAGACAAATATCATATGATTATACTTATATGTAGAATTTAAGAAATAAAACAGATAAACCTACGTGAAGGGAAGGAAAAATAAGACAAAAACAGAGAGGGAGGCAAACCATAAGAGACTCTTAAATACAGAGAACAAACTGAGGGTTGCTGGAGGCGAGGTGGGAGGGGGAAGGGCTCCATAGGCAAGGGACATTAAGGAGGACACTTGTTGGGATGAGCACTGGGTATTATATGCAAGTGATCAATCACTGGGTTCTACTCCTGAAACCAATATTACACTCTACCTAACTTAAATTTAATAGTTTATTTAAGTTACACTGCTTAACACTAAGTTACAGTAACTTAAATTTAATAAAATTATTTAAGTTACACTGCTACCTAACTTAAATAAATTTTAAAAAGACGACGACAAACCCAGGAACCTATTTTTAAATTGGCAGGAAGTGACCTCCCTTAGATGGGACTGACCGCACAGCCCTCTCTAGTGAAAGGGACAAAGCTGGAGCCCTAGGGTACAGGGCTAAGAAGAGAGTCCCTGAGATTCTGAATGCCCCAGATGGGAGTTGGTGGGGCCAGTGTTTTTAGAAGGGTTGTTACTGTTTTTGTTGGTTCTCCAGCTATAAAGCTGCACAAATTTGGAGTGGTCAGCCCCACTCCCATTTCTCTCACAAGATCTATCACTTTCAGTTCTGTGAAATTAGTCCGAGATCTTCCAAGAACACAGGTGTGGTGCTGGTGGAAGCGCTGGGTCTATCCGTGAGCCAATCTTCCTGACCTGCTCTGGCCTCAGGAAGCGATTTTGCCTGGACTGGTCACAAGTAAAGCTGCTCTTCCTTTCAACAGTAGAGAAGCCACCTGGGCAGCACTATGGTCAACACACGCAAATTTTTGAAGGAAAAGTCTCCCTTTACCAAGCACCTTCCCTGGGGTGTGATCACAGAAGAGTTCCTTATTTTTCTTCCCTCCCAAGTCTCTCAATTGGTATTTTATGGGACCCCATAATTAATGATTAATGTCTATAAAGGCAGTTAGGACAATTCTTGCCCTATAGCACAAGCTCAACAATTGGTGATGACTAACAGAATTATTACTTTGTTTTCCTCATACCTCATCCAAATGTGTGGCTTCTCTAAATTTCTGCAATTCTTTAGTGTTTAGCTCGATAATTTCCATGTGTTCACCTCGCAACCTTCCTGGTCCTATCCTATTTCATCTAAGTGGTAAGTTTTAAGTTTCCTTTCTTTATGAGAGAGGAAGATTAGTATTGAAGGGTTACAACACCTTCGACACAGTTCATCTTGTCCCTACATTTAAGCTGCAACAAGGGGATCTTTATTTCTGTGTGTGGTCATGAGGACTTATCTCACGGCTTCGAAGTAGAGAAGATAACATTTCATCCAACACAAGCATTTCCTGAGAGTGCCGCCTTATTGTCTTATGGTGAGTTTACTGGAGAAACTATGAACACTCAGGTTCAGCTCGGTCTGGCAAACCCAGAATCCTGGGGGTAAATTCACACTTGTGCATACAGAAAATGGCAGGTGGGAGGGAAGAGATGCTTTTTAATTGTTTGAATTTATCACCTATCGGCTATGAAAGTAGAGTCAACTCGCCCACGTTTAAAGGATCCAAAGCATTTATATTCAATTGTAGACTATTAAGCCTGTTTTTTAAAAAATATCCCTATATGGCTGAATGTTTAATTTTCACCTCCTGCTTCAATGTTTTGACTGTGAGAAAATGCATTTTCAAAGACTAATTGGGTCTCCCTCTGTAGGTACTTTCCTACCTCATTTTTTCCCTACAAAAAACACTCCAACTGGGCAAATAAAAGAAATCAGAATTCAAATTAGCATAGAAATTCTGTTTGTGTTTGAATAACAAAACACCCTTAAGTCACAACCATGGAAGTAGCGAATATAACATCGCCTGCAAATGGAAAGAGTTCCACCTAACAGAGTCAGCTTCAAAAGGGGCAGTTTTTAAAGCACACTTTGAAGGTCTTTAAGAATAATGATTTTGGCTTCTCTGAAAAGGAAAACTCTGTTATGAGAACATGCAATATTCTAGAATTTTTGGGTGAATTAAATTTAGCTTAATCATATCCACTGGCAAATGCTTTTGATTGGACTATCTTCCATCATGGTTTGTGACAGCAGCAATAGCTACATATAATTAGTTATTCCTTTCTACCCCATCATTAAAATTTGCATTGGTGTGGTAGAGGCTCAGATTTTAAAGGCTGAGAAAGTTACATGAATTCTCTTATTTTTCAGAAACTTTGTGCACCCAACAGAAAAGGGAGTGTTCTCCGTCATGCAGCAGGAAGAGAGAATTACATGTGTTATTAAATACTTTGGCTGGCAGAGAAGCAGTGTTTTATGAACTTGACAGGGAGCAGATTTGCCACCTTAAAATGTATCTCTTTGGCATGGGGATTATTTTGAGCTGGTTCTTTGTAAGAAACAGCACACACAGGGGAAGCTCTCAAAACTGAGAAGTTGCCCTTGTGTAAAAGACGCTTATGAGGGGAAGGTCTATTTGCCATGTGTCCCTTTCTGTATCAGGAAGAGGGGGAAGACCACATTTCTAGAAACTCTTGTCAATGAAGAAGGCACAGACTTACATTTACATAACAACCTTATCCTTGTTGACTAAGCTTTTCCTTCTCAGACTTGCCACCTCCAACATCCTGTCTTTAGCTGAAGATAGCATTTAAGATGATGGGTTCAGTCGTTTCCTTTTCCAGGGTCTCTCCCATGTACAAAGGAAGGATACCTGATATTAAAGTTCTGTTGGTTTTCTCCTGTTAATCTGTTTTATACTAATCTAATTATTAGACCAGCCAAAGAACCTAGAAGGTTCTGTAGAGGACCAAAACTCGCCCCCCAAAGTGTGTCTCAGTGACATATGGATTATTTTTGGCCAATTATTTTTAAGAAATGGAAGGCTGAGGAAGAGACTTTGACCTTCCCTCTCATTGCCTAAAAGAATTTAGACAGATGAGCTGCTCCAGGAAGGAAGCCGTCATCACAGATAATTATGGTATAATATGAAGTAAATGTGGTAGAAAAGGGAGAATTTAGAAAAGTCTATTTCTTAAAATTCCTCTCTACGTCTCATTGTTTCTGCGTGAACCAGCAAACATGCATCTTCCTGTGAATTATGATTCTTCCCTTTGACGTCTCAGATGCCTACCCCTTTCTCCACAGCTCCAGATGGCAGAGAAGCCTCAATTTCCTGAGTGCCAGTGACCCCCATGTTCATACGGAAACCCCATACATACGTAACTAAGTTTTATTTTCTCCTGTTCATCTGTCTCATGTCAATTTAGTTCTTAGACTAGCCAAAAAAAAAAAAAAAAAAAAACCTTGAAAGGCAGGAAAAAAATCTTTCTTCCCCAACAGAGGCAAGAAAGAAAATCTGTCCACTCTTGGAAACTTTAAAGCCATTATAAGATTCACTTCTTAAATCTCTTAATTTTAGTAAAAGCACAGAGATCATTGGCCTCTCCTCTTCCTTTGGCTGTTTTGTCTTCATTTTTTTTTTTCTCTATGACTTTGTCTTCAAATTTATAGACTTAAAATCCAAAAGCTAAATAGAAAGTTTGCACGTTCCATCTTTGCTAGTACACATACTGGCCATTATCTTCTTCTGACCTATTATACATACCAGTTGCAACAATTTGGTTACCTAGAGCTGTGCTTCTCGAATAATCCATGATGAAGGGCCTTTTTTTTTAAATATCTGATGCATCTCAGATCAAATTTACGTAAAATCAATAAATATGGTAAAAATAAATACTAAAAAAGGAGAAATAAAAAACATGCAAAATGCAAGCCCAAATCTGTTATTAGATTAAATAAATATAAAATTACCCTATCAAATTCCTATAAAATTTTCTAAAGACTTGCTATCAATTTCCATATTCGTCACAGGCAGGAACAATGCGTGTCCCAGGTCTGATGTGTAGACCACACCAAGGGGCATAGGCTTAAAATTTGAACAGTATAGCATTCTGGGTACCCAAGTATGCATGTGTACATTTTTTTCTCGACATGGAGGAAAAAGACTGAGAACAGACAAACTGAAAGAAAGGAAGAAGAAAAAATTCTCTGGTTTCTTAACTCAAAGATAAAGGCTATCCAAAAGCCAAGCCTTTTGGCTATGAAAGAAATTATAGAAGAAAACACAAAGGGAGAATGAAAAGCAAGTGGAGAAGAGAAGAGATCAACATGATCATGGGAAACGGGAAGACAGCACCTAGGAATTCAGAAAAGAGCCGGCTCTGAGGCACGGAGGAGAGGAACAGAACTCCAAGAACATATCTTAGCTGTTCTTAAGGAGAAGGGGAGAATGCAAGGATGGAAATGTGCCACCCAGTGCCTACGCCAGGAGCTACATCTCTTCCATTGCATTAAATCCTCACAACAATAAACACTCACAGAAACACAGAGGACAGTGAACTCGCCAAAGGGTCCATCAACAGCATCTGACTGAGCTAAAGGGCATCTGAATTTTTTACATTCAAGCACTAGATGCAATGCTCTAAAACCAATATTCTTCAAACATGCTGACTCATCGCAGTACCAAACAGACTGCATATGCAACCCAGTAGACACATGTGATGCTACATGTCTACATACATTTACATACATGCACACACAAACATACATACTTAGGCACAAAACTTCCATGAAGAAATGTATGTCACTTTTTTTTTTATCATGTGTATGTGTGTTATACTCATGTTTCCTGTCCCCCTCTGCTTCATTCTGGAACATACATAAGTAAATGAATGCTGGGTGCAACCCACAACTGATTTCACAGCACGCGGATGCTTCAAGGTCATGCCACAACTCTTCTCTCCCAATAACCAAAACCAACACGATCTCAACTGCGCTCTGCCTCCTTCATATGGGAGCTTTTCGGTTTTCATTTGTGATTTTAAATTTGATCTCCTCCTTCAAATATCAAAATACCAGGTGACATCCCCCTCCTGCTCCCTCTGCCAGTACTAACGATGGTCCTAAAGAATAAGTCTTTTCTGGTGAGAAACCTCGTGAAATAAGGAAGTTGAAAGCCTGTGGAGAAATAAATGAACTCTGGGAGCAAAGCTCAGAGGGAACAAAGCCTCCGTGGGGAGGTGCCACCATCACTTTAAAAATACGTATTAGCACCTGTTTCAGCCTGAAGAAACCACAGTCGCAGCGACATCCATATTCTGTGCACTAGATGCCAAGCAGCCTCCTTCAGCTGCTGCCTCTTCTGTCCCTTCCAAAGATTCCATCCTGGTACAAATGTGAAATACTTGTTTTGTAACTAATAGAGAAGAAGCTTCAATTAAAAAATAATGGTCTTTTCACCCAAATGTCACAGCCACCTTTCTATTTTGCCCTCTTTCGCCTTGCCTGTAATTCTCAAGAATCACAAATGGCAAACCATTTGTTAGTCACATGAATTTTTGTCACGGACTTAATACGCCGGTGAAAATACGGCAAGATGGCAAAGAAGTAACACCAGATGATAGGGAAGCCCCGGGAAACTGCGGGACCACTTGCGTCACTTCTTCACCTCCCTAGAGTTCAGCTGGTGCTCTCGCTGGGAGAGGAGGTGACGGGCTCATGTGGCAGGGGCCTTCTTACGAGTCAGACCGGCTAGTACATGGCCCTCTCTGTCCTCCCCGAGGGAATCCCACATCAACCTAGGTACTATAAAATTAATAATAAGCATAGCTAAAATATAGCGCGATCCTGCATAATCAGCAGAATTACAACCATAGAATATACCGAAAATGTGCACAAAACACGCTTCAAGACATTTATTTTAAGTTTTATTATTATTTTTAATGTTTTATTTCAGTTTTGAGAGATAAGACATAGTATGAGCAGGGGAGGGGCAGAGAGAGACACACACAGAACCTGAAGCAGGCTCCAGGCTCTGAGCTGTCAGCCCAGAGCCTGACATCGGGTTGGAACTCATGAACCGCAAGACGGTGAAGTCGGACGCTTAACCAACTGAGCCACCCAGCCACCCCTCAAGATATTTATCTTAAATACCCAAAAGGTATGCAATTGTCAGTTAAGCGATTCACAACATAATGGAATGAGTATTATTATGATTGCTTATTCACAAAAATACTGAGCTGACCAAAATAAATTCATTCGTTTTACCTGGTCACTTTTAGCCATAGTGGGATACATGTGAGCACCCACTAGACTGGGCATTTTGAGGACTATGAACAGTAACACTTGGATCAATTCCTCCAGCAAGAACCTCACAGTTTAGCTGTAATCTGAAATGTGTTAGATATTTTGTACTTAGCACAGACAGGAAAAAAAAAAAAAGAGTTAACAAATCTGATCCATTAAACTTACCAATATTGACATAACCATAACCTCAAGGGCCTGTAAAATTTGTGAACTTAGAACTGTCACCAGAAACTCTTTTAAACAAGAGTTTTGAGACACAGTTGCCATACGAGGCCAAGCAGGGATGAAGAGGTTCATGGGAAATAGAAGAAACTCTGGGGGTTCCATCCAGAGAAGTAATGTGCTCTCCTTTCGCAAGAAAAGTGAAGTTTTATTGAGAACGAACTCATGTTACATAAAGTGTGTCATCCAAACTGCTTCAGCGACTTAGCTGGAAAATACTACGTGTGTGCTTTATAATTTATAAGTTAAAAACAAACACAAAGTAAAGCAAACACAACCTTTTAACTAGCTGCCGACACTAATGACTGTATCTTAGGAAATGAGCCACAAGTACAATGGAGAAGTGACAGGTATACTGTGGAGAACTTTCTTAAGAGGCTGCTTAATTTCCCATTCGTCATGTTTTTTTATTGATTGACATCTTTAGAAACCAGTTCATTTTTGTTCTAAATCTCAGAATGACACAAACCATCACAATATAAGCTTCTGCTTATTATTTTCCCCTAAATTACTGTTGATTTTGAAACAATTTTTTATCACATGTATGTCTGGTGACAGGCTAGCAGCTAAAGTGTCTTGCTTTAAGAAGAAATGATACCATTAGCTTCTCTATTAAATATAAACCAAACTTGACTATTTTAAAAATGCATCATCTTTGACATTTTTGATTTAACAGAAACCTGCTAGTCGTGCTCAGAAGGAGTTAGCTAAACCATTCTTTGTCATAGAAAATATTTCTCCAAACCACTCCAAGGGTTCTGTCACCATCCATGTTTGAGAGTTCCCCATAATCCGGAAGAAGAAGCCAAAGATTTTGCTCAAGATGTTTCATTAGCTTGGCTGTGGTCAGAAGCCAGAGCCAAGCAGTGACATGTGCTGCCTGATCAGAGGGCAGAGAGAAGGACTTATCAAAACTGGACAAGGTTAGTCAGTAGAGGAAATTAAATTGACCTCCACATTAAACAGATGATATATTATTGGACTTATAAATGATCAAAATAGCAGCCTGGAATTTAAGGAATCTGTGGGATCAATTAATCAGACACAACATCAAGATACCAATAAATAAAGAGCAATTGATATGAAAAGGCAATTTGCATTAGCAAAAATACAATTAGTGAAGAGATGTCTGGGAAAATAGTCATCTTCACCACTGAATCAAGAAATTTAAATTAAAACAAATGTCAGATGTAATTTTAAACGTAAGCATCTTGGGTATGTCAAAATTTCAAAACCAAACGTTTGTAAGGTTCTAGTGAAGCTCCTGCAGGCGTTCAGAAAGGAAGCACTGCCATTTATTATAAATTCCAACAGGAAAGACCAGAAAGAGAGTCATGCTCTTTGCCCCTCTAAGAGCAGGCTAGAAATCTCACCTACCTATCTTACTTAGCCTTACGAAAAGTGACCTTATGAAAAGCACTCTAAACCTGAGATGACTTGTGTATCGTGTAAAAAAAATAAAAAGACACTCTGAGGGCCAGATGGGCCAGTGTGGGTGAGGTGCCCATCCTGCTGTAGGACAGCACACAGGGGTTCCCTGAGCTCAGTGGGAAGAGCTGAGCTCTGCAGCCACACAGCCTGTATTTGGATCTTGACTCAGCCATGTACTGGCAGCCACTGAGCAAGTTAGCTAAATCCACTATGCCTCAGTTTCCTAGTCTAGGAAGTATGGATAAAACTGTTCCCATTTCAAAGAGGCTGTTCAGTGATTAAATGAGATAATTCACACAGAATCCTTCTTAGCAGAGCGCCTGGTGCATCGGAGGCATGTGCCAAAATTTGACCTTGCCTCCAGTTCATCCACATGTACTTGGCCTTAGCTTAGGAAGATGAGATAGCCGAATGTCTACTTCAAGGTACTCGCTGGCACCTCCGCAGTTACAGGTATCAAAAACCATGTGATTACACAACCTGCCACCATCCATATCTATTCAAAGTAACAAGGTCAGCAATACAAACCAGGTATGGCATTTGGATTTACTGTCAGAATCCAAACATTAATTTTCAAATATACTTAATCATTTTAGATACAACGCAGGCTGAAAAATCTAATGTGATCAAATATTCAAGTTTTACCAAGTCCACTGAATTATAATGTACATTTTTTCTTACAAGAATAAAATGCTACCTACAATAATTAATGGTGATTGTAAAAGCGGTCACTTACATTTACAAAACTAATTATTAAAAACTTTCAAAGAGTTACATGGGTATATTGGCTATTACTATGAGGAGCAATAACAGCTAACATATATATATATAATATTTACTATGTACCAGGCATTCTTGTAAGTGCTGTACATACGTTAACTCTTTTAAATCTTCCAGAAGAGAAGAAAGCTGAGGTGTAGAGAGGTTAAGTAATTTGTTCAAGATCATGTGGGTAGTTACATGGTAGATGCAAGATGTGACCCAAGGCAAAGTGACTCAAAGTCTGAGCTCTTGAGCATGGTACCGTGTTGCCTCTCAGTTTATGAACTAGTTCATTAGTTATTTTATTTTTTTTTTATTTCAAGTTAGATAATTTTAGGAAGAACATTATATCCTCTTGAGTCAAAGCATATATACCATGTGTAATATATATACAGTATGTGCATATATATATAGCATGTACATATATACACACACACTATATATATATATATATATATACATACACATACATACACACTCATACATGTATACACACATACATGTGTGTATAAAGAAGTAAAGTCCAATTCTGAGAAACTGAAGGCTCTAAAGGAAAACTTGCTCACTGCCAGGTGAATGAGTCCCGGCTAGCCTGCTGGAGGAGAGGCAGCAGACATACGTTTTTCCCACCCAGGTCCCAGTTAACCCTACAGCTTACTGCTGATGCGTAAAGGAGCCCAGCCAAGAACAGCCACGCTCAGCCCCCAGATTAGCAGAACCACTCAACTGAGCCAACCCCGAATTGTTGACCCACAAAATCATCAGCTACAGGTATTATTTTAAGATACCAAGTTTAGAGACAGTATATTATGCAGCAAAAGCTAACAAAGCTGATAGAATTCAGGTGAGGATGACACAGAAATATGATTTCTGCCCTGTGTATTATGACATTTTCATCTTTAAATTTTAAATAATAAAAAGTTACCAAAAAAAGCTAACAATATTTTAAATGACCACACACTTATTCCCCTAAGGTAACAGTGCATTTCCTTCAAAACCCTATTTTATACATATAAACATATATCTATATACCGGAGGCGAGTAACTTCTTTAGCCTTTTCCTGTTTTTCAAAGATAATAACCTGACGCATTCTCCTATGGTTTGTTTTGTCCTTTAGTCAATACTATAACACGGACAGCTCTTTAGACCAACAGGGACATATGGACCCAGCTCCACGTTTTTAGTACCCACTACTACAGAGTTCACTTCAATAGCCAGCCATATGAACTGACTTTTTTATTCCTGTAGAATAGGGTCCTGCTGGCCCAATTTGCTGGTCAAATGCAATATATATTTTTAATTAAAACATTTTTAAATGTTTATTTATTTTTGAGAGAGACTCAGTATAAGCAGGGAAGGGCAGAGAGAGATGGAGACAGAATCCAAAGCAGGCTTCAGGCTCTGAGCGAGCTGTCAGCATGGAGCCCGATAAGGGGGTTCGAAACCACGAACCACTAGATCATGACCTGAGCCAAAGTTGGACACTTAACTGACTGAGCCAACCAGGCGCCTCTAATTTTTCAATGTTTTGATTTATTGGATATAAATACTAAACAGTTGCTCCACACATGATAACAGTAATATTTATTAATAATAATGGTCAGTGGTGTAAATAAAGTGGCCCCATTACTTCAGATAACAGTAGACCGGCTAATGGCACAGTGGGTTTGAGCCCAGGGGAAGCGGTCTCTTGGCCTTCTCTGTTCTAAGTGTGACAGGGATCATGACTTCCTCTTCATATTATAACTGCTGTTGTCCCTGAATCTCTACTGCATGCTTGCTATGTGTCACTCGCTTCATACCTATTCTTTTATTCGACTCCCCTCAACAATGCATTGAGGGGAGTATTACCATTATTTTACATTCAGAAGGGTTACAATCTTCCCCAGGCCACACAGAAAATTCAGGATTATAATCCAATCAGTCTGATTCTAGGGCTGATGTTTTAACCCAACATGTAATCAAGATCTCATAGCACACTGCAAAGTCAGATAACCAAATATCTGTGGTGCATGCTCTCTGGAGAAAATTACAAAAAAAAAAAGGGACAACAACAACAAAATACACTAGAAGCTATGGGGGTTATCTTCAGCTTCAGGTTATTTTTAAAAAATAAAATGAGTTGACTCTCAAATGCATAAGCTATTCTCTTACTTAAGAACAGAAATTAAAACCTACCATGCTTAAGGTGACATTTGGGAGCCAAAATTAGTTCTATTATTTTTTTCTCAAGTAACCAAAGAGCGACAAATGCAAAATAAGGAGATAAGAATAAAATCTATTTCTTTGAAAACTACCAAGGTTCAGAGGAAAATATGAATTTTAAATAAGACATTTAACATAGTATAAACAATCAGATGAACCCCTGGATCTCTTCAGAAGCCCAGAGGATATTGTTTATTCTCGTTGCTTCCTAATGCAATAAAAGGATATAATAACACTCATGTGGCTTTACTTAAAAATGTGATTTAAGGTCAAATCATTCAAAACAGATGTCCAATTTCCTTAGTTTACACAACCCTAGAGAAGACAAACATCATCTGCTAAGTCCTGGAAGAGTCTGGGGGTCATAATCCTGAAGGTACTTGATGATGCTAAGGACACTCCATCTTCTTTCTCAACAAAGAGTCCCCCACTCACATGTTTTGTCAAAAGTCACCGTGAGAATCATTCCCAGCATTTGTCACTGTACAGATAATACATTCGTGGGGTGCTAATGAAATGGGAAGAAATGCAGAAGAATTTAAGAGATAGATTATCTTAGGTATGTTTATTCAAGACTAAGGTCTCTTTCATTTAATCACCATTTTTGTGAATAACGCACACAGGTATTGCTCTTAATCCCCATGAAGAAACAGACCACGTAGACATAAACACGCTAAATACAATTACAAAGGGAAACGAATGTAAATGCACAATACAGTAACTTTTTTATGTTAACATATAGGTGAAATATTAGGAGTAGCGGACCAATGATACTGGAGCAGGGGAAGGCTAAAAGGGACATTTCAAGTTACAACCAAAGATTTTATGTGTGAGTGGGTACTGAGAGGCGAGGAAGCTGGGGTTTCCAACATGATTCTCAGCCCAAATGATGCAGAAGGACAGTGATTCCATATTATGCTGACAACTGAATTCTACCTGACAAAAGGCAAAGTAGTACGTTTTATACTTCTATATGCCCAAGCTTGCATATTACCTGCAATATGGAAGGCACTCTGTTAGCTGCCGAATTAATTTCTGGAATACATTAGAAACAAACAATTCAATAGATTTTATTTCTTTTTA
Organism: Paguma larvata; assembly: GCA_030068075.1. NCBI lineage: Eukaryota > Metazoa > Chordata > Mammalia > Carnivora > Viverridae > Paguma > Paguma larvata. The sequence continues at coordinate 55,616,716 of CM057835.1, read as the reverse complement.
ATATTTTATTTACTATTGAGAAAGAGAGAGGCAGCGTGTGAGTGGGGGTGGGGGTGGGGGAGCAGAGAGAGGGAGGCACAGAATCCAAAGCAGGCTCTAGGCTCAGCTGTCAGCACAAAGCCTGACACAGACCTTGAACCCATGAACTGTGAGATCATGACCTGAGCCAAGGTCAGATGCCTAACTGACTGAGTCACCCAAGTGCCCCAAAATAGATGTATTTTAAAATCACTCTCTGTATCTTACTGCTAGGAATATATATTTTTTTAATTTTTCCTGTTTATCATTTATTTACATAATTAACATAGTAGGAAGAAAGACCAAACTTTAGGCATTTTACCAGTACCTCAATTCTATTCTGATTTTCTGAGCAAGGCATTCGAGGTCTTCTCAGTCTATAATTACAAGCTTATCTTGTTTCACTTCTTAAATCTATAACATGTACTGAGTAACTACTGTGTGTGAGGCACTGCAGTAGGCATCACTGAATTCAAAGCTGAGTAATGACTCAAGCCCCGTTCTTAAGTCTACAGGGTGGGCCAACAATTACATTCAATTGTGTAAGCAGTGATGGAGCTATTCCAACAATCATTCAGGGCACACAGAAAAGGGGTGCTAAAGTGAGCTCAGGGAGGTGGGTGTTAGTGATGGCTCTTACGAGCAAGCTGAGTCTCCCCGGATGTATAGTTAGCCAGAGCACTGGAGGAAAGAAAATGGCTGAGGTGCTCTGCACTTGTTCATTCAACAAACATTTGTGAGGCCCCTACAGGTAACTGGCACTGATACTGAGCATGAGGAAGACATGTCCTTGGCCCTTCGGAAGCTTCAAGTCTAAAGGGGTAGTAGGCAGCCGCATAATCAAATAATCAGAATACAAAGTTATAAGCGTATGTTAGAGATACACTCGAAGCACCAAGCGGTAGAAAAGCACTACAGAAAAGAACGGCTAATGTAACCTTAACATTACTGTCAGGGTCATTTAAGAACTAAACTGGACCATCATTGGGAAATTTGAGAGCACCCAAAAATAGAAACAATGGTCTCCCTTGTCTTGAAAGATGGAAGGACACTAGCAATTCACTTTCTTCGCTGTGCAGACTGTGCAAGGATTAACCAGCACTCAACAACTGAAATCAAGATGCAATTTTTGACCCCACGAGGAGCAGCATTTCTGCAGTGGTTTTAGAAATCACGGTGTGTCTTTCCAGGAGAGCAACTGAGCTCCTCCAGAAGTAATAGTGGCTCACATTAAATGCTTTGTTCTTTACAGCGTGGTGCTTTGCTTTTATAAAACTTCTTTCAAGAGCTGCATTGCTGCCTTAAGTGGTCTTCCAGGGAGTTGAACTCCCACCTGGCACACAAACAGGTCAGATACTTGAAAACTAAACATCACTGTGAGGGGTTTGAAAGGTACTTTACCCCCGTGAGAGTAACTGCCAGAGAGGCAGTTCTTTTGGAGGGCATTTTAGAGAGCGTCTTTAAACCTTTTCATTAGGCGGAATGACTTCCCACACCCAGAGGAGAAAACTGAACTAAAGGCAAAGAATACTTAAAAATCCTTGGAAAAAGAAAACCCGACTTAAATGGTTTTATAATACGTTCAAATAAAAATCACTCTGTTGGTTTTATATTTAAAATGATCTGCCTTTAAAGTCATTCATAGGCAGTGAAATGAAAAGGGCCAAGTTATTATCAGCAACATGAAAAATTAAGTCCTAGGAGGATACCAAAACGGAAACCCTGAACAGCCAAAAGATGCCCTCCAGTCCACTCAGCGATTCTATCAGGTCCCTGTGAGATTTGAACTAAAAGAGATCCTAGATCCTTAACCGTGACGCGTTACCCATGGTAGGATAACCGAAATGGTGGCTTCACTTAAACCACAAAAAGCATCCAACAAATATTTGCATTAGAACAGGCTCAGAGAAATCGGCACTCGTAAAAAAGCCTTTGGTTTAGTATCTGCCACTTACGGGCTCCTTTCGGAAGAACAGACTGTTCCTTTCCAAGGGAAGCTTAAAATCTAAAACACGTAAATCCCCATCATTTATCTACCCACACGAAGCCACCAAACCCAGGTCAATTAAATAAAACCTGTAATTTATATTACCTTTTTATACTTAAAAAACAAAAACAAAAACAAAAACAAAAACAAGCACTTAAGGGAAAGGGTGGTGAGATTCTGTTGACTTATTCTATTGCTAGATTTTTTCCACCCAAACCTAATTGTGGAAAGGTAAGTATGACTATGGGAAGCTCTACAGAGTTTCTATAGAAATCTCCCTCCCTCTTCCATAGAATGAACAGGTTTGAACACGTTGCAATTTTTTTCTGCCCAAGTTTCCCCAGTGACTTCTGAAAACCTAATCTGGTTAGAGAGGTCGTAGGGTCTGCCTCCCTAATCCCCAGGTAATTTACCCCAGCAGGCTGCATAGAGAGACCTGCTGATGGGGATAACATGATTCTGTATCAGTGAAAGGGGGATGGTTTCCTCTTAAATGCAAATGAAGGCGCACTGATCCAGAGACTTGGTGACATTTACTGAGGAACTGCACTTAGCTGGTTCAGGAGCGCAGGGACATCATCGGTAGCCTTAGCACAAGGAACCCCAGCAGAACTGTCAAGTTCATCTTCTACCTTCCTCACCCCATTTTACATCTCCTGTGCTCACCTCCATGTCCCTCCACTCACTGACTTAAGAATTTCTTCAACTAGGGGCATCTAGGTGACTCAGCTGGTTAAGTGTCCGACTTCAGCCTCACGGTTTGTGAGTTCAAACCCCTCATCGGGCTCTGGGCAGACAGTGCAGAGCCTGCTTGGGACTCTCTCTCTCACTCTCTCCTCTCTCTCCGCCCCTCCTCCAAGCTCTCTGTCTCTCTCTCTCTCTCAATATAAATAAACATAAAAAAATTTCTTCAACTAAAATCAGAGACATACCTGAGAGGAGTCTATGGCTAAAATTCAGACGGTCTTTGCACTTGCATGAGAACTAAATTACATCTTAATATTTGATACCTTCTGACTGAAGGTGGCATTTCCTTTAAATATAGCATAGGTGATAAACCATAATCGTATTAGCAGCACTGTGACTTTATCATGAGATAGAAAAGCATGGAGATTCTCCTACCGTATGACTGAAGTAGCTATATTAACTGCTTTGAAATAACCAGAGTTAATAGGTGTATTCATTATTGGTGCTATGATATAGAAAGATATTCTTATTATACCACAGGGTTTTTTTTTTTTAAGGATTTGGATTCCTTCATTTCAATTTAATTGGTTCCATTGTAACCATATGGATTTATTTTATGCATTCAGAACCTAAGAAAGGGTCTATAGAGCTCACCAGGCTGCTGAGGCTGTCCACAGCATAGAAGCAATTACGAACTCATGTTCTAAATGTTCACCTCTTTCTAATTCCCCTTCCCTTAAGACCATTCGCATTTTAAAGAGGTTTTCAAAGAACGCAGCATTTCAGGCAGCTACCCATGATGTAAACCTGGAGGAGAGGCTGTTGTCCCCAGTATTCCTTCAGACATCTAGCCTACGAACTCCTGTCTGCTTCGTTTTTTGGTTTGTTTTTTCCTGATAGGTACTACTGTGTGCATCAGAACTTGAGCTTCCTGGATATATGAAGGTTCTCTCTCTCGCACACACACAGACACACACACACACAGACACACACACACACACACACACAACTAGGTCTGTATGCCCAGTTGTGTCTTGACCTCCCAAAACAGACCACATCCTCAGGAGAAGCCACTATCCCCTCCACATAGGAGTTAAACAGAAGCCCTCCGAGTGTGACGATTTTTAGACTCACTCTGTGTATATTTTGTAGTTTTAAGCTCATTTCAATTTTTCCAGAATAAGCTGTGGAAAATGCTTATTAGGTGCAAGTATAAATATTTTAAAATATTACACTGTCACTTACGAAGGCCTGCTGCAATAAGCCAGATTGCATTCAAATATTAAAGACATGAAAATCCTCAGTGAAAAATTGTTAGCCTCACTTAGTTTTCACATTACTATAAATACTGAGTGTGTTTCGTTTTAATCATGATTCTGTTTACTTAGAAACTTAAAAGTACAAAGCATAAAATTTTTTAGGGGATTTACTGAACTTCCAGCTTCCAGTTAAAAAGAAAAAAAGTCTTGCAGGGAAGGCTGAGAGGCTGAGAAATCGTATATTCAGTCACTCTGAATGCATTTACTAATGGTCTAGACACCGAGCGAGGAGCCAGATTCGGTGTGGGCTGGGATGAGGGCCTGGGTCTCTGGGAGCCCTGTCTCATCCTCCCGGAAAATGCAGACATGTTTGAGGCACACTAGGAACACAGCGGGCGCGCAGGGTGTTCAGGGGAAGCACAAATGGGTAGGACAAAGCACAGAGGGTAAGTAGGAGGGATGGGGTAGGAGGTCAGATCAGAAATGGCTTCTTTCTCAGAGGAGGACTTTTTTCTTTTTGAGTTTATTTTATTCATTTTGAGAGAGAGAGAGAGGGAGAGAGAACATGCATGGGAAGGATCGGGGGTGGGGGGAGGGAGAGGGGGAGAGGGGAAGAGAGAGAGGGGGAGAGGGGGGTGAGAGGGGGAGAGAGGGGGGAGAGGGGGAGAGAGGGGGGAAGAGAGAGGGGGGAAGAGAGGGGGGAGAGGGGGGGAGACAGAGGGGGGAGAGAGGGGGGAGAGGGGGGGAGAGGGGGGGGAGAGGGGGGGAGAGAGGAGGGGAGGGGGGGAGAGGGAGAGAGAGAGAGGGGGAGGGGGGGAGAGGGAGAGAGAGAGAGAGAGAGAGAGAGAGAGAGAGAGAGAGAGAGAGAATATCCCAAGCAGTTTCCACACTGTCAGCACAGAAGCCCCACACGGGACTCGAATCCATCAACCACGAGATGTTAACCTGAGCCGAAATCAAAAGTCGGACGCTTAACCAACTGAGCCACCCAGGCGCCCCTCAGAGGAAGACTTTTTTTTTTTCCTAAATATTTTATTGTCACGTTAGCTAACATACAATGTATATATGGTGTAGTCTTGGCTTCGGGAGTAGATTCCTGTGATTCATCACTTAACTACCACACCCAGTGCTCATCCCAACACGGGCCCTCCTCAATGCCCATCTCCCATTTCCTCCGCCCCCTAAACTCCCATCCTGTCAACTATCAGTTTGCTCTCTGTATTTAAGAGTCTCCCTCAGTTTGCCTCCCTCTCTGTTTAAAAGATGTGTTTTCCTTCTGACCTAGAGAATCACAAGAATAAGGATTCCAGTGGGAGGCAACTGAGAGCACTGACAGGTACACCTCCTTGGAAATGGCGGGGGCAGGAACCAGAGGGCAGGAGATGGCCCGTAAGATGAAGACTGACTAGTCGAGATATGGTCAGCAGAAGGCTTTACTGTGCTGAAGGACATCACAATCTCAGGGTAAATTTGGCGCAAATCCTTACATGTCAAATAAAATTACTCTTCTTTAATATACATCTCAAATAATTTCCCTGCACGGTGGGTAAGCCTTGTTGCTGCTACACACGAGTATTCTAGAAGGACGACAGGGACAAACGAAAATGGCGAGGAAAGAGGCTGAGCAGGTGATTCTTGTGTGGAAAGGCCAAGCGTTTTCTGACGTTAGCGGCGGGGTTTCCCAAATTGTATGTACCGGGCCTTTGCCTAGGATCCGTGGATGAAGGAGACAGACCTCTGTTCTGACCTCCCTGACCACATAAACCCATCTGTGTATCTGAATCTGTCTTATCCCTCCCAAATTAAAAGAGGAAAAATGAAATCTGGTAGAACTACAGTTCAAACAAAGATGAGACAATTCTCCATAAGTTTTCTCAAATATGCAGCCCCAATCCACTGGTCCTCTGCCTCCACTTCAGCCTGAGGTCCCTGAGCACAAGGCCTCAGAAGGCTTGCTGGCTTGCATGGGAAGGTAGCGAGGAAGGCAAGAATGAGAGGGAAAGGCAGAGGAGGCGAGCAGGAGAAGGCGAGCAAGAGAAGGGAGGTGGCTGGTCATTGGCCTAGACAGTTGGCACGCGCCCCGCAGGTCAAGTAGCTGTAAAACCCCCTGAATCTGCAGAAGGCAGCCTGTCATGGGAGAAGAATTTATTCCCTACCTCTGGTCTCCTCCAATGGTCAGAGTCTGCCTGATGGGCACCAACCCTCCAAATTTCTGATTGGTCTCCTGCTCCTCCTGTGGCTGACGCCCACTGTAGAAGTGGCATCTACCGTGAGAATAGGCGGTGCCAGGAGCATCAGTGGGTCACAGGGAACACTGAACCTTAGAGGCACAGGCGAGCCCAGATGCGTGAGGTGAAAACGATGGCTCGGGATCACGAGTGACATGGGAGCGGGGGGCAGGCATGACAGCGGGCCAGGCTGGCCCAGCAAGGCGCCATGATGGCATGGTCCTCTGTGTCTAGAGAATGCAGCATATATCAGGCAATCTCCCGGGAGGGATATCAGGGAAGTGGAGGATAAAAATATGGCTGGAAGGTGCATGGAAGATGCAAAAACTGAGCCCAGCACAACGTGTACATTAACGTATATATCACATACCTGTATATACATGCATATCTAACGTAGACATTAACATTGCGTATATATCACATGCCTGTATATACATGCATATCTAACGTGGACATTAAACACTTGGTTTCAGGGACGCCGGGGTGGCTCAGTCAGTTAAGCGTCTGATTTCGGCTCAGGTCATGATCTCATGGTTCGTGGGTTCAAGCCCTGCATTGGGCTCTGTGCTGACAGCTCAGAGCCTGAAGGCTGCTTTGGATTCTATGTCTCCCTGTCTCTCTCTTTCTCTGGCCTCCCCTGCTCATGTGCTCGCTCTCTCTTTCTCTCTCTCTCCCAAATATAAATAAATAAAACATTAAAAAAATTTAGCTTCGGCTTCAGTTTTTATTAAACACCCACACACGAAACACTTAGAATTCACATTGCAGAGGCTTACACAGGACATGGAGTCTCAGTGGAGGTGGCCTACCTTGATGAGGGCTATTACAGTCGTGAGTTAGGTCAAACTGTTCAAATCTCACCTACTTGGGATTTCACACTTCCTGCACTTTGGAGAGAGCTTCAGCAGTTAATTATATACCCCAAGGACTCCCTTCTGGTATCAAACAATGCAGTATTTTAAAGCAGTCACATGGTCAGAGCAACAAGTAAATTAAATCATAAATTGTTCCTCTCTTGATTGAAGATGGATTGGCCACTTGTCCACTGGGACGTCAGCTCCAGGAGGACTTGTTCACAGGTAACCTCAACATCTCAACACACCATCTAGCACCTTGCAGGTGCTTAGCGAAACAATGTTACATTCTTTATCTAGTTTGTGGAATGCATGAAGCTAGTCTACAAAGATCACGTGATTCCCATTATAATAACTGCAGTTCTCATTCTTATACCACAATTTCTCTCTAAAACATTTCCAGGCATTGTGCTAAGTATTTTACATATAATAACACTTTTATTAAAATAAATTAGATCATGTTTTATTGGTAACTCCCATTACCATAATAAGAATACCACAAGGACTTAATTTTGCGGTTGCTAAGTGCCACATGTTAAACTGGCATTGGGGACATAATCTGTACTGTGACCTTCCCTTGTACCTCATCTTTATTTACCATATTTGATAAGAAAAGCAAAGTCAACATCAAATTCATAATAAACCTTAAGATGAACGATGCCTAATGGGATGGATTTAATATTTGGAGTACTAAGAACCAAGCAGAAGAAGCCCTACAACGTGAAAAGTCAAAGAGTCAAATGTACCTGATAAGTACTACCGTCTGTCAATGCCCGCCATGCGCCTCTACTCATATACCACGGAGACCTCCATGGTTCTCCCAGAGCCCAGAGAAGCCAGGAACTCATTCTCTCTGAAGGAGTCAAGAAAGGTTTCCCAGAAGAGAGGGCACCTGAGCTTGAAAGGTGAATGAGAATGAAAGAGGAGAGAATTGTGAAAGTGTCTGGACCCAAAGGTTTTCCAAAAAGTGCTCTTAGGAGCAAAGGCAAGGGCGGTCTGCCAGAGATAATGCTCCTATTTGTGAGTTACTTCTATCAGACTTACTTGAGATGAGTGTTGCCTCTGCAGAAACATCGAGAATATAGATATTGCCCCTGCTCCCCTGAAAATGTAACAGCTGGCTACTGTTTAGACATATAAATGACACTTGAATGACTTTTTAAACTGGTCCAATACTTAATGGGTATTACTTAACATGTTTATTAACTTCCACTTTTAGACTCATTACCATAACCGTATCACATATCTCTGAGTGCGTATGTATAACATACGATGATGTTTTCATTGTCAACCTTTGCTATCAGGACAAATACATTGTTTTCAAGGCCAGCATATAACAGATACAAATAAGAGCAGAACAGGTACCAGAAACTTTTCCATTCCCGTGGAAAGTAAAGGGAATCCAGAATATTGAATTACATTAACCTCGCTAATCATGTATTTGCTATGACTCAATATTTGAGACAGGAACCAGGATGTGTAGCACCCGTAGGGCTTTATACGCATTGAATGATTTAATAATGAAACCAAGCCACTGAGTGGTATTTATTATACCCAGTTTCAAGAAGCTGAGAACTGGTGAATAACTGACTCTGGGTCTCTAAGGCCAGTGGTACCCACATCCAGGTACATCGGGTTCCCAAGTCTGTGCTTGTTCCATTGTGACCTACTCACTGTGAGGATGACGCTTACAGGCACTTTCTCAGGCATTGTTAAACATCTGAATTATGCCATTAATTCTCCTTCCTCTGACTGTGTTCGCTAAATTACCCAAATGTCTCTCCAGGTAGTTAATGTGCTAGCCAGAGGAAAGTAGTGTCCCCTCTGATTGATAGTTATTTTTTTTTTCATTGCAAAATAATAAATTGGAATTCAACTTTATACAAGTCTTTTGGGAGCTCAGTTACTAAGAAGCTGATCCATTCTCGTTTACAGACAAAAACCTCACACAGGCATGAGATGCTGCAAGGTGAGTTTGGTATTATTTCTATTTCACAAATGATATTGTAAGATTTAGTGAGAAGACGTAGGTTGCCCCAAATTATTCAGCCACAAAGCGGTAGAGATGGGATCCAAAGGCAAGTCAGTTTCTGAGTCTTTGTGGCTAGGATTGTACCACGGCCACCTTCCACCCATATGTGGGTACTATGCCCTAAGCATGGCAGGGATGAAAGAAAAGGAGTAGGGAGAGCTTGGTAGCAGGGAAGGAATCCCCTAAGACAGAGGCATGCTAAGTGCAGACGTGGATCAGGTAGTATTTCCCTAAGTCACGAAACCTCAGTCCCATGCCAACAACACTATATGACACCATGTCTCATTAATCACTGTTTGCTACACACATCACATACTGTCTGGGACACTGCTCAGTACAGCTCAACTTTTTTTTTTTTTCCCTTGTGATGAGAACTTTAATATTTACTCTCTTACCAACTTTCCTGTATATCATACAGCAGTGTTAGCTATAGTCATCATTCTGTATATTTCATCCCTTTGCATCTTTCAACTACCTTTCTCCATTTCCTCTTTCCCTTACCTCCTGCCTCAGGTAACCACAAGTCTGATCTCTTTTTCTTGAGTTTGTTTTTAGTGGGATTTTTTTTTTCAAATTCCACAAAGAAGTCCATCCATGTTGTTGCAAATGGTGGAAATTCCCTGTTTTCTTCATTACTGAGTGATATTCCATTGTACCACAACCTCTTTATCCATTCATCCATTGATGGACACTTAGGTCACTTCCATATCTTGGCTATTATAGATAATGCTGCTATGAACATAGGAATGCATACACTTTTTCAAGTTTATATTTTGTTTCCTTCTGGAATTCTAATAATGCAAACATTTCTTTGCATTGTGTCTTAAAATTCCATAGGCTTTTTTTTTTATTCTTTTTGTCTTCTTATTTATAATTCCAAATGTCCTGTCCTCCGGTCACCAAATCTTCCCTCTGCAAGGTGAAGTCTACTTTTGAAATTCTCTATTAAATTCCCCAGTTCAGTTACTGGTTTTTTTCAAAACTGTAAGATTTTTGTTTGTTTTTGACGGTTGATATCTGCTGATCAAATTTCTTATTTTCTTCATGTATTTTCCCCCTAATTTCATTTCATTGCCTGTCTCTCTTTTCTTGTAGTTCACTAAACTTCCTTAAGAGGATTATTCTGAAGTCTTTGTCTGATGGTTCATAGATCTCCATTTCTTTACGGTCAGTTATCGGAACTTCATTAGTTTCCTTTAGTGATCTCTTATTTACCTAATTTGTTTGTGATTTTTGGTTCTGTACATTGGCATCTGTATATTTGAGTAATCAGACTCATCTTTCAGACTTCACAGGTTTGCTTTGGCAGAGACACTTCTTCACCAGTCAGCTCAGCCTGGGTTTCTGGGTGTGTCTACTGGTAAAGTCCTTGGGCAGGTGGGATTTGCTATTTTATGGTCTAGTTTCGGGTGAGGCAACTAAGCTCTGAGGATGGGAATAGGGGGATGTGTCGCTAACTGAGAACAGTTGGATAGGACTGCTGGCTTGGTGCCCTTCCCAAGTGAGGCTACAGTTTCCTGGATTCTCTGGTAAGGCTTACTAGTTTGCTGGAACTGGGTACTAAATTCAGAAACAGATAGAGGTAAGAATAAGCTTCCCTGCCCTGGAAGAGTGGCAGGCCAGGACCCAGGGCCTGTACAGCTCAGTGGGGGCCTGAATTAGACAAGAGTATACGCTGAATCTCCTGGCCAGGTGAGGCCACTGGTTTTGCTCTGTGGGTGGGGGAAGCCACAGATGATGCTGTCTATTTGCTGTAGGGCTCTTGAATGGACTACACAGCTACTCCTGTGCTCTGGTTAGGTTTCCTGGTGAGACAGGCTCAAGGCTATATTCAGAGAGGAGCAGGTATACAAATTTAATTCCCTGCCCAAGTGCAGCAGGAAAAGCAATTCTAAAGTTACTAAAGCTCCTTGTGTCTGTCTTAAGTCAAACAGACCCCCAGCCTAAGTTCCCTGACCAAACTTGGCCACAGCTTTGCCCTGCAACTACTGGCTGTGCCTGAGCTGCTCTCTGCCCAAATGTCACTAGGCTGCATAGGGTTTTCACCAGCCCTTTTGGTCAGGTGGGCCTGGGACCCACAGCAGGTGGTGCTCTGCCTCAGCCTCCCTGCTCTCAATTCTCCAGATAGTGCCTCCTGTTGGGAAGGGCTAGGAGCTACCCTAAGCCTTGGCTGTGATAATCCCCTTCCCTTGAATTGCAGGGTAAGCCTCTACACCCAGTACAGTCTTTGTTCTGGAGATCAGTTCTGCCTTTCTGCCTACTGGCTCAAGCACCACTGGGCCACACAGTTTCTAGAAGTTGTCACCAGCCCCTTCACAGGGGGTGGGGCTGAGATTCAGCTCTTGGCAATGGCATGAGCAATCAAGCTCTAGGGCCACCAAAACTCATCATTTGGAATCCGAATAAGACCGATCTATACCCCAACAAGTCACAGGTCACAATGCACTCCTGATTTGGTTCTGCTAGGTGAATAAATTTGTTGGTTAGAACTACCACTGGGACTCCACAGGTATGAACTTGGTTTGCCATGATCCGTATGCTGGTGGTTGCACAGCCCTCCCTCCTTCACAGTCAGATTCTGAGTGGTTGAGCCCCACAGATTCCCCTGCAATTCCTGTGGGGCCAGAGCAGAGTAAATACTTCTACAAAGTATCCACAATGCTGGCAGGGGGCTGATTTTCTCACTGAGTTCTTTCTTCTCACTGGAGAAGCCTCAGGCTCCGGGGAGACCTCTGTGCTCGGTGTTCGTTGTCCTGGGGAAGGAGAAACATGATCGACGTGTAGCCACGTCTTATTCTTCCAATGCAGCCTGTCTTGGTCTCTGTTGGTGCAAGGGTGCTTCGGCCTCACCTCTATGTTCTTGGATTTTCTCATTGGTGCCTTGTCCTTGAATAGTTGTTAGTTGTTCTTATCGGGGGAGTGAAGTTGGGAATGAGCTATTTGGCCTTCTTGATGATATCATTCATTACGCTTATATTTTAATTGCAATGAGATAGATTTCAGGAGAGAAAAGGCAGTCAGTACAGCTGAACTGTAAGTGAAGACCCTGGTGTACAGTATCTTAACAACTTAAGAGGCCATGTACATAGAGGCTAATAATTTTTTCCACTGGGAAGAGAGAGAAAGTAAACGGATATTATAGCATGAATCTGTTAAAATATACACATTTAAGAATATCTTCATAGCAAATAAAGCTGTAAATTTTCCCCTGGCAACTTTTCAATATAAAGCCATCATCTGTCTACAAGGTTGGTGGGTATGCTCAAGCCTGAAGACAGGGGGATATTAGTATCTACTCTCCAGGAATATGTATGTAAAATGATTACCTATTGAAAATTATTTCCTGAGAAACAAATCTGTCAAATAAAGATCAAAATCTGGTCTTCTGAACAAAGTAAAGGAAAATGAAGCTTCTCTTCCACACTGCTTATATAATGTTTATACAACTGTCTCAGTCATTAAAAATCCAATCTTTTTGTTTTTTAAGTTTATTTATTTTGAGAGAGGGAGTGCACACACGGGAAGGGGCAGAGAGAGAGGGAGAGACAGAATCCCAAGCAGGCTCCGCACTGCCACCATGGAGCGCAATGTGGGGTTCAAATCCATGAATGGTGAGACCATGACCTGAGCTGAAACGAAGAGTCAGACGCTTAACCAACTGAGCCACCCAGGAGCCCCCAAAATCCCTTCCCATCAGGGTACAAAATTCTCACATTTCTAAAGTTTAAAAAGTAAAACTTATAAGTCTCTCGCTCTCAAACCTTGAATTCCATACCTCAGACATGAACAAATGCTAAGAAACTCATATGGGTACTCCAAGATATTAGGTTCATCTTTAAGTAGTATTTTAAGTTTGGGAAGCAAGCCAAATAAGAGTTCTGTTCCAGCACCTGAATTTTTGAGTAGTTGCCAGTGTCTTATAACTACAAATTTTCCTTCCGTAATAGAGTTTCAAGTAAAATGAAATTAGGCTCCATTACATTTTCCACACTAAATTTTTTGGACAAGCCCTGTCAAGATTTTACATAGAAAATTCACTCGATTCCTACAAAAGTTAAGAGGGACCTTTGCAGAAGTGTAAAAGAGTAACATACTAGATCCTCATTATTTCTGCTTTAGTCGAAAGAGGATAAAATGAAATATGAGACCCAAACTGGAAGTTCATAGAATTCTTTCCCTAATATGCTCTTATTTCTCCTATATTTCAGCAATAAAAAAAAACAAAACAGAGGTCACATGGTAAAAAAAGAATGACATTTACTAGAAAATGGTAGACAACGATTTTTTTAAAAGCAACTACATCTGTCATCTCCTTTAGCTAAAGGAATTATTTTTTTTTTTCATTCTCTTATGGTATATAAAAACTAATATTGCTTCAAATGTCTGTTTTGTGGAATTTCAGGGGGGAAATCCTGAAATGTATCTCAACAAATAGCCAATTCAGCAGTCTAGGTCCAACAGATAGAGAAAGATAATTTTATGGCTCATTTTCTCTCCAACACCTGCTCTCATTAGCTAGGCTTCTTTGAATGAAGAGACAACCAGACTGAAAACGTAATCCTACTGACTAACAATTTAGAAAATCAGTTTTCATTGAAGTTCAAAGCTGTAAACCTGATTAGAAAAAACTGCTCCCTGATTGAAGCTGTTTATCTTGGTGGACAACAGCAGTTCTAATGAGAATCAGCTTGGTAAAGAATATTATTTTAAGCTCTTTCAAGAATTCTTTTTTTTTTTTCCAAATTCTATATTTCCCTTCTAAAGGCACACACGTGTCTTCATCATTTCTAGTCAATGAGGATGCTTTCTTTAGGCAATGAATAACAGGAATATGGGGAGAAAATGAAGAAGGGATTCACAAACCTACTGTGATTTTCTTTACATTCACATTTCCGAGGCGCTGTAATACCAAAGAATAGGGAAGGTGGGCTTCTCACTCTTCTTGGATTCTTTCATTTCATCCAGGTACTTCTAGAGCCAATGGTACTTCTAGTAAGATTTCCACTAATGCACAAAAGCCAGCAGTCTTACTACCAATTCTGGACTTCATGTGGCACTCCCAGGTGTGGTCCGTGGAGCACCATGGCCAACCCCTGGGAGAAGCAGGCCAAGTCTGTTCTCCCTCACCTTACATCAAGTCCTATATTCTATTTCCTCAACTACACACCCGAGGTGACAGACAACATCAGCCTCCTTTGAAAGGGATGGGGAAATGAATGACATGGACTTAAAGCTGCATAAAGATGGAGCTAGTATCAATACTTCCCAGCGCCCGGCCAGCTATCTGCTCTGCCCTGGGCAAATCCTATTCTTTACAGTCAAGCTGCCAGAATATTAGGTAATTTGCTTTCATAAATTTTGAAGTTAAGCTATTGGGTAGATAACATTTAAAAGGGTTCTATTATCTGGTTACATTCAATCTTTCATCATTGTGAAATTTCCTATTGCTACTAATGCCTCTTGCTTTAAGTCAACTTGTTTTCTGATTTCAGTTTAGTATGTCAGTTTTTCTTTGGTTTCAGGGGTGCAACATTTATTTTTACCCTTTCTGTATCTTTATATGTAAGACATGTCATTTGTAAGTGACAAATAGGCTCTTTTTACCCTGACCTTTTTTCCAAGCTGACAATCTTTGCCTTGGCAGAGAACTACTTTGTGCCTATTCATATGATTTTAACTATTTTGGGGCTTGAACTTTTCTATTGAGCCACGTGTTCTTTGTTCCATTTTCTCCCTTATTGCCTCTTCTGGATTTAGTGTTTTTATTGTTTGAGTGTCCAGGCTGGTAGCTTTTATTTACACTTTTTTTTCTCTATGCTTTTATGATTACCCCCAGAGATTACAATATGGTGCCCTGACCTACTAAGCCTCAGTATCAATTTGTACTGATACCACTTCCCAAAACCTCCAGAAGCTTAAAACACTTTTAATTCCATTTTATTTTTCCTGACTTATATGCTGTAGCTGCCATGCATTTTAAGTCTCTAGGTGAGATCCAGAAAGATACAATTATTTTTGCTTTTCACATCAGTTTTTATTCAGATTTAAGCTCCGATTTACCCTTACCATGATTCCTCACTGCTTTGTGTACTTCCTGCTTCACCTAGGATTTTTTTTTTTTGCCTAAAGAACTCCCTTTAGCATATTTTTAGTGCTATTATGATGGTAACTAATTTCCTCAACCTTTTATTTTATGTTTTGTATAAAAATAACTTGATTTCATCTTCCTTAGAAGGAGAATTGCACGCTGGTAGGTATTTTCTCTCAGTACCTTACAGGTCCCATTCCACGGACTCTGAGCTCCTCTCATTTCTTTTGGGAGGCAGTTGTGAGTGTTACTACTGCTCCTTTGAACGGAACACGTCTTTCTTCTCTGGCTGCTTTGAAGACCTTTTCTTGTCTTTGGTTTTTAGCAGTTTGACTACAGTGTGCTTAAATTTTCTTAGCATTTCTCATGCTAGGTCTGTAACTCTACATTTGTGGCTTGATGTTGTTTGTCAATCTCAGAAAAACTTCTGTTGTTACCAACTTAAATATTATTTTTGCTCCTCTGTGTTCTTTCTTTCCGGACTCCAGTGATGCATACTAGACCTTCTATCTACCGTGTCTTGTATTTCCTTCCTTTTTTTTTCTTCTCTGAACTCCAGCCTAAATACTTTTTCTGTCCAAATTTTGGTTCATTGGTTCTTTCAGTTATGAACAACCTTCTGTTAAATCAACCCACTGGGTTTTTAACTGACAATATTATATATTTTCTTTCTAGACTCTCCATTTGATCGTTGTTTTTATAGAATCAGTTCTCTGAATTTTTTCCATACTGCCATTCAATTCTCTCAATAGTTTAATCAGTATTATTTTAAAGTCCTTTGATTAATGCCATAGTTAAGTTAAATAACCCTAATATCTAGACTATCCAATGATTTCCACCTCTACGATTCTTGCCCTGCTGATTTCTAGTTAAATCCTATGTTTTGGGGTACCTGGTTATTTTTAATTGAATAACACTTTAAATGACAGATTATACAGAAAATTTGGGAGTCCAGTGGAGGTTACCTTCCTCCAGAGAGCATTGAGTTTTGCTTTTTGGAAGATGGATGGGTTAGGAAGAGATTATATCATTCCAGGACTGTGGTCACCCTGAAAACTAGCCTTCTCCAGGTTCATCCCTATTCTCTCAGTGAAACCTGTTGGAGCCCCAACTCAAAGCTGGGCTGTTTGCGAGGCAGGACCTGAATTCCAAAGCTTCTTAGTGTTCCACAGGCTCCAGTCTGCTCCTCAGCCTCCAGATGACAGTTTTAATTCCACGAATGCCTGATTGAGGAAATCTGCACCAAATACAAGGCTCACCTTTGTGGGGCCCTGGAATATCCCTGGAATATCATCAGCCCCACAAATGTTTGCTGTCTTACAAATCTCAACGCTTTCAAATGGATATCCTTTGCCCCTTCCAGACTGTCTAGCTGTTCTAGATGAAGAACAGTCCAAACAAGCTGACTGCCCCTGCTGGAAACAGAATTCCTACACTGCCATTTAAAAGTGCAAGAACAAAGCCCAGACTCTTAAGTCCTCACTTCATTTTCTCCCAAATTGCATATATTTTAAATATACCTTGGGACAAATTGTTGTAAACAGGCATGTATAATGCAAGACCTTATTCCAAATGATACAAGGGAACATGGACCACCCACACCTGCAGATGGCCTGGGGTCAAACCTCAGGCTCCTGAGAAGTTACTGAAAGTGTGCATCCATTTCACTATTTGCCAAATGGAGATGATTTTACTCCCTGTAACACAGGTAGCTGTGAGGATATAAATAAAGCACTTGAAAATACTTAAGAAAGTACATTCTGCCATATGTAGTAAAAATTCAGTAGACCTCAGCACGCTTACAATTATTATTATTAAAACAAATATTAACGTAAGCAGCGTCTTTCTTTCATTCGATGCATTTGTAAAGATGGTTCCTGAGTTTTTACTGGAAGTTTCTCTCTTAGGTTTGCTACATCTGATGGCTCCCTTTTGTTCCCGTATTTGGCTCCCAACCTTTGCTGAGTAAAGTCACGCTGCACTGCGATTTCTGCAGCATGGCCAGTCTGTTCTTTTAGGTTATTCCCACACAGTTTCCACCTGTTCTACACTATTTTAAGGTGTTTCCAAAAAGTCTACATTTCATAGCCACAAAGGAACATATTAACAGACAGCCCAATTCCATTCATTTCATTTAAACTGAGACACAGACTAAAAGCTCAAAACCCACCTTGTAGCTGGTGACAGGTGGCTCAGAGGAATGCATCAGTCAGCATCTCCCCTCATTTCCTACTCAAGAATTGGAGCTAGATTTTTACGCTTTTAGAGATTTCCCAGATCTGAATATTTCAACAGCACTTTTCACGTCTACAACTCTAAAACAGACAAATCTAAGATTCATCCTCCTTGCTTAATAAAGATGGCCAGGGCAGGGAGTGAGCATGGGGTGTGTGAGGGAGTCACAGGGAGAATGTCATTAGAACACACATCAGAGTTTTTCTGAGAGGAGCACTTTCTCGATAACCTGAAATGCTTTGGATCCCCACTGAAATCGACGAGACTTTCTGCCCGCAATCATAGACATATGGATTTCACCCGAAGTGAAATGAGCAAAACATCACAGTCGGCCACTGGAGGAAAATCTATTTCCCAGTAAGAGGGAAAGTCAGAATCATTCTGGGTGCAATATATCCCACAAAAAATGTATATATGCATATTAATGAGGCAGATGCCACCTAAGAACCAGCCAAATCAGCCATATGCTCCCCTGTGACACTGGAGAGGAAAAGAACTGAGAACTTTGAAATTCCTAAACCAGAATCGAGGCTGAACTCGATCTGTTTATTTGTACAGAAATTTGCTGTACTTACAATGAAAGCAATTTAACTTCCAGAAGCTAATGTGCTACTTCATGTAATAAATTATCACAGTTTTAAAAGAAAATGAAAATATTTCATTTTAGACACAGTGGGTTTATCTTTTTTATTTTTAAGCAAATCCTTGTAATTCAGAATTTAGTGAAAACAAAGACATTTGATAACAATAAAACAGCTTTTTTCCATGCGAAATATGGAGGTTTGCCTGTTACTGAATAAGTAAGGTTTATTGGCGTCATGACAACCTGCATGATTAAACTAAATCAACCATTTTTCTTAACGGTTCGTCTGACCACAGAAAGATCTGATCTCTCTCAGAGCTGTCTGGCCAATCTGACTCCGAAAGAGTCTACTTATTTAAGTAGAGACACAAATTAAAACTTGATACCCGGTCCAGTGTATCCAGCAGATGACTATGTGGTACCTGCTATAGGCTGAGAACAGTGCCAAGTGAGGAAGGGATGCAAGGAGTAGACAGACTCCTGTAAAAAGAGGTATGTGTAAAAATATAACGGAGGGAAACCCGTGGTTACAATTTTTGAAAAGTAATGTATTTGAAATCCTGACTCATTAAGCCATCAACGTGAGGGACCTGTGGTATTAAATGCTTGTCCAGTTTCATTTTGTCCATTTCTCACTTGAAAGAACTCTCTATATGTGAGTAGCCACTCTCCCTCTTTGGTGACAGATGACACGTGTGTTTGCCCAGCGTGCCCTCCTTGGGGGAGACTCTCCAAATGTACATAGTCTGCGTCAGTCTGTCCATCGCGATGGCCGGATGCCTCAGGCTGGCAAACAAGAATCCTCCATTGCCTAGTAACGTTGAGGGCATTGTTTGGATTTGGGTACGTGAGTCTCTCCATGAAATGTGTAATATGAAAGCTGAGAGGAAGAAAGGTGGCCCCTTTCCATATTCAATCTTGAGTTTTAGAGGGATAAGCTTGAGGTCATCATTAGTCATCTCTCACACCACAGGGAGAAACTCCACTAGAGAATAAAGCCACAGCATAGAGGGAGTTGAACTGAGCTACAGAAAAGGAGAGAGAGCCTGGTCGGCATTGTTTGAGCTCCAGAATTCGGCCATGCCTCAGGCCATTCCCCCCCTCTCTTACTCCCAACTACATGGGCCAACAAATTCCCCTTTATGATTAAGCTAGATTTGAGTTGGGAAACTACATTCAAGCAAAGACACTAGAACACCCTTCTACGTCCAACACTAAATAGCACTCTGCCAGTCAAGAAGAAACAACAAGATAAATAGCTACAAATTAAATCCTTCTGAGACTCATCCTTTAGACTTGCTTGGTGTCCTGTCCTTGAAAACAGAGTGAGACTCTGAAATGGGTAGAGAGATTGCATAGAGAAGGCAGATTAATTCAAGAAGTATTAGAGAGCAGCTAAAATAGAGTTGAAATAAGGGAAAAGGCAAATATTCAGAAGAGGAACCAACATCAGCTACAGGCCTAGAAACCCCTGTGAGATTAGGGATTAGAATTAGGAGCAGAATATTCAGAATGGCTGAGTAGAGTTTCAAAGACAAGATGGAAAGTGAGATAATGTCTTATGACAGCTACAGCATTCAGGAGTCTGTCACGAAGCATTTGCGAGTGCCTTTGAGTGCTGGGCACCTGGCTAGGCAGATGAGACAAGATTAATAAAACATGGCCCAAGCCTCGCAGTCCACTGTGGGACAAGGACATAGAAACCAATAATAGCAACATTGTAAATAATCATTATAACCATGTTACACACAAGTTACTGCTATGTAGGCAGGCGCATGGGGCCGGCGGAGGAGGGAGGGCTCCCAGGATCCCTGACTGAAGGATGAGGGCACAACACAGAATGCTGGTTGCTATAAGGATACCCTAATACCCTAGAGAAAACAGTTTTTCCAAGTTGTAGGAAATATCGGGAAGCCATCAAAGGTGTTTCCCATTTACCTATGATTCTTGTGAAAAGTAAGTCACTGTTTTATTTGCTGCACAATGATATAACAATAATTCTTGATTTAGTAATAAAACGAAACAAATCAACATAAAAGACCATGTGTTCTATCTCATGAGAGATCTATTACTACCAAATACGAACAATTCATGTCGCCTTTCCCCCATCTCATTCCGTTTCAAGTGTGTGTAGTAGAAAACTGAAATGCTGCCCAGATCCCTCCTCACCCCTAGGACTGCATACTGAACACTGCTGGCCATCAGCTGTTGGCCTCTAATACTGCCTTGGATGGAGAGAGTTACCTTGTCCACGGTAACCCACATCCAGCACTAGGATATAAAGATTCAGCCTGCTCGCCCCCAACTCAGGACCCCTCTGAAAGGCCATGAGAGCTCTGTTGGGAGCTACAGATGGGGTTGACTGAGGCTTCGGATGGGATCTGCTGAGACCTTGGCTGAGAATGCACTGCAGGACCGGGTAGCGGGGAGAAGTAAAGCTGCTGTTTTCCTTTCCCTTCCCCAGACTCTGATCCCAACAGCACCTCGAAGGGATACGCTGCATGCTAATACAGACGCCAAGGAACCCAATCTGCAATAGTAGGCTGTGCCTACAGACACTGGGAGCATTGCAGGGATTCTAGAAAGAAGGAAAAGAAACTTTTGTTTCTAAATTTCCACTACTGAAAGATGAAGGGCAAATATAAAAAGGTACTGCCAAACTTCCAGGAAAAGGGAGCTTTGCCTATAACTGTAAAAAAAGAGAAATCAATAGCAAAAGAAAGATACTGCTAAGCAGGCTATTTCATTTATCCCACAGATATTTAGGTTATAACGTATTGAAAATTTTTCATGGAAGAATAGCTTTGATCATAAGAAAATCCCGCAGACCTCTGTGGTCATGAGAAGATGAGATGCTTTATACATGGGTGAGAATACAAGTAAAAACCCATCATTTCATAAAAAAAAAAGTGATGGAACATCACTACCTAACAGAGGTAAAGCATCCAGGTTGGGACATTTGTCATGTTTTCATAAAGCTCTCAAAAGTACTGCACATTCATCGGAGACGTGCACAGTGCAAGGTCCTATAACAACTGAACACGCTGGTCACATTCTAATTGTTTCAAGAAAAACCAATTTCAGCACCTCACACTTGTCTAGTATAATGCCCTTCTAGGATGGACGATAATGAATTCCACCCAGCAAAAAAACTTCCAGTAATGAAGCCAAGGCTGCACTGGTCCTTAAATAAAAGCTCAGAAAGACGTAATCCAGGGCCTCCAAGAACCGTGCCGTTAGACAAGAGGCTAAGGCTTCTAATGGCATCCTCACGGATCCTGTCCATCCTTCAGTGCCATCTCTAAACGTCTGGGGGGTGACGTCCTTCACCAGAAGCTCGAGGGCTTATCTCAAAGAGATGGGTGTGTGTGTGTTTTATTTTTTCTCTCAATATGTGAACCTTAATTAAATTCAGTGGAAACCCACCAGGTTTTTAAGAAAATTGGACTGATAGAAATGCTGGCAGCTCGGACTAAAAAATAGAGACAGTTCTAATGAAAAAGGGACCATTGAACACTTTAACTACTCCAAGCAGATATCAGGCTGGGGAAAATACTCCAAAAAATTGGCCACTTCTTATGGAAGAGGAAGAATGACTGCAATGGAAGCCAAAAGTCATGGACAATCATTTCTAGACGGTAGGACTGAGTCCTAATCAAGGAGCTGCATCACACGCCAGGCAGTGTTTCCGGATTTCCTGAACTGGTGACCCCTCCGTGCTTCACCTTCCAACCCTTTCTGAACACAAGGCTCCTGGAAGTTCCCCACTGGCTGTCCACTGTTGTATGTTGAGGCTGGGGCGGGGGTGTGGGCAGATAACTTGTCTTGTTAGTTCACAGATCTTCAGACCGAAAAGATCTGGATTCGAGGAACTGTAAGAAACCTCACCAGAGGCGCTTCCTCTGCACCTGAGCCTGAGTTAGAGGGTGAGATCTTAGACTTGGAGCCTGTGTTTTAATGCAATGAGATCTCAGTTCCTGGAGGCGGAGGTGAGTGTATTTTGCATGTGGAAGGGACATGATGGGGATGGTTATGGTCAGAGGATGCTGGACAGACTGTATTGTCCAAGGAAGGCCACACCAGTACACGTGCTGTCTCACACACTCTTCCTAAAAGGTGATGTTGACACACCTCTGCTGAAAGGTGGGATCTATGTTCCCTCAACTTCAACTTGGAAGGTCTTTGCAGCCCTGGTGGAAGTGATTCCATGTGACGTGATAAAGTGCAATGTGGTCCCCACCTTGCCCCTGAAAGATGCTTGCCTGTTCAACCTAGTCGCCATGTGGAGAGGAATCCCAGGTCATGTGAGGAGGCCATATGTGGGTACCATAGTCAGCAGCCACAGCCAGGCCCCCAGCTGACAGCCATCAACTGCTAGACATGTAAGCGAACAAACGTTCAGATGATTCCAGGCCATGGCCTTTGAGACTTCCCACTGAAGTCCCAGACATTGTGGAGCAGAGACAAGCCATTCCCACTGCCCTGTCTGAATTCATGACACGCAGAACTTCTGAAAGATACTAACAATTATTGTTTTGAGCCATGCATATTGCTGTGACTCAAAATATGAATGTTGATTATAAATTCCATATAAAAATGTACCTACCTCTCAATTTAATATAAAAATAAAAGTTTTATATTTCTTAGGCCTAGCACAGTATTAATTTCTGAGAGCTCCTCATTCTCATAGGCTTAAAAAAATGCCAGCCTATGTCTGAATTAGCACGAATTAATGATGACACTGACAATCTATTGACAGGTTTGGCAGAGGTCTTCTGCTCAAACACCATAAATTCAAAAAATGCACAGGGATATTCTTTCATATGCCCAGACCAAACTTTGGGCAGTTGAAGAATGCACAGTCTAGACCAGAAGTACCAGTGGCTCAGTGTCGTACCAATGCAAAACTATCACAAAGGCTTGATTGATGCTCTTTAGCAGCAGAAAACTGTCAGTAACAATGAAGAGCATCAGAAAGAGGAAAGGCCAGTTGAAACAAAAACCACATTATGGTTTTTGTTGTTATTTCATCTATGTTTTTAAGAGGCAACAGAGCTTACAAGTAAAGAGCTTGAGCCCTGGAGTCCAAAAACCTAGATTCAAATCTCATCTTTTTCATTTATGAGCTGTGTGACCTGCCTTTGGATAAGTGAATTAACCTCCCTGGGCCTTTGTTTCATCTGTAAATAGGAGCGCATGAGTCAGGGTTCTCTAGAGAAACAAAACCAATACCACGTTATCGGTTATATGATAGTGTATTATCAGAGAGAGAGAGAGGGAGAGATTTTAAGGAATTGTCTCAGGCAATTGTTAAGGCCAGAAAGTCCAAATTCCACATGGCAGCCAGCTGGAAACTCAGGCAAGGTTTCTAGTTTACAGTCTTGAAGTAAATTCCTTTTTCGGGAAAATTCAGTCTTTTATTATTATTTTTTTAATGTTTATTTATTTTTGAGAGATAGAGCATGAGCCGGGGAGGGGCAGAGAGAGAGATGGAGAGACAGATGATCCGAAGCAGGCTCTGTGCTGATAGCAGACAGCCTAATGCAGGGTTCAACCTCATGAACTGGGAGATCATGCCCTGAGCCAAAGTCATACACTCAATGGACTAAGGCACAGAGGCGTCCCAAAACTGAGTCTTCAATTGATTTGATGAGGCCCACCCATCTTATGAAAGGTTATCTGTTTTACTCAACTTCCACTGACTTAAATGTTAATCTTTACTCAAAGTCCTCTGATTTAAATGTGAATCATATCTAAAAATACCTTCATAGCAACATCCAGGCTGGAGGTTTGACCAAACTGGGTACCAGGGTCTAGCCAAGTTGACATACCACATTGACCACCACAGGGATAAAATATAGTACTTCCCTGATTGGGTTTCTCATTGGGGTTAAGTGAGATAATGCCCATAGGTCCCAGCGCAATGCTGGCCAGATTGCAAACGATCAATGCATGCTAATTATTACTGGGATAACCATCACCATGGCCTCCACAGCCCTGGCTTATAGCCACTGTTCTTACATAATTATAAAGAGCACCTTGTGTCCCTTGGTTATTACTTACGAATTAATCTTGCAAACTGGAGGATCAGTAGCCTCCTGCTTCGCCCCACCCTTTACGTGAAAAGGAAAGGAACTGCTGGACATTTCTAAGGAAGTAGGACCAGAGCATAATCCTCTTCAGCCCCGGGTGCCCTCATCTGCTCGGAAACTAGACCTGCATCCACGCTTGTCACAGTAACTCACTCTCTGAATTATGAGTCAGCAAGAAAAGCCAATTCATGTTTATCATAACTCCATTTTGAGCGTTAGGAGAGTACATCATTCCTTTTAGAGAAAAAGAGGGCCTTAAAATAAAGATAAATTCAAAATGTCGGCACTTAAATGTGTCAAATACTTATTACGGTGACTGCTTTCTCAGGTTCTAGAAAGATGAAACAGTACATACTCTGGTAACATCAGAAACAGTTTAAATTGACCTAGGGTATTAGAGAGAGAAAAAAAATTAAAACGAGGCAATACAAATATCTTTCTACGCCCACAGGAAAGAAATTTCAAAGTATAAGTGAAATAGTTTTATTTTTTCTACCCCCATCTCTCACTCCCAAGCCAAGGGGCTCATTTTACAAACTTTCTGAACCTATGGTTCAATTTGGCATCACAGAATTCTCAAATCACCCAGCAAAGGCCATTCATGGCATCAACAGCATTAAGTCACTTTCCTTCCATGATTATATTCCTATCAGAGTATTTCAAGCAACTCTGGTGCCACATAACCTGCAAATCGCTCTCTGAATAATCAAGTGCTA
Organism: Paguma larvata; assembly: GCA_030068075.1. Classification (NCBI taxonomy): domain Eukaryota; kingdom Metazoa; phylum Chordata; class Mammalia; order Carnivora; family Viverridae; genus Paguma; species Paguma larvata. The sequence goes on along the minus strand of CM057835.1, from coordinate 55,591,937 downwards.
CCATGCCTCTCATTAAGCAATGATTTGAGCCCAAAGTGTCCTAATCTGACTGACCTAAAGTTAGAGATACAACTATTGTGTTCTTGTAAAAAAGCATTAAGCAGAAGTGAGGCTCCAGAATAATCCATAGATCTTTCTGAATTACACAGTTGGGTTATATTATGATCACTTACAATTCAGCCTGAGCTTCAGCACTGATAGAAATCCCTTCTCTATGAGCAGCTTTTCCACTCAAGAAACTTAAACTAATGCCATGTAACTGTAAAATAACAAGCCTGATTTCTTCACGTAGCTTTTCCAATTATTTTCCTTGTACTTTACAAACTGCATCTTGTCCTTTCATCTCAGATCAACTTGAAATTAAAAAAAAAAAAAAAAGAAGCGAAGCAAAAGTCCCAATAAAATTTATATGAAGCTTAATGCAACAAACACATTGACCAAAGCATCTTGGATTTTCAAGGGCATGTCAAAGCCAAACAGTAGCAGCTTCTGGAGTTACAACAAAACAAACAAATTCTGCAGCCAACTGTTGTACCATATGTTTCTAATGGCTTTTATTCTACATAAAGCCAATTCATCGTTTGAACAAAACACAACATCAGAGAGGCACGTCACTGAAGGCATATTTCTGACCATTTGTCAATTTCTTGCTGCAGCAAGCTCTGAAGTCTGAACAGGAAGCTGAATCATGCCTGGAAAGAATGGACACATTGCCAATGGCTTTTCCGGCCTAGACCCTGCCAGAACAGTGAAAAATTTGGATTATTTTCTCTGTTGACTTTTGGAGGTAGACCTACGAAGTGATTCTCATAGACCGCAGATGTCTTTCCCTAAAGCGTCAAGATATGATACCTTCAAAGGAAGGATTTGCTTGATGACTAGACTATATATGCACATGTCCTCTAATAAGTAATATAACTTATTTCTTAACTAATCACATGTAAATTTCTTTTTTCCTTGTAAATTATACAGGAAAAAATTTAAAACTCAGGAAGACTTCTTCTGCCAGTCAGTAATCCTGCCTGGAATGTTAATTGGTATGTTCAGAAAATAAATACACTTTTGTGTTGGTATAAGACCGGCATGATAAGGAAGGCAGAGTTGCTGCCCAAGGGTTTTATTATAAAGTAAAATATAAATAACCTTTGGCAATATTTAAGACCACTTCTCCACTTCCCAGTATAGATAATCAATAGTTGACAACTGCAATCCAGCCCTTGTTGAAAATAAAAGGGATATGTATTTTCCTCAAAAATAAGTGCAGTAAGATTGAAGACTGTGGTTTTACAGAGCCTTCAGAAAACTTCTCCCCCATCTTATCCCACACTGCCCCATCAATGCCTAAACACTATTCTGGAACATCTAAGTCAATCCCTTACAAATCCTATCACTGCAGTTGAAATTTTTAAGTAGAGAGATGAGAGATTCGGGATATATTCCACACTTTACCCAAAAAACAAACAAAATGCAGGGTCTACTCTGCTCAGGAGTGATGGAACCCAAATCAAACTAGACTAATCCAAAAGGGAAATACATAGATTCATGTAACTAACAGATCCAAGGATAAAAATGCCCCCAGATGCTGGGTGAAAAGGACTCAAACACTTCGAACAATGCCTCTGGCTGAAATCTCTGTTCTAGTCTCAGCCAGAATAACTGGCAAGCACAATGGACCTATATCCTACCTACTCAAGGATTCCACTGGTTCCTCTTCCAGTTTTCCTACAACTATGTGGATAACGGCCTGTCTTCCAACAACTATGACATAAGTCTTATGATTCACTCTAACTGAATGAACTCTGTCTCTAAATAAGTGGTAGTTACCAGAGAGATGGGACTGCATTGACTTTTGCAATATTGAAGTCAGATTCCCACCTCTCAACCAAATTTTATGGGGGGGCGGGTGCGGAAACTGAGGCTCTGGCCAGCGCTGTGTGACACGTCCCACTCCTGCAAGCTGGAGTGGAGCCCCACCAGAAGTACATGGTCAGCAATAAGACAGGTGAGGCCCAAAAGAAATGTGGGTTGTGTTACTGAAAAGAAGGGGAGTGGATACGGGGAAGCAAAACGCATTTGCTGCCTTCTGTACTATTACATTTATCAGATCCATAAAGCGGATGGAACTATGTTAAGAGATTTAACTCATAACATTTGAAAACATGGAGGCATTCCATTTAGGTCTATGTAAACCAGAACATCTGTTTTATAAGGTACAAGACAGTATTTGTTAAATGATTATTTAATAACCACCTGAATTTAAAGAATAAGGATAATCAATAAACAAAATGTTCGACACCAAAATGAAGACAGAAGAGATAAATATGTAGATAAACAAACAGAAAGAAGATAAAGGCGAATTCCCAAGGGGGAAAGAATGATGGCTGAGTAGTTCTCTCCCAAGAAGGAGCAATCAAGTTTCCACTAAAAATAAACAAAAGAATTTATAAGTACCACATGGAAGTCTTTACTCTTCTTCTCCATGACCCACTGAAAGATCTCCACTTCATGAGACCCGCAATTACATACACTCAAGGGTCTTGCAATTGCTCTTGGGGATCCTTTATGAGTTTCTTGAGATTTACATGTCACACTGACATGTCTTTAGGAGTGATGTCACAGCCAACATTTTAACATTTCGATAACATAATACAAACATGTGTTTTGGCCACTTGTACATATAATTTTTCAATTGCTTTTCCACATATCTATACACCTATGCTATAAAAATGCCACTTTACTTTAGAAATATAGTTTTGGCCACCTACCTCTGGAATACAAATACCTTGATTAGCTAAGGTAAAATATACTAGCATTTTCCTGGAAATAAAATATGCATTTATTGTTATCTTGAATGTGAAGAGAGTGTCATCTTGAATTCTAAGGCAGGCAAATATATAATTATTATGTACTCAGGTTTTCAGGTGTCCTGAAAATATTATTCACAAAGCTAACATTTATATATATTATTTTGTTTGTTCTTCTCCACACAGAAGAGCTTTGAACCATATACATCACTGCAAAGATATCACTATTATTATCATCACCTATATTCAGGTTTTCATTATTTATAATAAAAATGGTACAGGTAATCCAAATGCGGATAATATTAAAGTTATTTCATTTCGATTTCAAAGCACAGTTTGGTCTTGGGAGTCAATGCACATCTTTGGTATCGCGGGACTCCGCAGCACGGAAAGAGGAATGCTGGAATTTATTGGAGCCAGACGGAAAGGAGAAGAGAAGAGCTTCCTAACTGCAGTACCCCTGGAATTCCATCACTCATCTATGTAGTTGTTGTTTCCTTTACAAATATTTCACAAATATTTGTATTTTATAAAGCAGAAGGGCTGGTTCCACTTCCGGTTTTCCTAGATGGCTTCCACAACATGGATTCTCTATTGCACTGGAAGAATCCTTTATAATTTTGTTGCTTTCAAGTTTCAATTTCCCCTCTCACAAAATTTTCTTGGTGTTAGAAATTCTAACTCAGTAGCCCCTGAACCTTGTTGCTCATCAGAACCATGGAAGAGGCTTTAAAATTCTGGATCCCCGCACTCATTTGATTTTAGTAAACACAAGCACAAAGTGGGATCAAGTGTAAATGTTATAGACACATACACGTATTTACACGTGCACAGTTTTCTCAAGACTTCCCAAATGATTCAGATCATCTGCCAGGCTGTGTCAGCCACTGTCACATTGCTCTGGATCGTAAATGGCCTATGGTCACAGAATCTATTTGGCTCCTCTCTATAATCCTGACGCGTCTGGAAAAGCACCCTGTACAATACAAGTGGATTATGTCTACTGATTTCCACAATCCGGAGAAAACCATGTTTCCTGATAATCTCAGGACCCATGTGTCCATTATGGATATGCATGCACTGCCATGCACTACCATGCACAGGGGCCCTGATGAGGAGGCATGCAGATTCCCAGAAGGCTCAGTGAAGGGGAATCATTGCCCTGTCGTCAAAAGTTCGGGCGACCCTTGGTATTCAGTGAGGGTGCCCAACCAAGATAAAGGAGATGCGTACACTTATTGTCCAACACTTACCACTTTCCAAGGGTAAAAAGATGGGTAAGTCGTAGTCCCTAAACTCAAAAAATTCACTCCAGACGACAGAGATTTGTAAACCAGAGCACAGCTATAGGAAGTATTACAGCAAAGGAGTCAAGACAAGACACATTTTCTTTTGCTTCTGACACTAGGTATTTTAATGAAAATTTGAGAAGGGTTATAAGCCACAGCTATCTTTAATGAAATCAAGTTCATGGCTATGAGGAAAAAAAAGGAGGGGTGGGGGAGATAGGCTGGAGGGGGTGTATGGTTGAGGGGAAGTATTGAGTTTGTTTGTTTTTAAGATTAGAGAGATAATAATTTGCATTTCTTTATATCTATATTAATGGGGAACACATGTTTACGCACTCCAATGCAACCACGATGCCCTGCATATAGTCAATGCGCAGTAAGTTTTTATTAAAGAAAGGGAAGTATTTCATTGCCGAGAAAAAAAAAAAAAGTAAAATAAAATAGGCCAAAAAGTCAAAAGTTGTTTTCTTTGGATGACATAGTTGGAGTTACTTTTATTTTGCTATAAAACTTTCTGTATTTTCGAAGAGGAGCAAGTATTATTTTCGTTATGGGAAAAAGAATAACAGCCTGCACTTTATTTCATGGAAATTTCATTTGATGTAACCATCCACTATCCAACATCCTTAATGTCTTAGTTTCTGCTGACTTCTGCTTCTCAAGGAAACAACTGAGCCCAGCAACATATGGAACGAAACTACTGCAGAACGTCCAGTTTACGTTTCTGGAGTCATGGCACTTGACTTCACCTGGTAGCAACTGAGAAGAAAGCCACTCTTCGTCTTGATCAGAAGTAGAAGCATGGGAGGCACTGCCAGTTTTACATCCACCCCAGCATGTTGTGTTTAGAGTAAGCCCTCGAAAGGCACACTAACAGGGGACGTGCCCATTGACAGGCTTAATACTTTGCTGATGCAACTTCCATTAAGTCTGAAATGTAAGTGTCACACATGCAGATGAGGATACACTCAGACAGAACGTTTCTGAGACAGTATAAAGAGCATAGTTTGCTGTAAGGTAATACCGAGCAGGCTCACACCACCCTATCAGAGCATCCCACGGTGATACATGTAAACGGATTGATGGAGCAAGTTTCCTTCTGGCTCTTGATGCTGTGGTTTGGCCTGACTGCCATCAGGTTAGCAAGGATGTAGTCCAATGAGTAAGAGAAAATGGTCTGAGAGTCACCCTTACGCCAGAGGCGTGTAAATGGCAACAGTAATTACACTTTTGAAACAAGTTTTGTGAGGATTAAGTGAGTTAATATATGCAAATCTTTTAGAACAATGCCTGGCTCCTGGTAAGCACCAATAACATCCTATTAAATATCATCCCAGAACAATGTAAGCTTCAAGACATCAGGGATTCCCATCTGTTCTGCTTACTATTATCTCCCCACGTAGGGAGTAGCTAGTAAATACTTAAGTGAACAAATACTGGGCTAAGAATAAAGAGGTGAAGTGCTTGGTCTGTGGGTTTCAGGTAGCAGTGACCAGCAGGGACAGAAGTATCAGGTCTCACACAGCTGAGAAAGCTTAACGAGGCTCCAGTCCAGACCACTATACCTATCAGTGGGTATCAGCCAACCAGAAAGCCTTTCAAATTAGAGTCATTTTGACCCAATTATTCAACTTCCAAATCTGCATTTTTTCCTCTTCCCTCTTCGTCCTTCCAGTCACTCTGCCATCCCTCACAACAGAACTGGTTCCTATTCTGTTCAAGATAAATTGCAACTAAATTAGGAATGCCAGTTCAGTATCTGCCTCCTTGCCACTCCCTCCTAGCCAATTTCCTCTTTTAATAGCTGGGCAGAGACCCTGCTCCCAGCAGTACTGCTGACCACTGCATGTGAGATGGCACCAAGTCTTCTATCAGCTGAAGCAAGAAAAAATCAATATCTCTGTATCTTTAAAAAAAAAAAAAAAAAAAAACCAGACAGACACGTTTAAGCATTTGGCAAAACTCCATAAAGAAAAACTCAAGTCTGGAAAGCACACTGGCTATCTATTTCACCCAGGAGCCCCAGCAAGCCACCAGCCCCTGCTTGAGTAGCAGAGTCCTCCCCAAAAGCTCCTGGGCTGGTGTCCATTGACCTGAAAGCAAGTGCCTAACATGGCCTAAGCCAGTTTGGCCAAAGCATGCTGATACAATGAGGTCTTTCTCCTTTCACCACATCCCAAGAGGGAGACCCAGGTCTGAGGCTTTGTCTTATTTTATTATAAATGGCAAGGCAAAGCTGTTAATCTTAGTTAAGGAAAATATAACGTACAACTGAATTTGAAAATGTACCTTGCTAACAGGACTAGTCTTACTAGTTACTGAAAGGAAACGGGAAAAAAAGAAATGAGAAGAAAACTCTGAAAATTATACAGAAACACAAATGAACAATAAAGTCAACTTTCAAAAAAATACTACAGAATCTCTTCTCTGAAAGAAAGAGGATGCTCTTGGGCAAAAATCAAAACAAAATAATCACCACCAAGAAACTGCAACAGCTTCCAACTGCTGTTGGACTGGTTAGTAATGACCATCAGACCACCATGGTTGTTCATATGTTTCCACCATGACTGGTGAGCAGTGGTCCAGACTGGCATTGCCTTACACAACAATGAGAAATCGTACTTCCTCTGAGAGCTTATTCTGTAAACTGACACTGTGCAGGTAAGTGTTTCATAGGAAAAGGGGCCAACTCACAGCAGGGTCTAAGTCATGCTCATGGGAGAACTGCTATGGCCTGACCTCAGGGAAGTGGAATGGGGAACCACTGTGATACCTACATGAAGACAGGGATTTGTCTGAGAGGTGACATGGGAGTGTCCAGGAGTGTGGAAGGAAGAGGTCACAGAGGGAGGGCCTGGGGCCACTTACTGCTGAGACTCTCACGCAGACCAGTGTGCGAAGCCAATACAGAAGGATCAGCCAGCAGGTCTGACTGGGGAGGTCTGGGCCCAGGGCCCCTTGGTCCAAGCTTGAACTGACAATAGCCTGCTTGGGCCACCCCGATGGACATCTGTCTTAGTCAGTTCAGGCTGCTGTAACAAAAATACCATAGACTGGGTGACTTAAACAACAAGCATTTATTTCTTACAGTTCTGAAGGCTGAGAAGTCCAAGATCAAGGTGCTGGCCAATTTAGATCCTGGTGATGCCTTCTTCCTGATTTGCAATAGGACACTTTCCTGCTATATTCTCACACGGCAGTACAGGGGTGTGGTGATTTCTGCTCCCTCATCTCCTTATAAGTGCACTAATCCCATCATGGGCGTTCGCCTTCATGACCTCATCTAAACCTAATTACCTCCCAAAGCCCCATCTCCAAATTCCATTGCACTATGGATTATGGTACGAACACATGAGTCTAGGGGTAGGAGGGCACAGACATTCAGTCCATAGCAGCACCTGTCCATGAAACTGAACATATGTGAAACGCCTTACCCTTCTTCTGCTCCTATGTGAGATTCTTCTGTTTTCTTGGTCTGTATTCGTGAAGTTTCTATACTGCCTTCAAACAGGTAAACATACCACGTAAGCTTCCTCCATTCTGTGTCTTTGCAGAGAAGGGAGGCAAGCGTGGTTCTGTGCAGGTGGAGCTTTGGATGCTGCCACCAAAATATCAAAGTCTGAAAAAGGTATCGAAAATAGAATGGATACTACAAATGTGAGAGACATTAGGACAGTGGTCTTCAACCAGGGGCTGTTTTATCACCCAATGGACATTTGACAAAGTCTACGGAATTTTTTGATTACCGTGGGGGTTACGCATCTAGTGGGTAGAAGCCGGAGATGCAGCTGGACAACCTACATTGCACAGGACAGCCCAGAGATGCACACACACAACTGTGTCTGTGAAGTCAAGTCTGGACCACAGCACAGAACTGCTACAGGGATGAGTGTGACAGGTGGTGTGAAAACAACCTAGGATACGAATTCTGGAAACTTCTATGTGCTGAGGGCAGGTGAGGGAAAAGGAGCCTGAAAAGACTGAGAGAGATGCCGAGACACTAGCACAAGCGTGCAATGTCAGGGAAGCCCGGGAGGCCAAGCATTTCAGCAGGAAGGGCCTGCAAATTAAGAGATTGAGTTGAATTCGGCCATTTTATTTACTTACATCCTTCTTCAGTGCAAAGGGGATTTGAGGCCGTTACAACTGATAGTTTGAAGTCCACAGTGGCCTTGAGAGACTTAGATGTAAGGGTAATGACAAAAGGCATCCCATGAAGACTTCGTTCATGTTTTTTTAAAATGACAATAAAGAATAAGCTAGAGGCGATGAATCTATCTCACCCACAGACCATATCAAATCAACAGCTTCAGCTACTTAATCCTCACCTAGAAATACTTACGTGTGTATGCCTTTATGTCAGAGGCAACATTCTTTGGCTAACCTATCTCTTGGCAAAATTATAGATATAATTCTGTAAGTACATAGTATATAAAGTAGCATTCAGAACAGAAACTGTTAAGTCAAACACAATGAATTGTTACTAATGTTGCTTTTTTTTGGTCACTAGAAATCAAAATGTTAGGGCTTCTTTTTTTATTTTTTTTAATGTTTATTATTTATTTTTGAGAGAGATAGAGAGACAGAGCATGAGAAGGGGAGGGGCAGAGAGAGAGAGGGAAACACAGAATCTGAAGTAGGCTCCAGGCTGCAAGCTGTCAGCACAGAGCCCAATGTGGGGATCGAACCCATGAATCATGAGATCATGACCTAGGCAAAGTCAGACACTTAACCGACTGAGCCACCAAGGCGTGCCCCTAGAAATCAAAATGTTGTAGCTGGAGATTACTATGACTCAAATCCATCTTAATGAAAGAAGAGAACACTTCCACATTATAGCCCAGTACGGGCATTCTGAAGCACACATTATATATATACTTGAGCTTGCCTCAATAGCTCTAGATATACATATGCCTATAATGAAACTGGATGGGGAGAAAAAAATAATAGTAAAATTCACAGAGAAAATTCAGTTTAAAAGTACAGATCATATGGACAGGGTGTTATCGTTAAATATAAGTGAAACTAATTACTTGATGAAGGAAGGAAATAAATACAAGTGGAATCACATCTCAAGCAGATACGTTTATGAAATGCTAGTACTCTGTCTTATCTCTATCCATCTGTCCCATAAAAAAGGAAAGGTCCATTCTACACAGTCACCTCACATAGGCTGCTTTAACACATTAACCCACTGAACAAGAAGAAGGCCTTCTCTGTATGTCACATGGCATTTTTCCTAAATTCTAGGTGACACAGTATGAAAAAGAAAAGCCCAACTTGTAGCTAGACTGTTCGTGTGTTTCATAGGTGTTATTGAACTCCGAAGAATCTAGACGGTAGGTAGTTTGTCCATAACTGAGTTATTATGGAAATTCCCTGCTGGGGCCATGAAGTCAGACCAAGGTCCCAGGGGAGAAGGTGATCCCTGCTGGATGGGTTTTCTACCCATCGCATAGACTGAGATCAGTCCTAGCAGGAAATGTGGCGATAGAAGCCCTTCTCTTTTCTAGAGTCAACAGTCCCCTCAGTTAGGACTGGGAGTAGGTAGGCTGACTCGTGGAGGGCTCACGGTTGTGGAAGGGAAGCTGGCCGCCATCCTAGAGGCAGGCTAGAGCCAGCAGGAGCCCCCACGAGTAGGTCTTGACCTGCTGCACGACCCCCGTGCTGCACATCCCTCCACTGAAGCGGAACCTCTGGCAAAGTTGCGCTACAAACGGCGGCCAAGAAACAACGGGAAGGGCGGACCAATACCTGAGACAGAGGAGCCAAAGGGAAAGCATTGACCCTTCTCCCCAGGCTACAGGGAACTTGCAGCAAGAATCACACACACAAGAGGCCATGCACAGAGAATCGGCAGCCTGGCAGCATGAGAAGACTGGAGTCTCTGAAGCGAATGGTTCTGCTCAGTGGGGCTTCCCAGGGAAAGAGTTCTGGGGGCTGCCTTGCAGGGGCAGTTTCTAGCAGGAGACCTGGGGGCTCTGTCATCACGATTTCCTCCACATTCAAGATCAGTATCTGTTGCAGACAGATTCTAAGTATTCTTCCCCCAGGAAGCACACAAAAATAAAGCAAAGCATGTTTAACTGTATAGTGAGTAGCTTTGGGGGTTACCGTCTGAATTCTAAGGCCACCTTCTAACATAACTACCTTGGGTTTGGCTGGTGGAGCCAACTGACAGGAGTGAACTGGAGTAGCCAGAATCCAGATACGGCATTTCACCTTTCCCTGGAGCAGGCCCCGCACAGTCAGGGCTCAGGAAACACAGCCAAGAACCCATCCGGATGGATGTGGCTAATGTGGGGGGAAATGGTAGTGGACACAGCAAAGGAGATCCACCCGTTTCCTCTCCGGGAAGACCCTGTACGGCCTCATGCTAGTTTAAGATACAACAGCAAGTATAAATCAGCAATCTATTTCACCAACAGAGTTGGGGACTCATCTGGTATTAATTTTTTACAAATTAGTATCTAACCGTGAACAGCTCCTGGCTGCCTTTTGTGGACGGGCTTGCTTCTCTCTTCCTTCCCCTCTCTCCACCCCCTTTGTATTTAAGCTTATTTATTTATTTTGTGAAACAGAGAGAGAGGAGAGAAAGAATGAGTTCGGGAAGGGTGGAGGGGGCGAGGAGAATCCCAAGTAGGTTCCACACTGTCAGCACACAGCCCGATGCAGGGCTCAAACACTCACGAAATACAAGATCATGACCTGAGCTGAAGTCAGAATGCCTAACCTACTGCACCACCCAGGCGTGCCCCTCTCCCCTTTTCAATGTCACCCTCTACAAGCTCTAAACCACTTGAAATCCCTCAAGCTTGCTCTGCCTCACTGACCGTCTGGAAAACTTTGGTATTCTTTCCTCAGATCACTGCCCAGGCCTCATCTCTCTGGAGAAACTTTCTCAATCCTAACCTGAAAAAGAAATAAGCCTTTTGCTCCTCTGTCTTCCTGGGTTCCTAATAAGACCCTTCCACCAGCTGTGCTTCTACCATGAGTTCCATGTGTCGCTGTCCCGGAATACGAGTCCCCCATGGCAGGAGCTGGATCACCCACTGCATTTCCAGCACAGAAGTCAGTACTGTACTCGCGTCCATTCCCGCACTCAACACCATCCCTAATACTAAGCATGGCGGTTCATGTTAAGAGCATTTATAGGCACCAAGTAAGTGCTTCCTGGAGATTTAATTTTGACCTCAACTCTGTGTGCAGAGTTTATGATTATCATTTCTATTTTGAAAGGTGCAGAAACCTGCTCCAGAGAGGTAGGTAACTGCCCCCAAGACATCACACCAAAAAGTGCAAGCAAGGATTCAGAGGTGTTTAGGGCCTCTTCATTTATTCACTCCCAGAATCCACTATGTGCCAAGTTCTATGGTAGATACAAAGATAAATAAAACCCCAGAGTCCAGAGGGCGAAGACAAGATACATTACAGTTAAGTGTCATAGGTGCTAAGATGTTAGTCTGTGCGTGGGAAGATGAGATACAAAGAAGGGAGGGATGAATTTTACCTTAGGAAGGAGTCAAAACTGTTCTCCAAGGACGGAATGAAGAAAGTGAACGCGGCTAGATAAACTTTAAAGCTCTCAGTGAGAAGCAATACTGAACTACTTTTCACCCTGAGTCTCTTAAAAAAAAATAAAAACCAAGTTAGTTTAGGAGAAATAGTGCTGTTGTCCGAAATCATATGCCCCAGAAATTAAGTTACATCTTTCCCTGACAACATTGGATGAGAACTTCCTCCAAAGAGGGTGTTGGCCAAGATAAAAGTAAACTATTTCCTCCTGGGGGGAGGGAGGAATAACTGGTAAAATCCCTAGGCCGATTTGACCTGCCAGTGGGAGGGGAAGAACAGACACCATTTTCCACCTGTACCATCTGCTCGGCACACCGTTCCTTTCCAGCTTGAAGCCTTTTTCATCCTTAAGCGCTCAGATAGAGAGGTCAGTAGCCTCAGTCCCTACCGGCTTCCCTGCAACTCATTCCAAGTGAAGACCAGCAGGGAGATTAACGCCGCTCAGAGAAGCCCGTGACAGGCTGCCCTGGACCTGTGCCCGAATTCCATGACTTCTAAGAATCACATGGTGCAAAGGCAAGTCCAATTTTACAGTGTGACCCCAATTATCCTACCAGAGATGGTTCTATCCATCATACTGTTACAGGACAACAGAGCAGCCAAAGTGCATCCCTAGAGAGGTACGCATTATTTCACGGAGTAGATATGAGAAACAGCAGAGAAATCATTTTGTAAATTGAATCATTTAAAATCCTTCACAGAACTAGGAATCCTTTGGTTATAATAAAAGCCGTATCTTACATTTTAGCCATTGTGCAAGTTTAGGCGCATATAGTGATCAAACTGTCAGTTACTGCAAAAGAGCAGGAGTAATACAAAAGTAGCCCAAAATGGTATCTAACGCTACTATATATCCATTCCCATGCAAAAATTACAGCTGTTTCTGAAAATACAAAACTTCAAATAGATATGTATGGAAGTGATATGTCATTATATTTACACTAACTTATTTCACACAATATATAAATATTTTAGGAGTTACCGTTGTATGTGTCTGTAATGTTAAATTTACCTTGGATTATCAATATGATCTACTGGCCTGGTCATATTCGATCAATAAACAGTTATTGCCCAGGTAAATAGACTAACTAGAAAAATTTAAAAAACCCTCTCTTCTCAAAGAGATACATTTCAAAGAAAACTTTAGTTACTGTGCTGAAAAGTTATTTATCAGTCTTTTGTATATTTATGTTGTTTGGATCAATTGTGTGCTATGGATCATTATAATGACAACCGAATCTGGAAGAATTTGGTTTTAAAACATAGAACTTTAATGTCATGAGCAATTATTTTAAAGCATTAATTTTTATATTTTAGATACAGATAAAGTAGGGTGATTCATAAATGTGTTACAGAAGCAAACATGCGTAATTTAAAATAAATCCAGTGGGGAAAGTAGAAAGTACCAACAAGAAAGAAGAAGGATGTAAAATTTTCCAGTGTTAAAAGAGAACTTCATTATTTAAAATAAAAATAATGGGTTTAAAATTACGATGGTAGTTAGATTCCAGGTGATACATTTAAAAGAAGAACTATAACATTTTATTTATGAATGTCAATTTTATAACTTATTGGAATTACATCCTTTACACATATTGCAATTTATGACAAAAAACTTTGCACGTCAATTTATAAGTGCACAAGGGGAGTACATTACTATTTAAAAACAATTCTAGTTTGAAGACGACGAGACTGGAATATCTTTATGTCAACTCTTTATGCCAACACTGAGACTCCAGCTTCTAAGCATTGCCACTTCAGAGACATATTGCTCAGTTAATAGGACATAACCTTCTCTCTTACTACAGTGGCATTTTCCAAAGGCAACACTAGTCCAATTGAAGACTCTTTGGAAAAGGGGTTCCATGTTCAAAATCTGAAAAACACTGCAATCGGAACTCTGCTTGCCACAGAGACGAAGTAATGGGGTCCAAGTTAACCATCTCAGGTGAAACAAATAAAATGCATACAAAATATACAAAACAACAGCTTATAAGACACAAGATTCCAGGGAATGAAGGACAAAGATGCTTGAAAGATGGGAAGCAAATGAGATGAAGCCTAAAATTACCCCGACTGATTCCCTCGAGAGAGGCTCCAGGATGCACTCAGGTAGGAGGAATTCAGGCAGAGGCTAGCAGATTCTCTGGGCTGAAGGGACTAAGCAGAGAGAGTTCAGAGAGGTCAAGGTGGCTAAAGTTCGTAAGACAAAGTATGAGAGAAAAGAGAGCTGCACAAAGAGAGTAAGCTTTGCGGATCTACATTCTCTCCGAGTATTTCAGTTGAGCACCTGTCAACATAAACACATACAGAAACAACCCAAGTCTGGAAAAAGCATTATCCAAAAGGATTAGAGCTGACAATGTCCATACTGGTCCAGGAATAGTGCATGTTCCCACTGGCCATTCTGAAAAACCTCTTAATTCACAGAGTATTGGGCAGATTCAAGAGGTTCTTGCCTTAGTAATGGAGAATAATTAACCCTAGACAGCACACTACTCCAGTTCTGCCTCACATGTCTTAAAAGCAAGATTTAAAAAAATCAAATTGTTGAGGCGCCTGGGTGGCTCAGTCGGTTAAGCCTCCTACTTCAGCTCAGGTCACGATCTCATAGTTCGCGAGTTCAAGTCCCATGTCAGGCTCTGTGCTGACAGCTCAGAGTCTGGAGCCTGCTCCAGATTCTGTTTCCCTCTCCTTCTCTGCCCCTCCCCACTCATGCTCTGTCTCTCTCAAAAGTAAACATTAAAAAAAATCATTAAAAAAAATCAAATGGTTTCCAAATAACATATCCCATAACAAAGCAGAGCAATATTTATAGGAATATAAATATATCTGGTACCTAACAATGTAAAGTTTACAGGGTCTGGCATTCAATCAAAAATTATCAAGCATCCAAATAACAGGAAAATAGGACCCATCATGAGACAATAAATCAATCAACTGATAAGAACCCAAAATTTAGATATTGGAACTAGTAGACATGGACATTAAAATATTTATTAAAACTATATTCTATGTGTTTAAAAAGTTAGGTAGAGACATGGAAGTCATTAAAAAAAGTAGAAATACTAGATATGAAACCCACAATGTATGAAATGAAAACTATAGTGGGTTGGAATAACTAGAATTAGAGATTTCAGAATAAAAGATGAATGAACTTGAAAACATAGCAATAGAACACGAGAGATATAATAAATATATAATTGATGTTCCTAAGGAAAAAGAGAAAGAAGAGCAGAGAGAAAAAACATTTCAGGGAATAAGAGAAAAAGTTTCCAAGTCTGATGAAAACTATAAACACACAGATCCAAGAAGCTTATGAACCTCAAGCACAAGAAAGCTGAAAAAAATATTCGTAAACTATGCCAAGGTATATCATAAACAAATTGCATCACAATAGGGATAAACAGAAAAATCTTAAAAAGCACCCAGAGGGAAAAAAAAGATATAATATTTATAGTAGAGAACCAAAGGTCAAGATGAAAATTGATTTCCTATCAAACATGGTACAAGAGAAAAGAAAGTAGAGAACACCTTTAAGATATTGAGAGTAAAACTGTCAAACTAGTATTCTATATCCAGCCAAAATATTTTTCAAATACAGTGAAGGCAAAAAAAGACATTTTCAGACATATGAAAGCTGAAATAACTCATTACCCACGAATATACACTGTAATAAGTGAATGCAGTACTTCAGACAGAAAAAAAAGATACCACCAGATGGGAATATGGTTCTACACACAGGGCCACCAGAAATGATAACTACATGGATAAATATATAAGATTTTTCCTATCATTTTAAATAGAAGATTATGTAACATAAGAAATTGTATAAAGTTAAAGGTAACACAAGGTATTGTGGGGTTTATAAAAGGTATAAAAGAAAATGTATGATGATGACAATATAAAGACTAAGTGTAGAGAAATGGCAACTCATTATTGAATGTTCTTACACTGTACTTAAAGTGGTATAATGTCACTTGAAGGCAGCCTATAATGTTAAATTCACATACTATATGAGTACTATTGTAAGTATAGCCAAGAAGCTTCAAAGAGGATAAAACAGAATTGTAAAAAAATAATATAAAAGGAGGCAGAACAAGAGAGGAAAGGCAACAAAAAACAGATTGGATAAACATAAAACAAATAACAATTTGAAAGATTTAAGTCTAGCCATATCAATAATTACATTACATGTAAATGGTCTAAATATGGCAATAAAAGACTATACCATATGGTCCCAACTATATGGTGACTACAAGAAATGCACTTCAAATACAAAGATTCAGGGAGGTTAAAAGTAAAATGGTGGGAAAATGTGCACCTATGGAATGGCTACAAGATAGATTTCAAAATATGAAATATTACCAGGGAAAAAGAAGCCATTTCACAATTATAAAATGACCAATTCATCAAGAGAATATAAAAATCCTAAACATTTGTACACACCATAATAGAGCTTCCACACATATATAAAGAAAAAATTGACAGAACTACAAGGAGAAATAAACAAATCCACAATTATAATCAGGGATTTCAATATATCTTGCTCAGTAATTAACAGAACAAGTAGACAGAAAATCAGTAATCATAAGATTTGAAAACCATTATTAACCAACTTGACCTAACTGACATTTATGGGACATTACATCCAAACAGTAAAACACACATTCTTTCCAAATGCATTTTCCAAGGCAGTGCATATTCTGGATTAGAAATAAACTTCGATAAATGTAAAAAGAACTCAAATAATACTGACCATGTTTTCTGACCACCGTGGAGTTAAATCTTTAATTAATAACATAAAAATATCTGGAAAATCTCCAAATATATGTATGTTTCTATCGCACTAACACACTTCAAAATAACCCATGGTTAAAGAAGAAATCAAAAGGGAAACTATAAAATATTTTGAACTGAATGAAAATTTAATATAGAGATATGGATATAGATATAGACAAAGATATCAAAATTTTCAGGGTACCACTAAATTTCCAGTACTCAGGGAGAAAAACATTGTAGATGTTAACTTTATATTAACCTTGGTAAATCCTAGAGTAAAGAAACTGTCAAACTTATTTTGTCACAGAATCCTTTGGTTTTGATAAAGCTATTAAATCTTGCAGAACACAACTGGAGACCCAAAAGTACATATCGCTCACTTGGCACTCTATGCTATACTAGTCAGCATTACTGAATTTTTTATTCAGACATGTCTTATCTCCCATGTTAAATTAGGATCTTTTCCAAGGGAGAGGACGTGACATATGTTGATATCCTTCTAACAGTGTAGCATAATACACAATACAAATGCTCCCTTACATTTACAGATTTTCACTGGTTTTGTACTAAAACTTCCATTTTGCTTCTCTTTATTGATTTTCTTTCCAAACGTTAAGTCCATTCCCATGCTTTAACCTATAATCTCTTCCAAATCTACTGCTTCACTCTGACCTTTTCCTCCAATTCTAACTACACACTGGACAACACTATGAGAAAAGCTTACTATTAATAAGATATAAACATGCCCCAAAACAAATTTATCACTTCTTCCTACAATCAATTTTTCCATCTTCTTGGGAAAAAAGTATAAGTTAGTGGAAATTTCATTAATGACTGAGACAAGGATGGTAGAAATGGATAGGAGAGGGAAGAGAGAGAGGGAAAGAGGGAGAGAGGAAGGAAGGGAGAGAGGCAGAGAAAGAAAGAGAGAGAGAGAGAGAGAGAAGTAGACAAATTTGAGGGATATTTAGGAGAAAGGAAGAAAGTACCGTAACTTCACGCTGCCTGGAGGAAGGGATAAAAAGAAGGTGAGACCACTACCTGATTTCTGGCTTGAACAACTGGATGGATAGCGGTACAATGTATGGAGGGAAAAAGCTTCTTTGTCCTTGACAAACTGATTTCATTTGCTAATTATTAGTTTCATCCCTCTTTAGTGAATCAGATGATGTAGGTTTTCCAAAATCTATCTTTCATGCCAACTATCCTTTTGTCCACTCAGTTGCCTGCATTTAAACTGCTTTCCCTCATCATCTGTTGTTCATGGCCCATCTCAGAATCCCCCAAAGAGCACTTTTTATTCCCCTCACTTTGATATAATTTGTTCCTTTTCTGAACTCCCATAAAACTATAATTTTAATGTGACACTTATTTTACTGGGGGTTTTCAAGGAGGTAAAACCCAGCTGGCACAGGGCAAACACACAGTCTGAAAAAGTTTGCTCTAGAAGGCTGCTGATACCCTGGAGAAAAGGGAATCTCCACAGCAGCCACCAAACAGCCCTCTCAGTACCCATCACCCACAGTCTCTTGGTTGAAAACAAATATAACCTTACAAATTGGGTAAGATCAAGCTTCAAATATAGAGGTAAACATACAACCACAGATTGTTAAACATTTGGAGAAAATGAACGTTAAGAAAGAGAGCCTGTAAATACAACAGACAATAGAAGTAACACTCTAGCAAACAGGTACAAGTAGGAGAACAAACAGGGGTTTGTATGGAAATAGACTACCATGTTAATTAAAAAAAGTGATCTTGAAAATGTTAAAAAATTATTTTTGAAATGAAAAACACCGTATTTAGTCTAAACAGAAAAAAAAAGGGTTCAGCTGGAAGACAAAGCCAAAGAATTATTTTACAAGGCATTTCCCTCCCACCGAAAGAAAAAGAGAGAGAGGGAGATTTAAAAATATGAAAGAGAAGTTCAGACAAGCAAGAAGTTTTAACATATGTCTAGTCTGAATTTTGAAAGAAGGAAACAGAAAAGACCAAAGACATAATAGAAGAAAAATGTGCAGAGTTGAAGGCACATGTCCTCAGTCAAGAGGGCTCATGAAATTCCAAGCAAGATTAAAGGAACACTGGCTCATATGTGGAAAAGAAAAAGCTCCCGGGAGCCAGGTCTTCTGTCTTAAATACCTGGATATTTGATGTGTGACTACCAAAAATGCTGCATTTAAACTACAGCATGGAAGGAGAGCCCAGAAGTGAACTACAGATTCTATCTTTAAGAAATGGTTTTACTGGCTACTGAATCCAAGCTTTTTAACTTTGTCAACCTCAGTAAAGTTTCTGCTGTAAAATTCCACTTTGAGGTCATCACAAGCTAATATGTATCTACTGTATCCTAATTCACATTCCTCTCATTTTCTCTCTCTCCTTCTCTCTCTGTTGCCCCCCTCCCTACCAGTCCCTACTCTCTCCTACTTTCATTCTCAGACAAAACTATGGGAATGTAGTCTTAGCATATGTTTATCTTAACAGGAAACTCTGTAAAAGGCCTTCTTGAAGGGAAACCTCATCAAAATGAACATAATCTGCAGTCACATATAAGTCATAGGGGTTAATTCATCAGCACGATGTGTCATAGGAGAGGTGGCTAAAGCAGTGTTAGTTGCACACTACAGAAACAGCGCAAACGACAACAGAGCAATGCCCTTCTCTCTGTTCTAGTCCCACCTCAGACTGACAAGTTTTACTACACATCTCTATGCTCCTGCCACTCCTTATCATTTCACACCCCATTTACACACCAAGTAATGGTATATAGGGCTCACCCTCCAACGAGCTAGACCCTTGACACCCAATTCCTCCTTCATAAGCAGGTATATTTTGAACAAGTATCACTGTAAAAGAAAAAAAATATTTTTCAAGGCTTGGTTTTCAACATTTAGGGGTAAAGCTGGCAGCTGGAGCTTGTAAATTCTGGGCTGCATACACAGCTCTCCAACACTCCTTTGTAAGGTTTTATTTCATACAGTGCTGTGACAGTCCATCACATTCTGTCCCCTAAGGAAAGAGTACACCTTTTTATAAATAGTTGCGGGAGATTCCTGGGGCAGATCATGCCCCTCTTGCCCTAGACCCATGGAGCTTAAGATTTAAGAGTCTCACTTCTCACTGTGAAAGGGTGTTCTTCTCCTTCGGTCCCACATATGCTAATGGGGCCGTCTCTAGGTACCTGGGCTAGAAAAAGAAAAGCAGCTTATAAGAAATGCTCCTACTTATGGAAGGAGAGAGATAAAAGAAAGAGCAGTAACAGCACGAAATGGACCCAACACAACCTGCAGCCCTATTGACATAATAAAAAAAAAATGTTAAAAGTCACCTGAAAAGTTAAAATAAGGGGAAAAGCAAGCCTTAAGAAAAATGAGTGATGGCCCCAGAGGATCTGGGGATTGAAGGAATAAGTGACAATCACTCAACAATATCTCATTTATCTCATAATGTCATCACAGAGACAGGTTTACTAATGAAAGTACATTAAACTGAAACCGGATTTAATTTGGCTTTTCTTGATTAGGAATCAGTGGGCAAGGGGCTTGATGGACATGAACTATTATACAAAAGGTTACAGAACCAGGGTTCACACCCGGCCCAAAGACATAAGCTGGATATAAATTTTACACAAAAGTAATCCCCAATATGAAGCTATCTGGGATCTCTCATAAACAGAGGCTATCACAGACATGCAAAATCGCCCCAGTTATATAAACCCTTTCAAGTGTTCAGGATACAGATCATAACCGACCCACTGTACCTCCCGCATGAAGTTCCCAGATGCCTGCCTGGCTAGTATAACATCGTCACAGAGAAGCCAGAACCTGTGCCCTTCCCTTCGGTACCCTGCTCACACACTGTAGCTCCTTACCTGGCTGCAACCATCATGTCGACACCATGATTTTTGAGTCTTCCCAGCATTCTATGCAAAGCTAACGCAAGGCTCCTCACTGGACATGTGCAATTAGGCCAAATCTCTTCTGCTGGACAGGATGCCAGGGGAACTTTCACCATGCTCAGAAAGAGGGGGGCTCTGTGGTAAGCCAGTTCAGGGCTTGCTACTACAGGCTGTGGCCCCTTCATCAACTCCTGCTTGCCTCTACCCTGCTCCTTGCAGAAACCGTTCCAGGGAACCTGGTCATTGTTTGTGTATTTTTCCCGCATAGGATTGGTTCTGCTACAACAGACTGTGGCAATTAGCCCAATATCGATTGAAAGAAAATCACCGCACAAATGGTAGGTTATAACAAGTGTTCAATTGTTCAGAAAAGCTATAAACTATGGGTAAGTATTGGCTTTATTAATTTAAAATGACATTAACTTAATATCTTCCTTCAAAATACGAGAAGACACAAAAGAGATATAAACGTGGGTGTGCTTTGGTAAAAATCTGTATGTTTTAAGTAGGAAGAAACTGCTATGGAAAATAAATGCTCTACTTGAAGCATATTTCACATAAGGTAGGCTTGACGGGTACCGTGCATTTTGTTAATGGACATTAGCAATTTTGCTAAAATCAGTCCACAATTTAATGCCTCCCATCAAACTCCAGAGACAGTACCTTCCAAATGACTGTTTGAATCACAATCTCTCTGTCCTTCCCATAGTTTCCCTCTCCCTCTCTTTCTCTCTCTCTCTCTCATGTGCACAGACCTCCCCACACACACAGTAGGTGTCTTTCAGGCTAATAAGGCACGTAGCTCACACTATTTCCACTGCGCCTCTAATGCTTCATGAGTCAAATGCAAATGCATATAGTCCACTGCTTACAAAAAGGCAAATTTTCAAGAAATTCTTTTGTAAGCAGGCTACCTAACAATTGTAATACATGTTCTTATGGGAACTATGTACTTCAAGTGATGTGCATCACCAGGCTGTTCATAATGACTGACAGAGCACACTATGTGTCCCACGGTTGGTGCTAGACCCCTGAACCTAACTACTGGATTACAATGGCACCGGGGGTGGGGGGAGTGCATTTTGTCTTGTGTTGTGGGGACCTACCCATACCTCCACCTGAACTTGTCAATGGGCCAAGACCCAGAGGAAGGGACTACTGCATAGGAAAGGTGGGAGAGGGAAGAAAGGAGGCCAGTAGATGGTGGAGTCTTTTGCTCCTGTAGATTCCCGCGAACAGGATATTTCTGATTCCAGCTGGTTCTCCAGTTGCCTTTTTTATCCCCCCACCGTCCTAGATTCCACCTGACTCCTATTATTCCAAAGTCACCATGTCCTGCAGCAGCTCAGGACCACTGACTTTCTTGGACAACTCTCTGCCAAGGGTACCATCACAGGTCTGCCCTGAAGCAAGCATGCAACCTTGAGGCCTTCATAAGAAATGGACTCCTAGTCTTCTTAGGGAGACTTCCCTCTTCCCTCTTCTGTTCCGACCTTCATTCTTCCCTCCCGAATCTGTCACTCTCCTCTTTCATCCTAATGTCCAAGAAAGAGACAAAAATCACATGAAGGGCCCTGGTCAGACTTACCTCCGCTTCAAAATTAATATGAGCTCAGGCTATCCAGAGCATTTAGTCATGGCGGGGCTGGTTAGCGGGTAAGATGTGTGACCAGGGTGCTGAAGAAGGGGTGCAGTTGGGACCTGAGTCAGGGAGTTGTGGACTCAAGAAGACGGGGCACAGTGACAGTGGGAGAGCAGTGGCCGCAACAAAGACAAAGGAGCTGCAGACACAGAGTTACCCGTCTCTGTACACCCTGCCACAACCCAGAAAGGGGTGACAATGAGGCCAAAAGCAGGTGTGTGCAGAATGGGGCCAGCAGCTGTCCCCAGACAGGAGAGAGAAGAAAGAGAAAGAGCAAACTTACCAAGTGATTCATGGGTGCCCAGAACATTTGCCAGTTCTACAGGCTGACACTAATTCCTGTGCCTCATCTTAAGTCCAGGGTCCCTAACTGTCCGACACGGGTAATGATTACTCAGAATTAATTGCACAGGAAAAGTTAGCACCACATCAGACTTAGAGCAGGGGACTCTATTTGGTCACTATTATATTATATGCTTACACTTATAATTATAATTATTATTATTTAAGTCTGGGATTCTCTGTATTGCTTCTATTTCTTCCAATCAGGAAAAATACTGCAAATTAGAGGTGATTATCTTCCTACACAGTCTATTCCCTTTTAACTTATAGAATATTAGAGATTTACATTTTGGAGGAAATTCGGGAGACAGTTACAACATAATACTGAAAAAAGCTAATCAAATGTTATTTATTCAAAAAAATCTTCGTTTCTCATATTCAGTACTTAATTGCACATCCAAACACTTTCTTCAAAAGCACCTGAAATCTTTGAATACTGCTCATGCAATTTCAACAATTCAACCTTGGTCCTTTCTCAAACAGTAAGACTGAGCACAGCAGGAACAGAGTCTAAAGTATATCACCAAATTCAGGTTCACGTTCTACCTGACTGCAGTGAAGAATTAAAACTTAGCACAATTCTTTGCTGTAATCCTCATAAAGGCAGAGGTGCCTTAAAAGATGCAAGCTATGCTTTCTGTATATGATTAGATTCATCCATTTCAACGAAGTAAGACACAGACTTTGTCCAGGAACTACCACCCAGAGTCTCATGATGGGTAAGTAAAATCTGTTCCGCTGGAACCGAGTTGCCTCTCTGTGGCCTGGGACAGGGGTCCGCCAAGGCGAGCACACTCACCCTCTGCTCCCCCTCTCTGCCTTCAGCTGACAGCTTTTCAGCCACTTTATCACACATTTCTGTTTCTTCAAAAGAGTGTGAGAAGTCATAAAGAGGGAAAATTAAATTCCACTCAGTCAATTTTGTTTCCAGATCACAGATTTAATGAAACAGAGAGAAAGAAAGAAATACTGTCACATGTGAGGGTTGGGAAACGCCTTTAATATGTTCACAGAAGCTCCTCCCACAACCCTCATGACAGACTGCAGAATGTTCTTAACATGCCTAAGACAATGGGACACGGGAAAACATGTCTTTTCCTGGGATAGCCGCAAAGATTTACTACTTTATCTTCAAACTCAGAAAAGAATGTTAAGAATCTGAGAGCAGAAATAAATAAATAAAAGGCTATGTCTGCCTCCTGAGTAATTACATGAGGCAAAACCTACACCCATGTAATAAGTGGTAAAACTGCATAGACTCGACCCACAGAGTCAAGTATCAAAATAAATTAAAACATTACATATATTCATATATGCCTATTTCCTCAAACACATAAAACTATCAAAATCAATGATCAGTCCTAGCATATTATGCTGTATTTATTTTTCACTTCTCAACACGATGGTACACTTATTTGTATAGGAAGCTTCTTGGGTTTTAAATATGACAAAAATAAGATTACAGTGACAAAGAAGAAATGCAAGTGATCCGCTTTGCAGGCACAGGTAATTTTTTTTGACGCCTTTCTGATGTTCAAGTCATAATTCAATTATACATCCAAAAATCTTGATGGTGCAATACGGAACACAAGACGGGGGAACAGACAGATGGATATGTAGATGGGTAGCAAACAAGCTTTTTAAAAACCTACAGTTATCAGGTGTTGTTGCTTTCAATTTAAGGTGACAACAAAAGTGTCACACAACTGTTTAATATCATGTATTAATGTTAGGTTAACTTTAATCAAGTAAATTTATAAAAAGTTTAATTTTTCTGTTTCCCATTTCTTTTTTTTTAATTTTCTTAATATTTATTTATTTTTGAGAGAGAATAGAGACAGAGCATGAGCAGGGGGAAGCTGGGATAGAAACACACGCATAGACTCTGAAACAGGCTCCAGGCTCGAAGCTGTGAGCACAGAGCCCAACACAGGGCTTGAATCCATGAACCATGAGGTCATGATCTGAGCCAAAGTGGGACGCCTAACTGACTGAGCCACCCAGGCACCCCAATTTTTCTGTTTCCCATTTCTGCTACCAACAGCCCATACTCAGGATAAAAGGAAATAATCTTTCCTAAAGGAGACATTTCAGCAGATTTTTTTAAAAATCTACTCTATGTCAGCACCACAAGAAAAATAATGACATCACTTGCAATTTCTACTCTGAAAATTGGAATCTGTGAAAACAATATGAATACTTGGAAGCAGACCCAGGTTTATCAAAGGAGAAAAAGCTGGGAATACAGAAAGAAAATTGCTTATCCCGTGATGGGCATGCCTTCCAACACAAGACTCCCAAAAGGAGCACTGCCCGGGGACCCACAATGGGTTAGATTCTATCCGCAGCTATCTCACGTGGGGTGAGAGAAAGAGTTGTAAGGACAATAAATACCTGGCAGAGATCACTGCAGCTGGGGCAAAGGAGAAAAGAAGAAAGAAGCGGCCCACCCTCTGGAAATCAACCTTGTTTCACATAGGAGCTCTCCCCTCAATCACTGGAACAATTTTAGGCACCCTATCATCTTACCAACATGGTAGCCCTATTCCTCATGAACAAGGATTACCACTTCCACCTCCACAGACACAGGTAACAAAAATGAGGTCACCTTAATTTAAAGGAAAGGGGGCAAAAAAAGCAATGAAGTATGGAGTTCTGAACCTATGCTGACCAAATGCCCCATGTCCACTGAAAAAGGGGCAAATGAGTGAAGAATGAGTAACCCTGAGCAGCGCTATCTATGGACTGAGCAGCCACAATCTCTGGTCACAGCCCAGCTCTGCACACATCAAAAGGACTGTGGCCTCAGGTCCAGCTCCAGTACACTAATCCTCTCCTTGCTGTGTTTGGCCCGTTCTTAAACCAATATATTGAATATTTTTAAAAACTAAATGGCTCTATTTTTATTTCTAGATTATCCTTCCCCAAAGCAGCCTGTGATTTCTTTTTAAACATTTTTATTGGGCCTCGCAGATTGTATTCCTTTAGTGTTTATTATCTGTAATTGATTAGTTCGATCTTATTTGTTGTGCCTGCAGGCTATACATCATGACAGTGGATTTTCGGGTATGTTCATATAATATTCATCCGTGAGCTCGTAATGATTCAGAATCTGTTTTCCCCATGGAGGTCCCATGGAGTTCTTGGGTTGTAGAGGTATTCCTGGGGGGGGGGGGGGGGGGGAGGTTCTACAGGTTCACTGATTTCCAGACCAAATTTCATGTTAGTTCCTGAGCTTGGGACTTCCATATGATGAAAATTAAAAATTTGCTCACCAAACAAGAAAGGACAATGTGGAGGTCCAATATCCAGCATGGATTGAGTTCAGGGTTTTTCCACTAGGTCCTCCCTGCCCACATCCAAGCCCATTTCCTAAATCTGAAGCCTCCACTGAAAATTCTAGACCCTAAAGCACACATCCGGTCAAGTCCTCCCCTTGCAGTTCAATGCTGTGGCCCTTCTCTTCTTTCGTGGCACCAAAGATACCCCTTTGTAAAGTCTGACCTTGAGAATGTATTTTTAAAATCTTTCGAATATTAAAAATATCATACATTTTCCTAGAACTTCCTTTGCTTTAGGAGTGGAGAAGTCTATTCCCATCAACTGGTTCTGCCATCTTAAAGAATGACAAGTCTCTCAGCTAACCTCAAGACTCTCTTTTATAATCTTATTACGAAATTTACCAACCATCAACATTTTATAAAGATCAGTACTTGGTTCTGTACATACTTTACACCATAAAGCATAAACCATGCTTTCTGCCTTCTGAGAACTTATAGTCCACACTGAAAGATAAGACAGTCGCACACAGAACAAATAAGTATCAAACAAACAACTCAGTTCCTAAGGGTTAGGAACCTAGGTAAGAAAAATTACTTCTAAACCTGCTGTAAAAAGGAGTGTTTCAATTCTCAAAACTCTTTGAACTTTAACATTTTTTAAGAAAGTTTTTGTCTCAATCATACCAAGATTGAAGTGAAAGAAACAGAGACAGAAGTAGATCAGGTTATTTAGGAGATTCAGAAATCTTATGAGAAATTGAATAGGTCCAGAGCATTCATCCCACAAAGAAATGAGCAGAAACTGAAGGAAAAAATGGCAAGACCTTGGTGATTTTGACAGAGTGAGTTCGACAGCAAAATTGGAGAGAAGAAGGTCAGTTTTAGAGATGTTATGTTTATAAAAAAAAAAAAAAGGATGTCCACTTTTATGTTAAGTGTTAAGAACAAAGCTGGATATGGAGGATGGTGTCAGATTTGGAGATGTGTTTCTGCAAATCACCTTCAGAGAAATGTTGGTGAAGGCTGAGTTGGGAATGGCAGTGCCTGAGAACAGAAGATAATAAAGATGGAGAACGATTTCAAGAGTTTCTGTCACTTTTAACATAAATAAAGCCAATCAGAGAAATAACCACACTCTAATATATTTTCCATTTGCTCAATATAAAATTGCACCCTTAAAAAAGTAGAGATGGCCCATTTACAAATGTTAAAGCACAAACGACAGAAATGCTGGGAGCTGGATGTCATTACATGCTCGATGTATAAAGAACATGGGAATTATCCTAAAGCACATCTGTATTTAAATGGCGATAATGTGACAGAAAAGGGTTTACTGGAAGTGAGATTAAATCTGCTGACAGAGACTGAGACAGTCAGTTGCTTAAGGGAAGAAAGTGATCTAAAATAAAAGCATGATTTTATCTCATTTTTGTATGAAGCTTAATTAAATATTTCCCTTTTCAAAGTCAGGCAAATGATGTCAATTACCAAAAGCCTTTGTGCTGATTTTAAACGATAATTTTGCAGAACCCAGACATGTTCATCTTAAGATCTCAAATCCAGGTCCATCTGTAGAGAGCAATCACACACTAGCAAAACTATAATAGATTTCGGATCCATACTGATGATAACATGTGACAAAGACATTTAGACAAGGCACCCGTCTGAGCAGTTTTAATAGAAATTTGGTTACGAAGCTCAGCACAACCCTCAAAACGTACTGTTACTTTCAGAAGCAACCTTTCTAAATATCATTGCCTATCAATGATATTTCAAATATCATTGAATATCAGAGAAGACAACCGCTTATCTGGTCTGCTCAGTTCATATTTCACATCTCCTGGCCAGAGTGATTAGTTCAGGAATGAGCACAGAACTTGAAGTGGTCCAATGAGACTCAATTCTAGAACTTCCACTTGAACCCTTGGCCAACCCTTGGTGCTTTGGTGACTGATCCAGTAGTGTTACAGCCTGGAGCTCTCATTAGACTTCTTGTCTCCACAAGGGAAGAGCCTACTCTGATGAATGTGAAGCCTACACAGAGGGAAGCAGGGATGGTGTTATTTGAGCTCCTGGACCCGCCTATGCCTGAAGAAGTATCCTTGGAAATTTCACTTACTGAACTCAGTAATCTCCCTGTATAATTTGGGTCCACCTGTGTTGAATATTCACTAGATGCAAAAGTCCTAATTCAAATATTGATCAGTATTTTGAAGAGTCTGTCATCTTACCTTTTCAGAATTGTGTTTTCAGTGTTCTGATAATACACACTTTTTCTACTATTTCAGATTTCAGATTAAGCTTTGGTAATTCTAAATTACTTAGTTTCAATTTATAGTCCATAAAGTAGGCATGTGTTATGAGTTAAGAGGCTCCACGTGTAGATAAGGAAAGTTTGCAATCACTCAAATCTGATTATTTCACTCTCATTAATGGTTCCTCATTTTCTCAGGCTGAAATTCAATCATATTTTCATGACTTTCTTCTCCAGTCCTTCCTTTTGTTATGTGCTCCCCCATGGAGGTAAGTAAGCTTTTAGTCATTCTGAATTTCTTTCAGCTCTTCAAATATGCTATGTTCATTTCTTTGCTATAATAGACAGAGTAACACCTCCCCCGCACCTCCAATAATGTCCATCCCTAATCCCCAGAACTCCTAATCCCCAGACTGTGGGAATACTTAAATTACATGGAAAAGTAGAACTCAGGTTGCAGATGGAATTAATATTGCTAATAAACTAGACTTGACATAAGGAGGTGATCCCAAATGATCTGAAGGGCCCAAGGTCATCACAAGAGTCCTGACAAGTGGCAGAGGCAGACAGGAGGTCAGAGTTAGGTATGCAAAAATGCCAGGCTGCTAACTCTGAAGACAGAAGAAGACCCGCAAGCCAAAAATAAAACCAAAAAAACAACAAACAAACAAACAAAAAACAAAAGCAGGCAGCCTTGAGGAGCTAGAAAAAGTGAGGAAACAGATTCTCCTCTAGAGCCTCCAGAACGAATGCAGTGCTACATTTTATCCTTGATTTTATCCCAGTGAGACCCATTCCTGGACTTCCAACCTCCAGAACTGGAAGATAATTTCCCCTTTTTTAATTTACAGAATTTGTGGTAATTTGTTACAGCAACAACAGGAAACTAATTTATCTGTCTAGAACATTCTTCCTTCCCACGCCCTCTCACTGTAAGTCTTTACCACCCTTCCAGTCTCAAATTAGACATCCCTTCCTTTCTGAACTACTGTATATAAACAACCCAATATTAAGTACCCTTCTTCTGTGCCTCCGTAACACCTGGTATTTCTGGCACTGGCTTTCCATAATTTTAACTTCCATTAAACAACTGGCATACTTGTCTATATCCCTCAATAAATTGTAACTTCCTTGAGGGTTTGTTTACTCTTGAATATACACTACCTAGCAGAGTGCCTGATACATAATAGTTTTTCAATAATTATTTGAGCAAATGATGTAATCAAAGAATGAATCAATGAAGAGATGTAGTATTTTCTCTAGAATTCAAATAGACCACTTTTCTTATTACAGGGAAATTCAATTTACCTGGAGGTTGGGCTCAAAAGTGACATCAGTGGTGACCACATGCTCAGATTAGTCCACAAATCTTTCCAAACTGCAGTATATATTAAGCACTGTACATCTGTGATAATAGCAGTGGGCTGTTAATATACAAATGTCAGAAAACTAGGCAGAAATGATAAACTCTGATGCTGCTGCTAAAGAATATTTGGGTGCTCTCTTGCACAAAGTCTGCCCCTTCGTCCCTATCATCTCAGTGGAAATTCTCATTGATCAACGCTATGTCCAACCTTTGTAGTTTCAATAATTCACCCAGGTGACCTAAGCTCATTTCCTCTGTCCCCACGCCCTTTGAAAATTCTGAACTATTTTACTGGGTGAATAATGCAATTCCTTAATCCAGTGGCTCTCAGGACAGAGACAGCACACTTCATCCTTTTTTCAGGTGATGCCAGGAGGAAGCAGCAGGATCCCAAAGAAGCAGAGTGAGAAAATGAAATGGGTGGCCAAGACAGGCTGCCCACTGCAAGGATCCTCAAGAAACGAGGCCAAAAAATGAGGCTTAAAAGCTACCAAAAGCTGGAATGGGTAAAATAAAAGTCTCAGAAAGATGAGAGTGGGAGAAATAGTTTTTTTCTGGCCAAAGGCCACCAAATTTAAGAGAAGAAAAGAAACAATATTTCTAAATGTGTGTTCTCTACTGCACAGTCCCATAGTTACCATTAACCACATGTAGCTATCTACATTTAAATTTTAATTAATGAAAAAACAATTAGTTCTCCAGTTGCACTAGCCAGATTTCAGGTGCTCAGCAGCCATATGTGGATAGTGGCTAGATAATAAAACAATTCCACCGTCACAGAAAGTTCTATTGGACAGTGCCACATAAATGCGATCTATGATCTTGGGTTCGCCTGCTTAGTGAATGTAACTGCTGGCATTTTTGGAGGAGGGAAATTTAATGCTTTCAATTTGGGGTTTAAATAGCTTATCACCATACTAATATGATGCACAATTAGTTTTAAGGATTTGGGGTAACTGGAACAAATTTATTGATCGGGGTCACATTAGACTCCTATTTATAAGAAGCACAAATCCAAATATCCCATACTCCTTAAAAGATCTGGGGCAGGGTAGTATCATCCCATATTCACAGATACTTCCATGGAATGTTCTCCAATCACAGATGAGGATGGCTCTGGGGGAGTCTCTGCAAACACCACTGACTTAATCATGGATTAATAAAGATGCACTGCAATCTTTCCTTTTTAAGATCAGGAATGAGATAAGGTGCTTTGAATATAGAAAATCCAAAAGGATATACAGAAAAACTTCTAGAATTAATAAGTGAATTTAATAAAGTAGGTGGGTACAAGGTCAACATATGGAAGAGGAATATATTTCTATGTGCCAACAATAGAGAGTAAAAAATTTAAATATAATATTTATAACAGCATCAAAAAATATCAGGTATGAAGAACAAATCTAACCAAAGCTGTTCAAGGTCTCCCCAAGGTATACTATAAAACTCCACTGAGCAAAAATAGAGAAGATCTAACTGAGTGAAGATATTACATCATGTTTTTTGATTAAAAGAAATTATTTATTTGAGATAATAAATATCTCCCGAACTGATCCATAGATTTAACACAACTTCAATCAAAATCTCAACAGGTATTTCTGTAGAACTTGATAAGCTGGTTTTAAAATATGAATGGAAATGCCAATAGTACCTAAAATATCCTTAAAGTCCTGGAAAAAAGATAAAGTAGGACTTGGTCTAGCCGATATGAAAACACAGCACACAATCATAGTGAATCCTGTCGTTACTGGTGTCAGGATGGACAAGCTGACCAGTGTAACGGAATAGAAAGCCCGATACACAACTACATATATGTGTATAGCTATGTTCTTACGTTAAGTTATGACAAAGGTAGCACTGCGGAGCAGAGAAGAAAGAAGGGTCTTTTAAATAATGGTGTTGGAGAAGTTGAGTTTCCATATTGGAAGTCAGCAGGAAGGAAAAGAAGAAAAAGAAAGAGGAAGGGAGGAAAAAATAGACTTTGACCTTTACCTCAAATAAATGCACAAAAATAAAGTCTATGTAGATTAAACAACAAAATAGCAAAATAAATGTTTTTAAAGATAATACAGGAGAATACCTTGTAGACCTAGTTATACAGAAGGATTTCTTAAATAGTACACAAAATGTCTTTTTCCTTATGAAGGAAAAAATGAGTAAGTTCGACTAAGGAAAGACTTTTAATCACTGAAGGATACCACAAAGAGAGTGAAAAGCCACAGAATGAGAGAAGACGGCTAACACACAACTAACAAAGGATTTATAGAGAATATTTAAGAAACTAGTATAAACCAGTGAGAAAAGAGCTTCACAAAAGAGGAACTCCAGATAACTACAAGTATAAAATTGTGAATGTAACTGGTAATAAAGGAAATACAAATTTTAACCATAGTAAAATTCTGTTGCATTATCATCTTGGTAACTTACGTTGACAGTTTAAATGGACAATATCCACCATTAGAAAGATGTGGCACAAGACGAACTCTCATACACTGTGACTGAGAAGGTACATTTGTACAGCCATGCTGGAAAAAGTGTGTCGGTCATGAAAACAAAGTAGAAGTCACACATCCTGTATGCTTAATTCCAATCTCTGTGTGATTATGTTCATTAGGACACATACACAAGAACGTTCATGGCGGCGCTATTCCATGGCAGCCTAAAGACAGCAACAACCAAAAGGTCCGGGAAGAGTAAAACAGACACACAGAATGAGGTATAGTCATACATCACGCAACGTAAGTGAATTAATGCAGTTACACACAACGATCATGAATTTTGAACAATCCTGAGAAAAAGAATTAGGATGCAAGTTAATATAGAGAGTATGATTCCATTTTGACAAAGTTCAAAGTTCATATGGTATATGAATAAGTGTTAAAGTTATTTTTACAAAAGCAATAAAGTTATTAATATAAAACATAAGCTATTGGGTATGGCTGTGGGGGAGGAAAGCACTCTGGTGGGGAAGGGGTAACTGGGGGCTTCTTCGATATGGACAATGTTCTGCTTCCTGACCTGGGTGATGGTTAAGCAGATGTCAACATCAAAAGTGTTTAACTGTATATTCATATTTACTTACTTTATGGTATGTATGTATGTGTGGTATGGTTTCTTATAGTTCACAACAGAAATGCTTTACAGAAACCAACACTTCAACGAAGCACATAAATATGGAAGATCCTACACCCAGCCCCCTCAAATACTGCATACTTTTCCTCGAATTTCCTTAGGAGTTTGAAGTAGGTAAAATACACATAAAATAACCATGAATGATCATCATGTATCATGGGAAGGCACAAGGTCAAAAACTGTGAAGTGCAAGTGTTTAGAAAGGCAAACCACAGGCACAGAACATGAAGCTATGGAAAGCCTGAAATACCTCTGATCTTATTAATGATTGCCAAATACTATATAATGAAAATGATTCACATTAGAAAATGACAATTTAAATTAGTCTAAGAGAGGCTATGGTTAGAATTTCTTCTACACCCAGATGTGTAGAGGATCTGAGAACATCGATAATAAGCTTAAAGACAAATAATGGACATAAGCAGTTCTAGACTAAAACTGATGATTTCATCGTAAATACGTCTCTGAAAAGATGTTGCATTCTCCACCACAATAACATAAAGGGATCGTTTCATAGGTTTGTAGGCTAATCTTTCTTTTAATTCAATCATTTTGCCAGGTTTATGGCTATGGCACAAAGCATATATTCAGGCACTTTTTTTTTTTTTAACAGCTACAAGAACAGGTAACGTGAGCAATAAAATCACTATACCACATAACTGCAGGATGAAAGAGCTTTGAAATATCTTGTCCAACTCTTTTATTTTACTGCTTGGTTGAGTTGTCTGCCCTTTTCTGGGAATTACATTAGTTGAGCTAATCTAGAGAGCTCTCTTAAAAACATTTTTAAAAATTCAAACACTGATTCTGCCACAACTGCTCTCCGTGATGATAGACCAAAGGATTCAATACTAATGCACTTGCAATATTTTCATTTTCAAAATTGTATGGGCAATGAATTTTTGTCTAATCTAATTGATTAAAAGAATATTAATATACTTTGGTTAGATTTTTAAAATACTAAGAAGTCTTATACTAATCATTTTAGTGCTAAGGCAACAGATAAGCCATTATTTCTCATTTAAGTCAATGTTCACACAAATCAGAAAATAAGGACCTATGGAAAGGTCATAAAGAAAACTCAGACTATCTACCTTAGCTGTCATTGTCAATACCCTGGATATATACTTCTAGACGCTGTCTTTAGTCCTGTCATTTTACAGAATGCAATCTCATCATATAATTTTGTAATCTGATTTTTCCCTTAGTTAATATTATATGCAGTTATAACGTCAATAAATGAATATCTACAACCCCTTTAATGGCTTTAGATTCTAATATAGAAATGCCTCATACAGAGTATAGCCAACCCGAGGTTGCTAGACATTAAGAATTTTTTAAACATCATTGGGGCTCAGTCAAACGTTAACTCTTGGTTTTGGCCCAGCTCATGATCTCACGGTTTCATAGGTTTGAGCCCCACATCAGGCTCCACGCTGACAGCGCAGAGACTGTTAGGGATGCTCTGTCTCCCTCTCTCTCTACACCCTCTCCCCGCACTGTGCTGTCTCTGCCTCTCTCACAATAAAAAAAAAAAACTTTTTTTAAAAAAATTATTTAAAAAATATCACAATCACATAACACACACACAAAATAACAGAGAACAGGTTTAAATATCTGAAGACTAATTTAAATTGTGTTTCAAAAGTAATATTATCTATTTGTGTGAAATGTCCAGAATAGGCAAATCCTTATGGACAGAAAGGAAATCAGTAGTTTACAGGGGCAGGGGGCTGGTGGGGGATATGGGGGGAGGACGGAAAGTGACAACTTAATAAAGTGTTTCCATCTGGGGTGATGCAAATGTTCTGGAACTCTAGAGTTGTGATGGTTGCACAACACTGTGAACATATTTTACCACAATAGAAATAAAAACAAAAAATACTAGAACTTAAGCACAAGCAAGGAAGTTCTTTAAAAATGCCTATTAAAACAAAATATTGCCAAATTCTCTATGGTTCACTCACATTCCACTAATTTTATAAATCGAACCCCAAAATGGGTACTTGAAATATTCATCTTAACACTTTGTTTTCTTGAGCAGGAGGCGTTTTCAGTAAACTTACTAGAGATTGGCAAAATCAAGCCATGAACATAAATGCAATATTGAACATCTAGAGTCTGAAGTATCTGTCTAGTAAGGCTACTAAAAATAGAGGTCTGATTGCAAAGAAAAATATACCTTAAATGTTTATAACTAGAAGTCAAAAGCCTACTGAAGATAAAAGAATAAGAATATTTATAAAATATATTGTTTTGTAAATTCTTACTAACAAAAAATATCAAAATTATTATAAGCAAATGGTAGAAAAAATGAACTGTTAAAATGCATATTGATTGCCTGGGCTTAGAAAAGCATATTTTAGCCTACTGAGAAGATTAATAAGTATGTTTCTGGGTTCTAATTCATCCCTAACCACTGAAGACCTGGAAAAGACTTTGAGGTGATTTTTTAAAAAAATATTTTTAATTATGATGAATTATACATACATGAAGTGTACTGTCATAACCATTTTTAAGTGTATAGTTCAGTCATGTTAAATATATCCACATTGTTATGTAATCAATCTGATTTTTTTTTAACTATCAACCTTCATGTGTATTTTATTTCCCCTTTTATGCTAAGCACATCACAAACTCACACACTTCTGTCACTCAAGAGAGTTCTAAGCCTAGGGTAACTATAACCAGCAGACAATAGGATGAGTCTAATTCGAGTCTTAAATTGAATGGAAGAGTCCTCCTTTGCTTCAGTAAAAGGAGCATAGGACATCTGAAGGGAAGGCAAATATCAATGTCAAAATCAAACCCCAGAAACAGTTCTAAGATTCTTCAGTGTGAAGGAGTGGTCAGTGACAGCGGCAGCTATAGTGACAGCAGCAATACACCTTGAACTTGAGATTAGTCCCTTCCAAGACTGTGGCTAAAAAAACCCACTGGATTGCCCAGACAACCGCTGAAGCTACCAGGCCCTTACCAGGAAAAAGGCAGGCTTCTGGGGCCAGGAAAAAGCTTGCTTCTGGGGGCTTAGTTCCCGCGGATTCTCCTGTTCTTGAATTCACATGCACTCTCCTTGGTGGTGTTCCCAAGGATGGGGAGACCAGAGGAAGGGAGGGTTATGCTCAGTTAAGTACTTTCCAAGACACCAGACAACAGCCTAAAAACCTACAACAGTTCACGTGCATCTAAGGAGCTGTTAAGCCACAGCGTACCATCTGCATAATTAATTCTTCTCAATGGTCATTTTCACTTACAGAGGGCCACTGCATGTTAAACAAACAAACCTAAAGGCCAAAGATGGGACTGCTCTGAGTCGGGGCACACCCTGGGTCTTAGGGAGAGGGTACTACACACAAGAGAGAAAGATGAGCAGCACCCCAGAAATCTCAGCAGAAAGCAGCAGAAGCACACAGCCTGGGGAGCAAATATCAGAGGGACATCAGGGGAGGAACGTGTCTTGAGCAGCAAAGGTGTTGGAGACAAGCAAGGCCAGGTACCTGCAAGAGGTCCAGGACAGCAAAGCAAGCGAGGAGGGCAGAGTCCACCTGCACTGATGTAAAAGCCCACACCAGACACTCTAGTAGAATAGAAGGCATTTCCATCTTCTTTTTAGAGAACCTAGAAACCTAGTGATTCTGCAGAAAAAGGACAGAGATGAGTGGTGGCAACTGTCTCCTTGACGTTCAGCCTCATAAAACATTGAACTCTATCTGGTGATCTCTAGTGGGTGGTCCACCAAAGGGGTCCCCGGTCAATATGGCAATTGCAGAGGAAAGGGGGCTGAAGCCATTTTATTCACACACATTCCACAGATTTGAAATAGAAGAACAAGGATGTTGTTCACAGCCATCCTGTTAGGATACTAATTACTGTCTGGCTCGTAAAAGTTATATATGCACTACACAGGCGTATCCAACGGTGGAACACAAGAACATTCTCCTTGTGGGTGGCATTCTCCGGATCTGTTACAAACACAGCTTGACATGGTCACCAGGTGGAAAACTGTGACCATACGTTATGGTGACACAGGTGTAAGTTTAGATTTGGAAACTTTGATTAGACAGGAGGTTGACAACAGCACCAGAGATGGCGAAGCTCTGCTGAAATAAGAGCAACTACATCCATTAGCCCCAGAATGGCCTTTGGTCTGACCCTCTCTCCTAGGAATGATCCAGTGTATCAGAAACACTCCATTTGGTAGGTGACCCAACCCACTGTCCTTGCTGAGACCTCCTGGAGAAAGTGAAGTGAGAGCTCTGACTTCCTCCACCTAGATTAGTCAGCTCCCCCCTGCCCTTCCTGAGCCATGTGGTCAAGGTCCACACAGGCATGGATGCCTTTTTGCTAAATCTAAAAGGTTATGCATGTGTATGTTCCCCTTCCCTCTCAACTCAGAGGGACCTATAATCTGATCCACAGCCTGTCTGCGACTTGAATGATGATCACATGCACTTGCCACCCACAAGCACTAAGCTGGCTCATCTCTGCCAAGTTCAGCGAGGTTCGCAGTTCATTGTGGTTGATGTGCATTTATATCATCATCTTGCTACTAATCACATCTGTTAAGTCTAACATCTTTGTTACTACTGGGTGGAACTTTAGCTCAAATTTGCAATAATGAATCCAGTTTTCAAAAGGGGGTTATTAAAATGAAAAGTAATGACAAAGGTAGTAGCAAACTTGACAGTTCAAAATAATAATAATATCTTGGTGGAAAAAAAAAAAAAAAACCACAACGCAGGGGTGCTTGGGTAGCTCAGTCAGTTAAGCGTCCGAATTCAGCTCAAGTCATATCTTGCGGTTTTTGAGTTTGAGTCCCATGTCAGACTCTGTGCTGACAGCTTAGAACCTGGAACCTACTTCAGATTCTGTGTCTCCCTCTCTCTGCCCATCCCCTGCGTGTACTCGCTCGCTCACTCTCTCTTTCTCTCTCTCTCAAAAATACATAAACATTAAAAAAAATTTTTTTAAACCACAATGCAAATATACAACACAAGTTGGTATGTGATGGTACAAGAGCACCTAAAAAAGTGATGGCATTATAAAATTTGCCAAAATAGATCAAGTGCAAATAGGGAGGAAGATGATATGTATCTTGACGGAGACTCGACTGGTCCTGTGTGCAATGCATTTGCCCCAGTTCTCAGTAAACAGACTGTCCCAAAACTTTCACAAAAAGTGTCTCGACAAAAAGTTGGCAACATTTTCAAAGTGGCAACTCTGGGTAATCCAATAGGGATTTTCCAAAACAAGCACATTAATTCTCTCTATAAACCTAAAGAATGTTGTCATGAAAGAAAGGGAAGACCCTCAATTACAGAGGCACCATTCAAAACTGTTCTCAAAGGGAACAAAATATAAATGTACAAATCACACTTTGAGAGCCTCCTGAAGCCAGCTGCAAGGTTGATGAACCGTATTATGTGCAGAGAGAAAGCAAAAGAGTCTCCTGGCAGAATTCCTGCAACAAATGACACTGCTGGCCACCAATCTAATAACAAAATACAATGGCAACAGAAAATCAAAGTCATACAATAGAAAATGACAGCTGCTCTCCACAATATGTCCCCTGAGAAAACCACTGAATGCAGTCTGTGAATCGGCTCCTAGAACACGCGGGGCTAGAAGGGAGAACTGCCCTACATTTTTGGTGTTTGACAGGAGTAGAGCATTTTGCTTCATGTTTGGAAGGCATCATGTAGACTTGGAAAAGTGCTCTGAGGTCGCCCTACCGTAGCTCCAGCCAGGCTTCCATCAGAGGAGCTCAGAGCTGCACCTGGCTACCACCCCACACCCTGATTTATTCCTGGGCAACAGTTGGCACAGGGCAACAAGGGGTCAAAGAGTCTCATGCCAATGCTATTTTTGAAATCCTTGGCACATTAAAAATGTCGAGATGCCAACATACAATTTTAAAGGATGTTGTTTTAAATATTTAACATATGAACACTTTAAAGCCTCAAAATATTATAATCCAATTGAGTCACACTATTCATCATACAATAAAATAGATCCAAAATACTAATTTCTAGTACATCATAAGCAGTGTCATCCACACAGTGAGACACAGACTTGGCCATATGATGAACACATTCTACTTTCTGCCTGTGTCTCTGTGCCTTAAAGCTTATCCTTTCTTGAGGATAATGTTGAGAGTCTAAGTGTGAAGCTTGGACCATGGCCCTCCTGTCCTGCCTGTCCCTCTACTCTCTCCCCATGACACTTAACACACTCAGGTGGACTCAACATCATAAGCTTCCTTACACTGATTCACTATTGAATAAAAGAAAAAAATGGGGAAATGACCACATTTTAGCTAAATTTCCAGCACACTATGCATGGAGAAAGAGAACCACTTGCTGCAAGGAAATGTCTTCGATGGTCACAGACAATGTCAAGAAAGGTAGTCTATGAGTTCATGTGACCAACTCAAGTTGTGTATTTCAGCAACACATTCAATATTTTGAACAGCTTCTCACTCTACAACTGGGAGATAAAAATAAATCCACACAGGTACCAAGATAATTCGATGGGAAAATAATGGTATATTAGTTGCTAGAGCTGCCACAAACAAACAAACAAAAAAAAAAAAACACAAAAGAAAACAACAACAACAAAAAAAAAACCAACCATAGCTTCCATTAAAAATAACCACAGCAGAAATGTACTTTCTCATAGTTCTGGGGTTTGCAAGTCTAAGATGAAGGTGCAGCGGGGTGCTTTATTCTGAGTCCTCTCTCTGGCTGCAAATAGCTCTCTTCTCACTATATCTTCTCATGTATCCTCATATGACCTTTCCTCTGTGTATTCACATCACTGGTTATCTTTTCCTCTTCTTTTAAGAACACCAGTCACATTGAACTAAAGCTCACCTTAATGGCCTCATATAGACTTAATCACCTCTTTAAAGACCTAACCTCCAAATAGTTATATTTGGGGGTTAGGCCTTCAGCACATGGGTTTCAGGTAAGGGAGGGGACAATTCAATTCATAACTGATGGTCTTTTTTTTTTTAATTTTTTTAACATTTATTTTATTCTTGAGAGACATAGAGGCAGACTGATGGTCTTTTCAATAAAGGGACTGGGACTTTTGGATATACATGTGCAAATAATCATAATCATAATCAACTTAGACCCTTACCTCACACCGTAATTAGCTTGCGTAGATACTGAGCCTAAATGTAAGATATTTAGGAGGAAAGTAAACCTAAAACTTTTAAAAGAAAACATAAGAGAAAATCTACCCGATCTTGAGATACAACACCAAAAGCATCCTCCATGAAGGAAGAAAATGAGTAACTGGACTCTGCACTAGATGTCGTTCTAAGGTCAGTACATATTCTCTCACATTTTCTTTTAATTTTTTTAATGTTTTATTTTTATTTTTTTTGAGAGACAGAGAGAGATAGAGCATGAGCAGGGGAGGGGGAGAAAGAGAGGGAGACATAGAATCCAAAGCAGGCTCCAGGTTCCAAGCTTCTGCACAGAGCCCAATGTGGGACTCGAACCCATGAACGTGAGATCATGACCTCAGCCAAAGTTAGGTGCTCAACTGACTGAGCCACCCAGGCGCCCCTCTTACGACAACATTATGACATGAGTTTCCATTTCTACATTTTACAGATGAAAAAACTGAGGTCCATAGAGGTCAAGTAACCTGAACACAGTCCCATGATTAGAAGGTGCTGAAGTCAGAAAGCTTGAGGTAAGCTAACAATAATTTTCCTATTGGGTATATTATAGAACAGGATTAAAACCCAAGCCTAATATTTCAGTAGACTAAAACAAATATTTTCTAAAGCCGAATACAACCAAATTGTGGTGTGGGACCCTATTTATTAATATCTCCAAGTTAAAATACCCAAATTTCCACCTTTCAGTTGTGGATATTCCTTTATCGTGGTCCTTGGATAAGTCTGCAGGGTGAAATCTCACAGTCCAGCAATGTAGATACCTTAAAAATAATGTCAAAAAATTCCTTCTTGGGGAAAAAAAACATTCTTATTTTTCTCAATTTAAAATATGACCTTTCAAAATTTATTTTAAAATTTGCGATTGTTTTATTTTTTTTAATACGCATTACGTGTCAGTCATATAATCGGTGAGCACCAGAAGTTCGAGAAATAGTTTCCTATAAGGAGAGATGTGAGCCCCAGAAAGATGAGCACTGATGTCAGAAGGACAGTAGAGAAGCCAAACCACACAGCACTGAACAGAACAAAACAGAATGTAAGAGAGTAGAAGTGCCAGGTGCTGTAAACCAATTTGAAAATAAACTATTTTAAATTAAAAAAAAAAAAAAAAA
The DNA here is from genome assembly GCA_030068075.1 of Paguma larvata. Lineage (NCBI taxonomy): Eukaryota > Metazoa > Chordata > Mammalia > Carnivora > Viverridae > Paguma > Paguma larvata. Next base: position 55,551,262 of record CM057835.1, on the reverse strand, counting down.
GAAGTGCCAGGTGCTCTTCACCCTCTAGAGTTTTCCTACCTAGAAAGAGAAGCCAGAGTGTCTTCACATGCGTCTACAATAAGCCACTTCTCCCAGGCCCAAGGTTAAAACTGAATTTAATACACTGCATCAGACCACCGTGAAGAATAATCTATACAAATTATGATGATGTCATCTGTAAATACCTATTGGTATCAATAGCTCTAAATTATGGGTTGGCATTCTGGTTTATTAGGAAGCTCCTTAAGATGTATTAAAAATCTGTTTACTCTTAGTATTGATTTTTTGATAAATATATTATCCAGAGAGGTTCTATGCAGTGATTTCCCTGGAAAAGCTGACATTTATTCAATGATATTTACTCTACTGAATTAAGTAGCAATATATGCTCATATATCTTGGCTATATCTGGAAAATTATCTTCTCAGAGTTAAGGTAAAAGGATATCTGTTTTATAGAAATATTAGGGCATGGTTTAATGACAAAAAGCTTATTAGGAAAGGCTCTAGATGTGTAATATCTATGAGTTATGGATTCTTTCCTGGCTTTTATAATAGGAAAACATCACAAAATTAAGGTGACTTCTCAAACTTATTTTGGTCAATTAACTGGATTTTTAAAAATGGCATTCATTTTAAAGAAAAAAAATCATCATTATTTTTAATTTTAAGTAATTGTCTCTTGTAACAATTCACCAGGACTATGGCCCTTTCGTAAATAAAATCCTCTAAGGACAAAAATGGCAGAGGCCGCAAGCTGGTCACTAAATGTTCTTTTCTTCTTCCTCCGGGGCATCCAACCAAACTCTATTCCCCGCAGCCTGCAGGGACCACATGACTTTGTTCTCTCTGCTTCTGAAGCTGGTCCACAGAAGCCTCCCACATCAATCCTCCACAGACTTCCTCCTTTGCCGACAAGATGTGTCCACGAGGGCTATCTTGGGGAACACACGCTAAAGATGGCAGAGTCCTTTGCGACACGATGTCTGTGTGGAAGGGCGTTCCCAACCCAAAGACTTCCAAGCTGGAACCACCCTAGACTGCTCTACGGATGGAAAATCAACATCTCCAGTATTAAGGCCCTGAAATTTAGGGATTTATCTGTCCCAGTATCTAGTACATTTTTGGTATTCTGTGAATTCTTAGCAAAAAACAAAGAGCTTCATTTTCTTTAGAAAGCTCTTTAATTTCAAAATAAGGATCTAGATCACAGGAGCTATTGAATTTGGATGTATCCTGTTCTCGGAACTCATTCAGCAAGTCAACAGACATTTGTGGAATAATCATTTCATTTGCTCTTACAAAGACTTACAAAGTAAGTGAAAATGTCTCCTATGAATGTAATTAATTACTCGGATTGGAAGACAACCTATTTATAAATTGCATCTTAGAATTACAGAGAAAGCCTAATATTACAAAAATATGATAAATTACTAGCTCCTTAAAGAACAATGCTTTTGGTCACAATTGTTTTGTCGTGTTTTTAAATTATTATTCAGTTGGTTGGTGAGTTGTTTTCTGTTTATTTTTTGTGAACTAATTTTCCTTTCTATTTCTTAAGGGTGAGCAACTACTCCTATGAATTCCCTCAGGGTGTCATTTTTTATTATTATTATTAATGAATTGGAAGAAAGTTCATCAAGTTAGAAAGTACTGGTCTTAGAACTTGAAAACCGGTAATTTCCCCCTTTTGTTAGTAGAAATAGCAAGAAAGGCAGGAAATGCAACAAATGGCGACTCTAGGGCTTCACAATAATTAATATTTTCAAAAGATTTTGCTGAATTTCTCAAGAATGAAGTCTTAGAGATCTCTTCTTTGACCTACCTGAACTGAATGGGATAAGTTGATTAAGGAAGAAAGGGGGAAAAAAGAACACTTAAATCAGAAGATCTGTTGAAACCAAGACTGTTTCAAAAGTCTTCTCTTTGGGTGAATGGGTAGGCAGAGGCAACTGAGGATAGCCTCTCTCTACCCTCTCGGCTACCCTCAGAAAATCTGGGACCAAAGTTTACCCTGCTGGCTGAAAAAAGATCTGACCTCTGGGAATTACTCTGAATCAAAACACAGGGCAGGCTGTGGTGTGAAAGGATCACAGAGGATTTAAATTTGCTCCCCTGGAGCTCTGGGGGCTCTCTGCTCTTTGCTTTGCCATGGCCATGTTATTAAAGGCCACTGGGGAAGGTCACTAATGATAAAGATCTTATGAAACGCAAGAATAAATAAGAACTCTTAACTGGAGCCAAAGGAGGGAAGGAAGAAAAGTGCAGAGGGCGTAGTCATTAGCACATTTGTAAAGCCTGACCCAGCATCTTAACTAGAGAAGTGTAGCAATGTCACCTGGGGCAAGAAGCAAGCCCATCCAATTAAAAAAGCAAAGAATTACACGTCTCCATCTGCTGGAGGACTTAAGGAATTACCCAAATGAGAAAGTGTGACTTGGCTTTATAATGCTTATTGAAAATCTTACCAAACAAATTAAATAAGAAAAGAAAATATGACCCTGTGGCAGGCGCAAGAAATTGTGACTGGTCATACCAATCACAACTATAGACTTTGGTTACTTAAAGGTTGAAATGAAACGACATGCCATTTCTCTTTTCAGTGGCAGGGAAGACAATGTATGAGCCACATGCAGGCATTTTACAAAGGCATTATCTCAGTGAAGGGCTCAGTGAAGGCAGCCCCTCCCTTCATACAATTCTACTGGAGGAAGAAGGCTGCATATTCAACCTGCTGGGGATGGCTCTGGAAGCCAGCTACAACAAGTGGGCGGATGGCCACTTCCGGATCTCGATTACATCTATCAAATCTTCTTAGGAAGCCTTGTTGGAGTGTTCCCAGCCTGCGGGGGACTCCCAATAACAGGGACTTTCTAAAGTGAGTCCCAGGCTTCAGAAGTCACCAAAACGAGTAGGCAATTGGTAGATGAAATTAATCCTTAGTGAGTCTTTGCCATTTCCTAATTTTAATTTCTTTTCTTCCGGTCAGTGCTTTCTTCTATTTTAATACTTGGTCTGTCAAGTAAAACATCGCCTCGTTGCTCTTAGGTCATCCATGACTGTCTTGATCTTCTAGGATACAAAAATACTGCCTGCCCACAGCAGGTGCTTCATGAGTATTCACCGAAACAGAAGAGGTCCCAGGGCTAGAAAGAGCTAGAAAGGTCATCTGTTTCTGTCTTCTTCCTTGAGCTTAAGTATTGACTATCTATAATAGCTGGATCTATAGAGATCACAGAATTCCCCTGATAACTCTTCCCAAGCTGTGTTAACATTAAACTCAGAAAATGTTGATTATGTCTTTTAAATATTAGCAAATGCTGTTAGAACTACTATCTTTGGAAATAAATGTCTTATCTTACATTAATGTGGGTATGGACATCAACGAGGTATGTGCCTGGTAGATTCACCTGCAGGATTTGTTATCAGTTAATACGTAGTTTCTCTCAAGTACAATTTCCAAGTCTCCCTGAAGAATGTTCCGTCATTCTGAGATCACTTTGTCACTGCATATTTCATAATAAAAAGAGTTGGAATTATTTTATCATGACAATAAATATGACAGTTCCATAGTTAAGAATCTCAGAAGTAGCAAAAAAAAAAAAAAAACAACTCAGAAGTAGCATTACCAACGATTTTATACAACTTCCTACATACAATGTTTAAATAATTCACTGTACCCAACCTTCTGCTGTCCAGAAAGCCCCCACCCAGTTTATATATATATAAAATTATATATATAAATATTAATGCTACTTTTAAATTTTTCTAGAGCATGACATTTCAGAAACTAGACCTTCAGAGAACTTGTACGATTCACAATTATGTGGCTTTGTACAATGTAATTTGGGGGGGTGGTTATTTTATTTTTAATGGGTATTTATTAATATAACAAATAAATGCCTTGCAGTAAAGGGATGAAGTACTTATATTGTCTTTATTCAGAAAGAAAAAGTGAGTTTTAACACTCAGAGATATCTTTTTGGCAATATTTCCAGAATCCTTTTTCCCTTCTTTTTTTCCTCCCGGAGTCTTCTGAGCCTTTAACTGTAAATTGCCAAGGTAGGCATTTCACTTAAGAGATGATCTAGGCTGGCAGTTCTCAAAGTGTCTTCCAGGGACCCTCAAATCCCTGAGACCCTTCCAGGGAATCCACAAGGTCAAAACAGCTTTCATGATAATAATACATTATTTGACTTTATCATTCCCATTTCGTTCTCAATTACTAACAGATGTCCATTACCACTCTGATGGCTAACGGAATGTATGTTTAGGCACTGTTGTCAAAATTTCTCAGTTTTAATTTCTAACCCAGAAAATATAAACAGAAAATACCCACATGAACGAAAGCTCTTTAAGTGCTTCAAAAAAATATTTTTTAAGAGTGTCAAGGGGCCCTAAGACCAAAGAGGTTGAGAACCACTCAACACACAATTCCAAAATCTCAGTGGCATAACACAAGGAAGTTTCTGTCTCCCTCAGGCGCATGCCCCCTTCAGTCAGCTGAGCAAGTGTGTGCGTGTCTGTGGGGAGGAGAAATCACTGCTACATTTCCTCCCCGCAGGCACCCAGGCTAAAAGCATCTCAATGCTTCCACAATTAGCAAGGCAGGAAAAAGGGAAGAGAGCATGGGGAATCTCATACCGGCTGCTGAAGCTCTGCCTGAAAGTGACACGTGTCACTTCTACTCACATTTCACCAGGCAAATCAGGTGTAGCCACATCTAAATCGAAGGGGACAAAACACACAGTCCTCCCATGTTTCTGGAAAGTGAAAGCCGAAAGCGGTTATTCAACAACACTACTAACTACCACAACGGCTATCTCTTCCGGTAGCTAATACATTCCCAGTATCTTCTGAAATTATTCAGCCTCATGACCATGTACTGATGGGACCTCATGAAACCCATTTCAAGAAACACATGGAAAAGTGTATTTAAATATGACACATACGAGTTCACATGTTTAAGATTTTCTTTCAAGACAACCAAGAAACATCAAGTCTAAACAAAACATATTATGGTATACTTGCCTAAGATGGTATCTAGTGCTATTGTGTAAAACAGACTTTCTAAAAGTCTTTGTTTGACCGGACGTGTAAAACCAATTATTCATAAGAATTTGTGCCGCTAACAAATGCCCAGCACCTTTTCATAAGATCAAGACCTGGATCAATTCAAATGAATTAACATTCCCATCTGAACTGACTCACCCAGCCCAAGTAACAAATCCACATGTCAATGGTGGGCTGACCCAATGACCCATCCGCTGAAAAATACAAACTGTATCATTTTGTTTTCCAAATAACAAGCATTGATTGCAGTGTTAGAAAGGTCACTTGTCATCAGCTCAGTCGTTGACCTGCTGGCAAATTGCAGCCTGTCACTCCACAGTGAGCCAGGACCATCAGGAGGAACTAAGGCGCGTTGTGTTTATAAAGCACAATTGGGGAGGTGACTCCATTTCCACAAGATGTGTGTTTAACAGGATGACCATCACAGTCAACAGAGATGGAAAGAGAAAACAGCATGAGAAGGAATGGCTCTAAGAGATATCTCATAATTCCCCAGGATGACTACCAGACATCACGGATGTCTATCTGCTCTAAAATGCCCTGAATCCAACCCAGTCTCTGTCTCCAAGTCTGATGCCAAGGATTTCGATATTTTGTACATTTTCTATGAATAATGGGTAAATACAAAAGATGTCTCTTTCAAGTTCCCTAAAAGGAACCAGGGAAAATAAAATTAAGAAACAAACCCGTATCAGACAACCTAAAGTACGCGAATAAGGACAAGCCACTGGAAAAACATCTCCAGCGACATCCTCTCTAAGACCACTGCTGTAGTCACGTGCTACCCCACGAACCCGATTCAGACATTACCAGTTGTCTCAATTTGTCCGCCCACCAGAGACAGGTATCATGCTTGTCCATCCGACAATGAATTAAATAGCCATATTTATTTCTCTATCAACCATTAAGCTTTTAAATACCACTTTAAGATATAATTTATCACAATCTCCTAGAATAAAGTATCAGCCAACTATGCATTAAAGGCCACTTATTTAAAATAATGATCTGCACAATCATTTCACAGAGTCTGCCAAGAAATGCTGTATGATTTTTTTCTGTTTCAGCCCTATATTATGGACAGGATACAAATGAATGCAGGCATGTATCCAAAAATAAAATTAATAATTCCTCGTGCATCTTCTTGCAAAGTTTCAGTCGGCCACCAAAATATCTACCAATAGGATAAAGATCGTTATACTTGGTACACTCACTGAGGCATAAGACCACAGCGTAGAGCATGTGTCCTATTTTAGGGAGTCCTAAAATTACATCCCTGAAGTTAGTCACTCTCCATCAGTGCGTCAGCTCCACTAAACCTCTCCAATAAGAACCAAGGAATCATCCTGATAATCTCAGAAAGGGAAGACATGGGTCAACTTAGTTTTTTTAAATATAAATGTAAATATTTTCAATGTGATTTGACAGGCCAGCCTTCTGCCTCAAATGCATCCGTGTACAATAATTGCTTTGGCACCGAGTTGGGGTACTTCACGCTGATGCCCCTTGTGTCCCCACATATACAGCAAATTTTCCTTAGTCTCCAAACTACAGAACAGTTGAAAAGTAGTACAGTAAATACTTATACACACTGGACACAGACCTAACAACTGTTAACGTGTTCCCACGTTTGCGCACTGTCCCAAAACACACAGGTGTGTGCACACGCACATTCAACAATCAACGAACTGCCTCCTTGCTTCGCATCTTCACCGGCTCAGTATAGCCTTTGAGTGTCTTTCTCCCTCCAGGCTATGACGTGGGTCGTTCCCTGATGTTCTGCAGCTTCCTGGACAGCCTCGTGAGCGCACCTGCTGCCCAAACTCCACTCACTGCCTCGGGACAGGATGTTCCTTCCGCCCGGCCTGCTCGCCTGCTCTGGCCTCACTCCTCACGTTCTCATGGTCCCTCTTGGGAGCACCTCCTCCTGGGGGTCTTCTGCTCGCCCTCGCCCACCAGGCTCTGTCTGGGCAGCATCCTGGCCCCACCAGAGCACTGGCCACGCGACTTCTACATCTCCTAGAAGACTGGGCATTGTTCTTGGCTGTACCCTCAGTGCCCAGAACATACCTGGCCTGACACATAGCTGTAGCTCCAAAAGAGAGCTACCATTTCTTCCTGGTCTTCAGGTAAAAGGAATAATTCAGGCTTAACCACTTCTTATTGAAATATATTCATCTCTTTGGGGCACCTGGGCAGCTCAGTCTGTTAAGCTTCTGACTCTTGGTTTCGGCTCAGGTTGTGATCGCACGACCTGGGAGCCACATCAGGTTCTGTGTTGACAGAGCAGAACCTGTTTAGATTCTCTCTCTTCCTTTCTCTCCTCCTCTCCCTGCATCTCTCTCTCTCAAAATAAATAAATGAATAAACAAAAAAAATTAAAATGTATTCATCTCTTTGATTCCTTGGATCCTGGAAGGTCTCAGAGGCTTTTCCTGGGAAGCCTGCTTCTGTGACTACCATCGGCAAGAAGAGACTGGTGTGAACCAGGGCCCTCAGGCCACACAGAATTTCCAAGCTTCCCGTTCCCCCACCTCCGTGCTGCACAAGGGCAACCTTAACCTACCAGTGGCTATGCAAGCTAGTATTATCAGTGGCCTGCCCCACTTGACCCAAAGTTCCTACTCTTCATAAAGCAGAGCTGCTGCCTGGCAGCCCCAGACCCAGTGGCCAGTCTCCCTCAGGCCTCAGGCTCTCTAGTCTCTAGAGAAAATGTTTCCAAATCAGCCCAGCCCTACCCCACCATCCCCTACAGGCCAGTGAGGAATGTGTGCTCCGAAGACGGACAGGCTCCCAGAGTTTCACACCAAAGCCCACTGGCCTTATCTCTGGCTCTTCTGCCAAAGTGGGCTCCTCTTTTCCAACGATTTGGCCATGCCCAGCTCCACGGGGCCTTGCACAAGGACACACGATGCAGGACAGAGGACCACCTCCTCAGTGACTTTCTCAGGCTGGCTATAAAAACTGCCCCAACATCCCACAGCCCCATCTGAACCTCGCTTCTTGCATCCCTCCTCTGCTCAGATTCTGAGAGATTTACGATACCTCTCATGATCGGCCTGCCTGCTCATCCCGTTAGTCAGCTTCGTGTAACTCTCATGATGTCATCTTGTACAATTTTACAGGAAGTCAAGCAAGAAATAAACGTATTTGAAAACACATATATACAGGCTCCTTTTTATCCGTTTCAGCAAATATTTAAAAACTAGCTAACCACTGTTCTTGTGTTGGTAAGTTTCCAATAGGCCGAGACAAGAATTTAGAACAAATGTAAAGAACATTTGTTGAACACTGAATATAAATGATTGAAATAAGAGATCATACATAACACAGTGGCCCCTGGCCGTCTTGAAATACTTATTAAAAATCATGACACTTTAAAAAAAAAAAAAAAAAGACTGCCCCGAACTTGAAAATCTTTGCATATAAAAACAGAATCACTGAAAATAGTATGTCAAGTGATGGAAGCCCGGCACAAAAGGACAAATGCTATATGATTCCAATTATAAGAGGGTCCCAAAGTAGTCAAATTCAGAGACAGAAAGCAGAGTAGTGGCAGCCAGGGCCTGGGCAGAGGAGGGAATGGGGAGGGAGTGTTTAATGGGTGCAGAGCTTTGGTTTGGGAAGATTAAAAAAAACTTCTGGGGATGAATGGTGGAGATAGTTGTACAACCATGTGAATGTATTTAATGTCAATGAAACCTTAAAAATGGTTAAAATGGTAAACTTTATGTTGTTTACACACATGTTAAAGTGAGGCTACCCAGAGCCCCATCCTGTTTAACTAAGAACCCCCCATAGATCAATGACCTGAAATGGGTATTTTTTATTACATTCTAAAGTCATTTTTCTAAATTTTGTAACTTAGAAGCTACTGAGAGAATACAAGCCCAGTCCAATTTCTTTCACTCTGTCTCATCGTGTACTGTTTAAGATGTAGGGAGGAGTGTCCATCAATGACTATCTTACATCCAGATGCCAGCCAGGCAAGCACCTGTCTACAGGACACTTGAATCAGGTTCCCAAGGCCAGCAAAACTGTTCTTATTTCCTGAGTTCAGTGACTGGAAATATGCAGAATCAACTCAAAGGATGCCAATTCAATAACCACCTCCTAAAAAAAATGAGAAATGTAAGGCAATTACCCCCATCCTCCCATCCCGAAGTAAATACTGTCAGTATTTTAATGGACTTCTTTCAGTTTACTTTTTAATCCAACCAAAAATTATCCAGGGGTACCCCTGGGTGGCCCAGTTGCTTAAACATCTGACTCTTGATTTCGACTCAGGTCATGCTCTCATGGTTGTGAGATCAAGTCCAGTGTCAGGCTCTGTGCTGGGTATGGAGCCTGCTTAAGATACCCTCTTTCCCTCTCTCTCTCTCTCTCTCCTTCTCCCTCTCTCTTCTCTCAAAAAAAAAGATTATATGAAGGTCTATATTTTCTCCTTCTTATTTGATATCATTTAGAAGAGAAAATAATAAGTTGGTCTGACTGCTCACTTTACTCAGGAGTCCAAATTAAGCTAAGGGATGAATTCATACCAAATTGCGCCTGAAGAATTACTTAATTAATATTGTGCTGGGCCAGGTGTGAGGCTAAGTTTATAAAGTGGGTCGTCTTGTCTCACCTGGTCAACAACCCTATGAGGCAGGTTCTAAACACCTTTCCACAGCCTTCGGGGTCCTGTAAGATAGGCCACCCAGCTCCTTCCAGCAGAGCTCACCTCTGCCCCCAGTCTTGGCTCCTCCTCTTCTCTCTACCCAGATCACTCAGCTTCCATGTCCTCCTTGTCCTCAAAAGGATCACGGTCTCTGCTTCCAGATCACCCCGCAGAGAAGTTGGCCCTGTCCACACCACCCATCACTTGGAAGACCCTGATCCTGGTGTAGCTTTCCCACAGCCCTGAGCACATGCCAACATCAGTGTGTGTGTCTGCTTATTAGCTCCTGCCTTCCTCCTCCTGGGGATGCAGTCAATAAGGGGACAGACTTTACTACTGCAGCTCCAGCACAGACAGCCAGGCCCATGGCAGTCACTCCACAAACACATATTCCTAAGAATTTACAAACGAGCTACGAAACCAAGAGCTTAGGAACCTGCCCAAGGTTAATAACTACGAAGTGACAGAACCAACATTTGACCCGGGTAGGGCTGGCAGCCCCTACACTGGATAAGCCTTCATGTCCATTTTCAGAAGATCCAGAAAGTTTCTGTCTGGGATAAAGACTATTCCCTCACTAGATGCCACTAGATGCATGTGCTCATGTGGGAAGAACACTCCTCAGTACTCGGGATTGCAGAACTGGGAACGGGCTCTCTGATCTGGAAGCCTGGAGCAGGTTTAACTTCTCTAAACTGCAGGGATGCCCAGGGGGGCTCAGTCTGTTACGTGTTCGAATTCAGCTTGGGTCATGATCTCACAGTTTGTGGGTTCGAGCCCCGCAATGGGCTCTGTGTTGACAATGTGGAGCCTGCTTGGGATTCTCTCTTCCCCCCTCTCTCTGCCTCTTCCCAACTCAGGCTTTCCCTATCTCAAAAATAAATAAACTTAAAACTTCTTTGAACTTCACCCTTCTAAGGTATAAAATAGAGATAAATGCTTCCCAATCTTCCAGGGTCATCATGAGGATCAAAGACACACAGCAAAGAAGCCAACTCTGTCAACTGCTGAGAGTCATTCACATGTACAAGATTTCTTTGTTTGATAAAGGAGAATGATCAGAGGGTATTAACCTGCCCCTTGCCTGCAATACAGTTTTGTTTTGTTTTGTTTTTAAAATTTTTTCTAAGGGACAAAATATACGAGAAAGCTAAATTTGATGCTATAGTGCGCTGAGTCCGATGAACTAAATTTTGTATTACCTTTAAGTATTCAATTCCAGAAAGTCATTAATAAGTGAGGAGAAATGTAGTCTTACAGGGTATAGTCTTTGAGCAATCCAAGAAGGATCTTACCAGACTGAGGATGAAAGGGACACCAGGGAGGGGTCCTTACTTGGCTTGCTCAGTGATGAATCCCGATGTGATGAATAACAATGCCTAGCACATCGCAGGTGTTAAGTAAATATTTGTTGAATGCTGACAGATTCAAAGAATGAATGAGATAATTAGACAACTGTCTGAATATTCTGTGCCAAAAATACTACTCGCTAGATACGCACTGAAATTTGAGGAGGAAAAATGCCTTTCAACCCCACAGTCTCCTCTTCATCACTCACTAAACCTTGCATAAGCCCTGAAGTGTGAATAAATGCGGAAGTCTTCCCTAGCAAGAGGAAAATACACCTGATGAATGCACCCGAAGAGGAAACTTCAATTCCTGTGTCTGTCAATCCATCATCTTTCCCAAATGTGAAACTGACTCGATGTAAATAGATGTAGTCATTTTTTTCTATTTTCTGGGTCGTCACGCTAAAAGTGCGTATCAGCCCCCATCCGGCACTTCCGTCTCTCTTTCCTAGGGGCACCCACAGAAATGATTTGATCCTTAGTCACAGCATCTCCATGAAGATCAGAAACACCACCATTCCCAGTTTGCAATAATAAACTACGTGTGGAAGGCTAGATGAGATTCCCCTGGCTACGTGCCAAACTACCTGGAAAATGTGTAAAGTTTTCCTAGCACTAGAAACCAGATTCATTTCATTACAGCCCTGGTAGAGTTATGATTTGTTTTAAGTTTATTTATTTATTTATTTTGATAGAGATAGAGACAGTGAGAGTGGGGGAGGGCAGAGAGAGAAGGGGAGAGGGAGAATTCCAAGCAGGCTCCACACTGTCAGCACAAAGCCCGATGCAGGGCTTACACCCACGAAGCCAGGACATCAGGACCAGAGCCAAAACCAAGAGTGGGATACTTAACCAAATGAGCCGCCCAGGCACCTCTAGAGTTATGATTTCCTAAAGGGACCATGTCAGGTATAAATAGATATCAGTATTAGGAGTATCAAATGGCCATGTTTATAAGCTACCTTTACATTTTTAATATTATGGATAGATTGGTTGTTTTAATGTTTTCTAGAAAATAAACTTGCATTTTCTTAGACATCAGATATAGAACTTGTTAAATATCCATTTTATAGAACTGGAGCACGAAGGCACAACTATTAACCTTTACTGAAAAACATCAACTATTGTCAAATGGTGCAGGTGTTTTTATATGATAAAACACTTCTTCATCAATTCGTCTGAATCTACTCTGATAATTATACAATGTGCCACAGTACAGAGAGTGACGGAATACAACAGGACTGACAAAATGTACCAGGTTATTATTTGGTTACTGAATCAAGGGTTCTTATACACTCAAAGTAGTAATCCTTATGATAAAGTTTAAGAAAGTTCCCCATTGCCAGTGGAGACTAGTCGATAGGAAACGGACCACACACTCACCAGTAAAGAGAAACCACGAGTGGCATAGTTTTGTCATCAAAGTGGCTCAGAGCTAGCTTCAAAAGTATAATCTGTAACATAAACATTAGCTTCAAACGAAAAATTTAAATGGCATTTGGTATTTGTTTGCCCTAAATATGCATTTCCAGAGCCAATGTCACAGCTTTAGAGTAGTTATCAAGTCAGCTTATATAAAGCTCCAGACTGTGTTTAAATTTTTTAAATGTGGCTAAAAATAACCTCACACATGAAGATACGGAGAAACAAACCCTACATATACTGGAGCATTAATCTCAAAAAAAGACCTAGAAAAAGGAAAATTTTAAGTAGAGCAAATTTAAAGTAAAAATTGTAGCCTTTCATGGTCATAATTTTAAAAATCAGCTTGATGGATTATTTGCTTATTAGAATCACAATAGGCCCACAAGGATGATGGGATTAAACAATAAAGAAAATCTCAGTGGTTTTTAAACAGAAAGCAAGTTTATGAGAAAGACAGAGAAAACCCCTAATCATCATGACGGTTTTTTTTCTTGCTGATTCTAATGGTCCAATATTTGGAAAATATATCATCTGAAAATAAAAGAAAATGTGAAATAGGACTTGGATGTGAATAATTATAATATGAACACAGAAAACAATAACAATATAAACCGAGTCCAAAGCAACAATTACAGGCTGATGCCAAAATGGTCTAAGACAGGGGTCAGCAAAATTCTTCCCTAATGGACCAGACAGACAGTAAACATCCAGTCTTTGTGAGCCTTACGATGTCTTGTAGTGTCTGTTCTCAGCTCTGCCACTGTTGCTTGAAACCAGTCACAGACTATATTTAACAAACAGGCAAGGCCGTGTGCCAGAAAAAATTTGCTTAAGGACGCTGAAATTTGAATTTCACGTGTCACGAAATGTTATTATTATATTGATTTTTTTTCAACCATTTAAAAAAATAAAAACCATTCTTAGCCTTCAAGCCATCAAAAAATTGGCAAGAGGCTGGATTTGGCCCGTGGGATACAGTATGCCGACCTTTGGTCTAAGGCATCGTAGAACCAGGCTATGCACAAGGGAACACATACAAATATACATGTGAAAACAAATTCAATAATATTTTTTTCAATATTTTTTGAAAGCTTATTTTTATTTATTTTGAGAGAGAGAGAGAGAGCAAGTGGAGGAGGAGGGCCAGAGAGAGAGGGAGAGAGAATCTCAGGTAGGCTCCGCACTGTCAGCGCAGAGCCCACATGGAGCTTGAACTCAGGAACAATGAGATCATGACCTGAGCTGAAATCAAATCAGATGTTTAACCAACCGAGCCGCCAAGGTACTCCCAATCCAATAATATTTTAAGGAAAGGTTTAAAGAAACTAACCCTCAGGATGCTTTGGTTGCATCTGATTTTGCCACCCATTTACGCTGACAAATTCATAAAACTAGTTTTTGTTTGTAAGAGGGCCAGCTTTGGAATTTGTTTATGAAATAAATAAATCATGGTATACATATTAACGCAAAAGGAGGAGAAGAAAACCCTTGCAACTAAACAGTATTTAAAGCGAGTCATGGCTGTAATGCCTAATCACATTGGAAACTCGGTTTTAAAATCCATACCTTAGGATGCTATATGCAAAGTTTATAAGACAATGTTTCCTAATTTCTAACAATGAAATTTCATTGAGAATTTCACTTCTCACCTTAGGCAGACAGGTCAGCTGAGCACCAGCTCACTGCTCTTAAAACACTGCCAGTCTATATAACACTTAATTAGATAAAAATACAATTAGATTGTTCCCTAATTGTATTTTTGTAACTCTCTTTCCCAAGTACCTAAGTTCCTAGAGAGAAAGATTCATTTCTTATCATCTTTCATCCCCCACAGTAATCAGCATCATAATTAGCATATACTAGGGCTCAAAGGAATTTTTTTAATGGCTAAATTCATTTAATGAATAGGAGGGTGAAAATACCATCCTGTGTTATGGCAAAAATTTAGTCTGATGGAACAACTACCAATTTTCAAAACTCTCATCTGGACCCACGCCCAGTGACATAATTGGAGACCGGCCAACACCCAACCACCCAACTATCCACACAGTGGGGATATTTTGGGGGTGGGGTTTGAGAGCACACATTTGTAACTATCAAAACTCAGATGGAACTGACAAACAAGTTGGAAGATATAACCCTCAGAGATCTCAAGTTACAAAGGCCTAATTTTAGGTGGAGAGGGGAAAGTGGGTGATGAGCACTAAAGAGGGCACTTGTTGGGATGAGCACTGGGTGTTGTACGGAAACCAATCTGACAATAAATTATATTTAAAAAAAAAACAACTAAAGGCCTAATATTAATCACCAAGTATTCTATTTAGTCAGTGGAAGCAGAATAAATTGAAGCAGAATGTATAAATGTCCCCACTTCATTCTTCCAAAGGCAGAAGAGCCTTCAAAAGCCAGAAGTTTGCAAAGTTGTTTCCTCTTTGTTCTTTCATTTATCCAACCAATTGTTCCAGGATGCAACTGGTCTTTGATCTTTATTACCATTTTTACAATGGCCTCTGCTAGGAACCCATCCTCTCTGTTTGTAGAACTTGGACATCTTGCCTGAAATTCCACTGTGGGAAATCAAAAAGAAGTAAAGGACAAGATGGTGGCAAGAAATGATACCTCTCCCTCCTTTAGAGAGGGGTATAGGTCATCATGTGACAAAAACAGAACCAGTGAAGGCTGAAAAAGATACTGCAATATTGGGGTACCGTTGTAAAAGTCAATTTTTTCAAGATGGTCTTCAAACTAAAGGACCACAGTAATCACCCCTACTGCCTAATGTGAAAAATCACAACTTTTTTAAAAACAAAATTAGTTGGAGGGAGGCAAACCATAAGAGACTCCTGGATTCAGTGAGGGTTGATGGGGGTTGGGGGAGAGGGGAAAGTGGGGAGAAGAAAATGAGAAAAGCCCAAGTGACTCTTGTGGAGAACTCTTCCAGAACTAAATCTGGGCACTCTCCCCACTCTCATGGCCTCAGCCATCCCCTGCCTCTCTGGACACAGGCTAGAGCCTCAAGAGAGAACAGGAAATGCCCACAAGGCCTTCTGGGGTGAAAAGCCTATTTAGGGAAAGACATCTTGCACAAGAAGTGAAGTGCTATCTTCCCCACTCACTGGCCAGCATGAGAGCAAGAGCTGGAATTTGTAAAAATGACTAAAATACTACTGATCCAAACACAAGTCATATTCAAAAGCAAACACACGTATAAGAGAAAAAGAGAGACAGAAAAGGAGAATGTCAGCGGTGGGGAAATAACCAAGAGCTGGAATCATTTGAAGTTCAGCAAAGCCGTGGAGCTAAGGAGTCTGATGTTCCCTTCTTTGAAGTTATAAGAAGTTAAACATGGGAAAGAGAGGGCCAGAACATGGTGGACATCATAACTGTTAATGTTTAGTGAAGAACAACATTAAACTCTACTTCCTGTTGAAAAGCTACCTTTACAAGATGACTTACTAAATGCAATGACTGCTACATCCGGGTGTATTAATGAAGAACTTTACGGTTACAAAGAGTTCAAAATATGTGTTTTATCTAAAATCCAAACCAGAATAATGTTTCGCATTTTGAATCCTGAATAAAACATACTCATCACCCCTTTGTAAATCAGCAAATCTAACCTTTTAGAGGGATGTCCAACACACTACCTGAACAGGGTGTCCCTTAAAATGATCAACTTCAATGTGATTAACATTTGCTCATCACCAACTCCCTACTCTTCCTTCAAAACAGGAAGTTGAATTCTTATTGGGGTTCAAAGGAACAAATGTCTTTCACTCCTGGGAAAATTTACTAAGCACTTCTTCCAGAAAAAAGGTATCCACATGTGTGCATCACCATTTTATCTTTGGTGCCAAGTGAGCCCCTGAGGCTTACAAGGTTTAAGTTATTCCCCAAGGTCTCCTATTTGTGAAGGAGATTTTGCTGTTTGGATTTCCCAGCTAGCGTTCCATCCACTAGACACATTTGCCAGAAGAGGCATCCATCTATTTCCCGTATCTGCTGCTTGGGAAAGGATCAACTGGGGAGTGTTCATTAATCTAGCTCGGGTGCACCCAAAGATAAAGGAAGTAAACTTTAATTAAACTTTAAAGTAAGAGATACAAAAGCAAACTCTTTGCACCTCATCACTGGTCCTCTTAATTGTACTATGGTAGAATGGTAATGTACTAGTTAATCACCTTGAAGCACACTCAAAGACCAACACCTCCACTCATTCAACCAATAACCAATGAATATTTACTTTGATTGAGACTCTGATTTTAAAAATAAAATTGAATTTTTTGATTTTAAAAAGAAAATTTAAAACTACATGCAAACCTGATGGCATCCACGGATCAGAAGTTGGTTTGGTCAAGGTGTTCACCTGCTCCCAGTTGAAGTCATCATCTTCGGCCTGACTATATCCACAAGCGCTATGTGGCTCATCAAAGAGGCAACCACCTAAATGTAAAAGAATGAAAAGTAATGTGAGCAACAAACAGACCTCTGGAATAGCTATGATGATTGCAGGTAACTGTAAACCTATTAGATACTGAACTAAATTTGATTTGATCTTTGTGCTCAGGCACAATGGAACTTGACCCTACTGTACCCTAAATGCTAAGTGCTAATTGAGCTGAATATTAACCGTGCCTTGCTAGTATAGCTACGCTATACTGTTCCCCTCCCCAAAGAATCTAATGTTTGTATAATCCAATTGTAAGTAAGACCTAAGCAAATTTATAATTCATACTTTCCAGATATGCAGGAATTTGGAATAATTGATCTTATGTTCAAAACTTTAATAGGGTTGCCCCAGGGATTCAATGTGTTTTCAATAAAAACACATCATGATGTGTCCAAAAAAATTAAAAGAGAAATGCTTTCACCATAACACTGGCACAATGTCAAGGGGAAAAATACAGTAGAGACCATGAACATAGCTTGCAAAATATATTCTCTAAG
This sequence comes from Paguma larvata, assembly GCA_030068075.1. Lineage (NCBI taxonomy): Eukaryota > Metazoa > Chordata > Mammalia > Carnivora > Viverridae > Paguma > Paguma larvata. The sequence continues at coordinate 55,533,812 of CM057835.1, read as the reverse complement.
GATTATTCTAAATCTAAGATAAAAATAGGTTTCACTTTAATACTTTGGAGATTTGAGGCCTCAAAAGTAAAACAGATTATAAATTTGCTTATTGTCCACACACTTTTTAAAGGCAAGCATAAATTCAAAACTAAACATGCGGTACACATCTGCTTAATTCTGGTGCTGCAAATGAAGCTACTTAAAGAAACAAAGAATAAAAGCAAATGCAATTTTACAAAGCAGTTCAGCTGTTTCAGCATCCTGGGGCACACTGATGATTTTCAGTCCCGCCCACATCCTCTCAAATGTCTCCTGCTACTTTCAATTAGTACGGTATCAAATCTTTTCACCCATGTTTCACATGGCAAAAGGGAGTGATTATATTGATTGTATTAATTATTATGAAAATTCTAATATCCATTATATAACGCTATTAGTTACATTCATGAAAAGTACTACTTATAATTACTTGCCAATGATGAGAATTAAGGGCTCTGGTCAAGAAAACACAAAAATAAGAACATTATTGTACTATATCTGCAGTGCAATAATACTATGTCTGGCAGCAAGAAGATAAATAAAATAGCAATTGTACAAACTCAGAGGTAAAGACGGATGTTAAAGGTCACCCAGGGCCAACTTCCATCCAAATGCTTATGTCAAGTCTACAAGCTTCTAGACCGATAGACAGCTTTGAACAGGTGAGGCGCTCAGGAAATTTAGAAAAGCATCCCCACCTTGTAGACAATCCCCCCTTTAGAAAGGCCCAAACTCTGCTTCTTCAAACGTATACTCATTTATCATAGCTCTACCCTGTGAAGAAACAGGAAAAAAGTCTCCGCTCTCCTACAGGAAAGCTGATTGTTTGAAAAGAGCTGTCATGTTCTAAGTCTTCACTTCTACAGGCAAAACATGTTTTGCTCCCCTCAATTCCTCCTACCAGAAGGCTGTCAGATTTTTGCTGCCCTGGCCGGTGTTCTCAGGATACTCCCAGGTTTATCAGCACTCATCCAGGACAATGACTCCCAATACTGGGACCAGAATTCAACTGGCTGCTTGCCTGGACCTCACGCTGTTTCAACAGTCTGGGCAGAGTGGAAGTCCATTCGGAGCTTCTGCGAGCCTGAAGTCCCATATGTCTTTTTCATACCACTGCTGTTGAGCCATTTCCCCTCTTTTGTAACAAGATTTCCTGAATTTGAACCCACGGCTGTACATGGATCCTTACTAAATTCCATCTCATTGTTTTGCAAGCAACACTCCAGCCTGTTAAGAGCTTTCAGAATCCCTATTTTACCATTTGGGTATTAGTCATATTACCTAGACTGGGGTTACCTGCAAATTTGATAAGCACACATTCTATGTCTGCCTCCAAATTGCCGATTAAAAAATGTTATACAGGGCAGAGTCAAGGGACTTCAGACCGTTTTAGGTCTCTCCCAGCTTTCTAGCTTTGTCTTAGTTGTTAGCTTCAGGCATGACAGTGAAATTAGCGACCCTGGACACTGTCTTCTGTGACACTTTAACAGAACTGGTCAATTAAACATTCCACTGAGAACAGAAACTCATTACGAACATACAGTGCTAACTCAATATTTCACCTTGACAACAACTGGTAATTTATACTTCCCCTCCTACTCAGCTTTAACAAGTTCAGAAACAAAGTGGATTTGGTTAAAAGCACATAATACTAACAACTTTCCAATTTGGGGTAAGAAATGTTAGAAGACTATGCAAACATCTAGGAGAAATATTTTCCCTTGGTTGCAAATCCTAATTTTGATGTAGAAAATAGCTTCGGTACTGCAGGAATAAGCTCAAACAGCAGTAGCACTAATAATATTCAGACAGAAACCACCATGAATTTTGACAGAAACGGGGTCTCCCCACGGAAACACAGATAGCACTTTGATGAAAGTCCTGCAGTACAATCTTAAACAGTGAAAAACAGCTACTGGCATCCACAAAACAACTCGATGCTGGTATAAGATCTGGTTAACCAAACCATCACTGGCACCGAAGATATAACCAAACATAAAGGCAAACGCATGCATGGCTGACAGCAAACCCCAAAGGCTGATACAAAAACCTGGTGCAAAGAGATACACTTTCCCATTACATAAATCTGTTTTTATCACTTGAAAGGAAACATAAAAAATATTAAATGGTTCTTTCTGGACCCATGTACAATGATCAAATCACTGAAAACTAGGATAGACTATGAATTTCCTATTGCCCAAAGATATATCCCCCTGCACACCAATTTTCAGAGCCAGCTCTGGCCTCATCCAACAGATTTGAGACCCTAAAAACAGCAAAGGTGGTTTATTGAGCTAAAATGAGATGAGATTAAGGTGTTTACATCTGAATTAAACAATTAAAGAGACAACAATGAAACCTTGGTTGTCAAGGCAGCTCTGTGCAGTGGCCAAGCAAATAAGGTCAAACATTTGGCCCATCCCCCTTCTTCCACTGCTAGATTTGTGACTGTAGACAAATCACTGAGAGAAATCTCTGAATCCTGGTTTCTCCACCTATAACATGGAGATGGCACATATCTCACAAGGTATTTCTGATGATTCAATAAAGAGCAAATGTAAAGTTAGTGTATCATGCAGTCAGGCATGCTTGAACAGTATCCGTTTGTCATTAGTTCTGAAATCCTTCTTACAACAATGACCCTCATGGGTTCATTTCATTGCAAATAACTGGAATATGTAATTGGAAATTTAAAAGTGTGTGTCATTGGAAGGTGAAGAGCCATGAGCATTTGTGCAGGCACACTCTTGTGGGCTCCTCCGTGGAACCATGTAAGAACAAAGAACAGAAGAGCTGGTAGGTTCTTCAAGTAAATGCTTTGGGGCCAATGAAGAATGTGATAAGGAAGCAAAGTCTCCTAAAATGCAGTGAAATGAAGCTCTTCCAAAAATAAATCTCCTTGATTTTCAGAATAACACAGTATCTGTGCAGGAATGTAGGGGGATGTGGTCAGCAATGGACTTGCCAAGGTTTCCCCAGAACTGTCTTTACTTGGACTAATGCCCAACGGTCGTGGCTGGACCACAGTTCTCCATCAGATCAAATTAAATTATTTCCCTTTCATGGAGGAAAATCAGTACTAAACCAAAAGTCATGCACAAGATAGAACAAAGGCAATGCAAGCCAGGAGGGGTGGTGGTTGTCATCATTCACATTTTCTCTCTCCCTCCATCTCCCTCTTCCTCTCTCCCTCCTCCACTCCCCCTAACCTCAGTCTCTCTGTCCCCTCCCCCCCTTTGTTCCCTCCTCTCCCTCTTCCAGCTCTCTCCCTCTCTCTCTCTCTCTCTCTAAAAGAAAAGGTACATGAAAGCCTATAGACAAGGTAGGAATTCTGCCGAAAAGTTATTTTGGTTATAACTCTTGGTCACCTTGGTACTCTCTAGAACTGGTACACGGTAGGCAACCAATAAATGCTTTTTAGAAAAACAAGTAATGAACTCCTCCAAATTCTATGCAGAATTTGGCTGCAACAATTTTGGCTGGAAATGTTTAAAAGAAGTGCAAGGCAATATCCACTTAATCAATGAAAACAATCTCAATATAGTCCCACAAAACACCCAGCCCCATCCCGGTGTATTCCAAGATGAATAAGCTACAAATATGACTAAATCAGTGAGCATGTTCATTTTTTATTAGGGTTGAAAACTATACGCTGGTTAAATGTTAATTAAGTCTCCACAAATTATGGTTTTTTGCTTTAGAAAAGTTGAACTCTTTTTTAGGCAATAATTAGATGGCAAGACTAGTTGTCTATAAAGGTCATTCTTGATTTATGAAAATAAAATACTGCATTTGCATATTGAAGAAAATTTATTTTTCTTCTTTCTTTGGAGTGGAAGAGAATTACTCAATAGATCCAAGAATAGTATGATATCATTAAGACAGAATCTATAAAGGAGCGGCTGGTCCACTTTTTCCCCAAAGGAAACCTTCGAAGATCTTTCATATGACCACCTATGTGCTACTAAAGTGCCAGGCGTGGAGAGCAGACAAAAGAAAACAAATCGGGGCGCCTGGGTGGTTCAGTCAGTCAAACGGCCGACTTCAGCTCAGGTCATGATCTCATGGTCCGTAGGTTTGAGCCCCACGTCGGGCTCTAGGCTGACAGCTCAGAGCCTGGTGCCTGCTTCAGATTCTGTATCTCCCTCTCTCTCTGCCCTTCTCCTGCTCACGCTCTATGTTTCTCAAAAATAAATACACGTTAAAATAATTTTTTAAAAAAAACAAATCAACAAGAGTTAGCATCCATCGTGAAGAGCAGTATTTTATTTTATTTATGTCTTTATTATTGAAGTATAGTTAGCATACAGTGTTATACTAGTTTCACCTATACAATACAATGACTCCACAATTCTATACACAGTGGCCAACATGACCTGTTGACCTAGCATACACACATATCCATTTTGCATACCAAATTTATTTCAACTGAGATACACTGTTATTATTCATCTCTGTTCTATTCCGTTTTGTAAAAGGCTGGTCCAGAACCACTACCCTGACTTCAAGGTCTTCAAAGTTTGCTACCTGTAGTCTTTAAGGTTTGGGAATGAGAACCATTACCTGGGAATATTTATTTTGCTTGAAGTTACTAATCAACACTACCATGTGAGAACCCTAGTAAGGCAGGATACAACCTCTGATCTACAAAATTCTCTGGTATTAACAGCTACCATTTTGTGAACATCTACCATGTGCCAGCCAGATTCTTCTTAAGGCAATATTATGGTCATTATTTCACTCACTCCTCACAATAACTATGAGACATTTGTCTCAATTTAAAGAAACTGTTACATAACAAAACCATGCATATGTTTACATGTATTACTTAATCTTAAAAACCCTAAAGGCAAGCATTGATATCCTTTATGCCAGCTACCAACTTAATACCTCTCAGTTCTAAATTTACTTTTTATTCCTTGCTCTGCAAAACTGTATCTAAGCTCTCTAACTACATTTCCTGTCCCAGTGGGCAAGACAGTGAGCTTTAACAGTAGAGGGTTCTGAAGAGGCACTGTGAGAGGAAGGGATGAGCTTGGCTCCCGTGAAGACTCCTCAACACACAAGATTTCTCCAGTACGGGGCCCACAATGCAGGAGCCTTTCCAGGGCCCAGCTCAACTGGTGCATGGTGGTAGGCAGCACCCTGCAGACAGGAACTTACCCCAGCACCCCTTCAGTAGCTCTGTAGTGGAGCGTCCCCCAGAAGAACGCCCTCATGAACAGCTTCCCCTGCTACTCTAGAGGACACACTTCCTGCCTATATCAGGTGGCCCCACAGCAACTTGCCTACCATCCCCTGAGCCCAAGATATCAGCTCTAGAAGGATCTCTTCCTGGGACTCCTTTCTTTCTTCCCTGGATTAGTGCCTGCCTCTCATACCTACTATTCCTTTATTCTTAGAGCTCTCTTTACTTCACACTCACCAATCTCTTATATTCCAATCCACTGTTACAGTTAACTACTCTTTTTTTTTAAGCTCATTTATTTATTTTTTGAGAGAGAGAGAGCACTAGCAGGAGAGAAGCAGAGAGAGAGGCGGAGACGGAGAGAATCCCAAGCAGGCTCCGCACTGTCCACTCAGAGCCCTATTTAGGGCTAGATCTCATGAACCATGAGATCATGACCTGAGTCGAAATCAAGAGTCCAGCACTCAACCGACTGAGCCACCCAGGTACCCCTACTTAATTATTCTTTACCTGAGACTGTCCCTGTTCAAATTACTGTGTGGTTTCTATCTCCTGCCTGGAAATTCATTGATATATCTTTGTTTTTACAAATAGGAGTTTGGAGCGGTCAATGGTCTTGCCCAAAGTCACACAGAGTTCACCCAAGGTCTGAGTCCAAAGGACATACTCTTTCCAGTCTGCCCATTTTGACTTTGAATGCACCTCAATAAGTAAATAATGTGTAATATTTATATAATGATTGTTGCATGAATTGCATTGCAAATAAGCTCCTCTAAGAAGCCAGTAGAGGCCAATCAAATGTTAATTTCATAAACTTACTTATAAGATACACACACATTTTGAACTGTTCTGCCTTTAACAGGTTAAATTGACTCATATTCTAGCAATCAAGTTCTTCTTGTTATAATTACAGTCCATTTAAAGTTATTTTGTGAAAAGATGGCAACACTCCTTGAGGAGATTTCTGGAACATTTTTCTCATTTGTTCTAAATACAGAATGACCCCATTTAAGGCAGCCTTTACCAAACGTATCAAGTATTAAATGGGTCTCTCTACAGAGCGAATCAAAAACTAGTGCTAACACACCCCACAAAGAAAATTAACGTTATATGTTCTATTTTCCTAAAATACGTATGTAAATCTCAGGTGGTCCTATCCACTTATTTCAAATGTAAAACTGTCAGGTAAATGGCTAGAAATTAATACATTTCAAACGATAAACAGAAAGTGAGCTGTAACATACATAATTGTTTTAAGAGTTAAGGAAACAAACCTACAGCAGTAGCCAAGCCACTGCTTTCTTCCTATAAATCAATCCCAGTGACATCTACATTTAATTGCCTGCCAAACAATACAAGTATATAAAGCCTCTTAAACTTGGAGTGCCCCGGTGATGGTTAGTGAATCAGACACTAAGCATTACAGAAATGCTCTCCTACATAATTTAATCCAGCAAGTAGTTTTTACACATTGCACAGGCATTTAAATGGCTAATGCTAGGCTCTATTGTAAAAAGTGCTATTTGCCAATGGATATATTTTATATAATTCAAAGGAAATGAGCTGTCTTGTTCTTAAAGCGTCTATGGCTTATTATACTCACTGCATACTTCATTTCATAGCCAGCTATTGATTCCTAATTTTTAAAAAGGCCTGATTGCAACAAACAAGCATGCATTTTTCTTATTGATCTTAAAATCTTTTTTTTTTTTAACTCCAATGGATAACAGCATCGTGTCTATTCCCAAATATTGTACAGATGCATCCAAGTCATTAGGGACCTGTCTCAGTCTCCCATTTATAAATAAATACCTTATAGAGTCGCTACAGGATTTAAATGAACCACTAGTACAAACTCCCTATGAATTCGAGTCTACCTGAATCTAACTCTGGTCCTCTTATTATCCACACCAATACTGAAAACTATAGTGTGAAAAACAGTTGTCTGCCACTATCATAGCAACGGCAGTAAAAGAAGGAAAACAAAATGATAAGGTACCTGCAGGAACTGTCTAGGGGAGAAGATGCTCAAATTGAGATCAGTATTTATCACTTCATCTTTGGAGCTGCATGGGTCCTGAGTCCCACACTGGGGCGATGGTTCTCCAAGTGGGTGCCTGGACCAGCTGTATCACCTGGGATCCTGTTAGAAATGCAGATTCTTAGGCCCCGCCCCCAACCTACTAAATGAGAAACTCTGAGCAGGAGTCTCGTGATTTTCTGTTTTTGTTTTTAAGTGTATTTATTTATTTTGAAAGAGACAGAGACAGCATGAGTGGGAGAGGGGCAAGAAGGGGGGAGGGGAGAGAGAGAGAGGGGGAGAGAGAGAATCTCAAGCAGACTCTGCATTGCCAGCGCAGAGCCTGACATGGGCTCAAACCCATGAAAACGCAAGTTCCTGACCTAACCTGAAACCAAGAGTCTGACGCACAACCAACAGAGCCATCCAGTTGCCCCTGTAGTCTTGTGTTTTAATAAGCCAGACATCCAGGTGATTCTGGTGCCTACTAATGTCTGATAACCACTGTTCCACACCGACCTATTTAACCAGACTCTTCTGGGAGCAGCCCTGGGAAATGGCGCTTTTAAAAAATTCCCAGAATAATCTAATCATTGGCCCATTTTTAGAAAACTGCTTCAGATCAGTGGCTTCAAACAGTTTTAAGAAGGTATTATCAGTTTTGTAAAAAGGCACAACCATCCTATGTTTACCCATTTATAAATTATATAATGTAGATTATTATAGACACACACATAACTGACCTTTTCAAGTGCAAACTACAAAGTAAATATAAATTGAAGTTCAAATATTTTCTTCCATGCACCAAGGGATTGTACTATACACCTCAAAGGGTGTGGAGAAAGCCTTTTGGAGATCACTGCTCTAAATAACTCCTCTTAGTCATAAATATCTCTCAGGTGAATACGGGCAACAGAATAACACTGCTTGATCAAAGTGTTGAATTCCATGCTCTAATTTCATGCTAAGAAACCCTCAATCTATAATTTTTCTCCTAAGTGTAACTGCTCAACAAAAGCAGATATCCTAGGCAGAAAATGATCCTGGAAGTTGGTCAGAGAAACCCAGGAAATTAATAATAATAAAAAAAAACAGAATTTCATTATATGCCCAGTAGCGCTCCTGCCAGTTTAGTATGATTTACAAATCCATCTCTTGATGATTTTATTAGCACAAAATCATTGTGTGGGAAAGCCGATAAAATAAACTCCTGAATTCACCCATATGCACTACAGCCAAGCCATGTTATTCAGCTTAAAACAGTAACCAATTGTTTATTTTTACTGGATCCTGATTAACCTAAACTCAACTAAACATAGTCGCTCAATGAACATTTTTTTCTACACATCATGCTCATTGGGTAGAATCAAATTATAAGGAAAAAGTAAATATAATTTCCTATATCCTCTTGGCAAAACATCCATTCCAATTTCCTATGATTAGGAGTAATTATTCTAAAACAAAAATTGGTAACTTGTAAGACTGACTCTATTTAATTGGAATCTGAGACCCCAGATACATTAAGCCCTGGATCTGTCAACTACCTGTCCTATCTTCAGACAAGTCACAGACTGTGTGTCGCGCTCTCTGTATGACAAGGGGAGATGCAAGGCTCCCATCACGGAGCAATTAATGTGTATGATTTCAATGATGAAAATGGAAGATTGTAAGAGAGAAGTCTTCTATTTAGTTCAAGAGCCTAACTCATATGCCAATGAGCTGGAAGTGAGAAATAGCAACTGGCGCCCCCCACCCCACCCGTCAGCCGCTGTTCCTTCATTCCTCATGTCTTTCTTAGAGGGCACATGACAGTGGGTTCGGCATAATTCTTATGTCTAAAGACCTGCATTTTTTTTATACAACAGGGGTCCAAAATCCAAGGCTCTTACCAATTTGATGTTCAAGTGAGGAAACAGCATCTATTCCAGTGGCAGGGGTTAGGGAGTGGCTCTGTTGGGCTTACTGAGAAACACTACAATGGTCTTCAACTCAGAAGTTCCCTATAGAATTTTCAGGGGGAAGTTCTGACCTTCGGCAAACGCCTGAGGATTTATGTCCTACAGAAGATATGACTCTTTTGTACTATTTATTACTTATCTCCTATGCAAACAGTGCAGGTTGAACTTGGTGGGGCACGTGAAAGCGTAGTCATTGTTACAAGATGATGAACCTCAAAGAAAGCCATGGCCAAGTTTGGTGTATGCTATCTGAAACAGGAAAGACATCTCTTTGTGGATACTGCCTATGGGGGCTGATGGCACCACAAAACAGAGATTCAAGCCAAGAGCCTGAGTCACCTAGCTCTCTGCCCAATACCTTACCCCACAAACACACCTTCTCAGATGTTTTTCCTGCCATTTCCACTACTCCCACCATACCACAACTTGAGTTGCAGCTTGCAGCTCATGTCCCCACTGACCTTGACCCATCCCCTCACATTTAGACTCTGACCTGTCCCAGGATATCCCGCACATGACCAGCAAGCTGAACGTTTATAAAACAGATAGCCAAAAATGGTCTCTTCCTACTTAAAAATATTCATGGGCTTCTCATTGCCCACTGGATAATATCCAACATCCAAACGTTATCATGTGACATATGAGATTTTCTGGATTTGAACTTCATTTTTTGCCACCACTTCCCTGTAATAGTACACTCCAGTAATTCCTGACCATCTGTAGATTCACTCCGAGGACCATGCTGCCTACATGCCACATGTCTGGGAACCATCCCTGCACCTACCCCAGAGTCTGGCTGGCAGACTCCTCTTCACTTTTCAAATGTCAGCTCAGATGCTACCTCTCTTGGGTACCTGTTTCCGATTCCTTTTCACGGATAAAATCAACCACTCCTTACTATGTACCATCACTGCAAAATATGTAAGTCTTCTAGATGTCTCGATTACCCCATACGGTAACATGACTGTGGGCAAGTTTGTCGTCTAGGCTGCATCCCGAGCTCCGCGAGTCTGGGCAACGTTCTCTTCACCTCTGTATCCTCAGTCCTAGAGAAGTGCCTGTTACTCATTAAATACCTGCTGGATTTAGTGGAATTTTGTGGAGTTTTCTATAACAAAGGTAAGTACAAAAACCATTCCTGCTGTATTTTTATTGGAAAGGAACTCTGAGGAAGAAAAATACTAATGGATTCTATTCACTCAACATTCTCACTGCACTAGGGGAAGAATAAATTCTGATTCTAGAGCTCTTTCTTGCCTTTTTGATCTTACTCAAGGCGTCTCTCCTTCTCTCCCTCCTCCTTCCCTCCCTGTCAGCCCAATTTCTCTCAACTGAGGACCGATATGCCAGGCAGAGGAAAAGACGAAGGGAGAGGGGGTTAAAAAGAACTACAAGGAGGATGAAAAAGAAGCCCTTGTCCTCAGGGAAGGCAACCTGGGGGACAGGAAGTTGTTAAAAAGAAGAAATAAGAAAAATGCTATAGAGGCCAAGAGAAAGACCAAAAACTCATCCCGAGGCCTCCTGTCCCTAAATGGTCCAGATAAAAAAGAAAACCAGAGAGTCAGCAACTAGATGTGAGAATCTAAAATATCCATGGCCTGTTATTCTGAGAATCTGCATAATAAGGCTCTTATTTGGCAGACCTCAGCATAAGTCAACAAAAAGCATACGGATTTTCTGTGTGTCGTACTGGAACTCTGGTTTAATGCCTCAGTCGGTTGTTTTTGATTTTATGTTTCAAACATAAAAAGAATGCTAATGATTACATGTCATGCATCTTTCACGTTTGTGAAATGTAAAAGTAGTGAGTAAGTATTCGATATCAAACTTCAATTCGCAGGCCCTGATGAAAGGAAACTGTGAAGAATAGTTCCCTGTATAATTTTCTAAGCCAGGAAGCTACATTCTGTAAGTGAAGAGCAGTACTTATATAATGCAAAAAGTGACTATGAATCAGCTTTCCTTCCAGTCATTTTACATGACCAATTAGTTGCTAAAATATAGGAAACTAAGAATATTAACCCTTCTGAAGGTCAACACAATTGAAGCATCTTTCTTTCTGTGATTGCGTATTTACTCAGTATTCTATTTCCCTTTCGAGCAGGTATTATTTCGCTACCGACTAAAGAGAACAAGTGGTCTGAGGAAATAACCCTGGACCCGGAAGCAGAATGTCTGGGTCCCGGTCCTACCCTGGCCTATGTATGGCTTTGAGCAAGGTAACAAGCTGCCAATGTGGAGAGTCAATGGACAGAATGTAGATTAACCACCAAAAAGGCCCGAGGTAAGTCTTGACCCTATCCATTTAGAAGCAATCCTCCTCTATTCATATGTAAAACCATCTACTTTCTAGAATATTATAAGAATTAAACTTTGTATATATGCGTGTGTGTTTATATATACACAGTTGTATCATCTATTTGCCTACCTACCAACCTATCCAGTTACATACCTTACTTATTATCTGTCTAGTAAACAGGTAAATACTGGCTCCCTTTCCTTTCTGGTCCTCACTTCTGATCTATCTAAAAATAGCTCAGATAAACCAGATCATAGGGTTTTCAGTGTGCCTCTCGGAACCCTTAGACTCGCTTAGATTGCAAAGGTAAGCCTACTGTCGGCCTTCCTAAAACCCTGCTTCGACCTGATATATTCAACATTCCTTTACTTTAAATGTTGGTGTTCCATGGGCAATAAGAGACTTGTACCATAAAAAGTTAAAGTCTAACAGTATCTTATAACTTCAGATTTAGGTGATCTCTAAGGTAAGATTTCCATTCTAAGATGATACATTCTATTATTTTTCTCTCCCTTCTCTTAAATGTAATACTTCTTTATCAGGAAAATGATGGAGGTTAAAATCTGTTGGTATGTATCTAGGTATAAGGTTGGGAGGAGTCTGATCAGAATAGAAAAACCAAGAAAAATAATGCCAAATAATACAAGCAGAAAGGATAGCAGAACTCAACTTTAAAGAGAGAAGAGAAGGTTCAAGGTAGAGGTGGTGAAGAAATAAAAAGGTATGAACATTTGTATGGTGACTGGCCAGGTTCCCGGCCTAGGAAAAGCAGAGCACACAAATTCACAGGACCCGGCACTCACTATTCTCAAACCTGTGCAGGCTGGAACTGATGTGGGGTGATCACTGGTATCCAAATCAACTCCAAAAAGATCTACATCCTACATGTCAGAAGGATTTGAGAATATCTAACAGAAGTTCTTCTCAACCTGCCCCACTCCCCAGAAGCTGCTTACTCATGTCTAAATCTCAGGTCTGTATCTGAACCAAGGGGCACCTGGGTGGCTCAGTCAGTTGAGCATCCAGCTTCAGCTGGATGGTCATGTTCTCACAGCTCCTGAGTTCGAGCTGTCAGTACAGAGCCTGAAGCCTGCTTCAGATTCTGTGTCTCTCTCTCTCTGGCCCTCCCCCTCTCACACTCTGTCTCTCTCCCTCAAGAATAAACATTAAAAACATTTTTTTAAAGTTATCTGAATCAGTTTATGTGTTTTTCAAAGTTTATAAGAAAGAGGCTCAAAATCTAAAACTCTAACATAAGCTATATGGAAATGCATTCATACAACCAGTCCTGTAACCACCTCTACTCCAATAAAAACATTTATTTGGACCAAGTTCGGGCCCATGCAAATAATCCACACGTACAAATAACTAGATGTTAGATATTTCTTATTTTGATAAAGATCACTTAAGGGTTTTAAACACAGGAAAAGTCAAAGGGAAGCAGGTTCAAAAAAAGGTAATATCGAATTCAGTGACTCCACAACATGGAGAAACTACTCATTGGCATAACTGTAATATAAAAGCCAAGAGACTAGAGAACTCTTCTTTTTTAATTTATTATTATTTTTTATAAGAAGCTTGTTATAAGAAGCCACGGTCGCTGGGATTAGTTAATCAAAGCATCACTATATAGTTGGTTTTAAGCATCTGAGTGTGTAATTTTACACTTGATTAAACCTAGCCTGGATCTCCCTTTCTCATGGGATTCTCTTTCAGCAAGCTTATTGTTGGCCTTTGGCCATATTGGACACATACCTTTAACATCATCTAACCTAGCACTGGGTACCTGGTGAATTGAGAATAAACCTTTGTGGATCAATATAATATTGACTGGGCTTAAGAATTAGTAACCCCTCATAGCGGTAGAAATTTGCCTAGAGGAAACTTCACAGGCCAACTTTATCTCTGTAATGTTTAAGCCAATGATCAAATGGGGAACTCTGGACCCAAGCCGCACTGCTAAGAACAAGCCGTAGTTACCAGCGGGTTGCCCAGTCTCAGCCCTCACTGGGAAACACCTCTCTGATTAGAGTCCCCTGCCAGAGTTACTGTGTCCCATTGCAGTACTGATTTTGGCAGGATAAACAGTATACCCATTTCATCACTGGTTTAGGCAGAAATGAGGGAGTGGGCAACATTTTCAGCAGCACACCTGACTGATACAAAAGTTCTTGGGTTAGCAGTGAAAACCAAGTTGCATCAATATCCATTTTTGCTCATATGCTCCATAAATTTCAAAAAGATGTTTATCTTGGAAATGCAGATATGACTTTAACCACAGGAGAGCCAAGTGTGGCACCATTACTAATAATTCTCAATAAAGACCTTCATTATACTGAACTTTATATACTGCTAACTTCAAAATTAAAAACTAAAACCCAGGGGAAACAAGAAGATTTAATTAGGTCAGAAAAAAAATTCTTTTGAAAAAAAACCTTATTACAGATAAACTATGAAATCTCTGGATCAACCAAATACTGTATCTTCTTTAGACACTGAGATATTAACCCAAACGTAAGTCCCAATTTGCAAATTGGGTGACAAGCCTGCACTTTCCTCATGTGTTTACAGTAGGGCTCCTGAAAATACCAACTATCCCTGTGTCACAAAACATTTGTTAAGGGTTACTAATCTCTAGTATCTGTGCGATAGCATTGTTCTCATTTTGTCTAAGCTTGAGAAAAGCATAGAAGCTTTCCTCCTAGCTCAGTGATTCTTAAACGTTTGGGAGTTTATGGATCCTTTGGAGAATATGAACAGAGTTATCCATGATCTTTCCTCCAGAACAAATGTGTGTGTGTGCAAATTTATAATTCCTTGAGTTTACAAAGTTCTTAAGAACAATTCATTTACTCAAAGGGCAGTTCAATGACTACCTATATCAGAATCACCAGATAATTTCCTAAAACACAGGGCTTTAGCCCTGCCCTAGACCTATGGAAGCAATTGCTGAGGCCGAGGCTGGGGCTCTGTTTAGGTTGCTTCCCGGTGATTCCGTTGCCGGTTGAAAGCACGTCAGGTCCTCTGCTCTGGCCATTTTCCATTCCTCTCATGGAATCGACTGGTTCTGAAATGGATCCTCTCCTTGGCACTCACTTACCTCTCTCCTGAGGAGCCCGGCCTGTCATCTCCACCGGACCAAAGGGCATCTCCCCCTGCATTCTCACCCGCTCTGCACGCTCTGCTCACAACCAACCCCGCTTCCCTGCACACCAGGCTCCTGGGCTCTTGTGTACATCTACCATCCACCTCCCAGCCAACTTCCCAGAAAACTCTGGCTCACTTGTCCGTTAAGACCCATTGCCACAGAATGGACTAGGTCTCCTCTCTGTTCATGTGTTATCGGCTCATAATTCTCCCATGAATGAGATCAGCCCTCTTCCTGCTCTGTATGAGGTTCAGTGGTCTCACAAACTACATGGTGAGCACCCCAGCCCTGATGCAGAAGCGGTGCCTGGCCATCCAGGGTGCCTGCTCCTTAGCTACTTTAGTATCTGACTTACACTGCTACACCTGAGTCATATCCAAGGGCAATGCTGAAAAGACACTGGAGATCCTCCAAAGTGTTATGCAGTAAGGATAATGAGGTGGAGGGGGGGGGGATTGCCTAATTTACCAAAGGCCCTCCAGTCACCATCCAGTAAGTCTGAACCCACACAAGGGCACTGGTCAATGCAGTAACAGATGCCAAAAAATAGGGTCCCAGTCCTCAACTCTGGTCTACTTAGCAACACAGGACACATGTAACCAACTCTAGTTCAGCCCTGTGATGAGGACACGTGGTCCCGGAGATTACTAAGAGTCTATTTCAGATTAGGAACAACAACAAGGGTGAATTTACAGTGGAGAAGGCATTTCAGGTATGGCTGGAAAGACTGGTCAAGTTTTGAGGGGGCAGAGAGACTCGAGAGAGCATAAACACAAAGGGGAGAAGGGGAGAAACTTATACATCAAGAAGGCATGGAATCAAAGCTCATTTCCCCACGAATAATATGAAGAGGCGCAGAATTAGGCTGCAAAGGCAAACCAGAGCAGGATAGTGCCAGGAAGGAGAGGACTACATTGTCGCATTCATGATCCCACATGGTCACCCACAGCAGCCTGGTGACAAAGGAGGGCAAAAGAGGCATTGCGTCTTACAGACAAGGGAGGAGGTCAGAATACTGATCTGACTTGCTTACAGTGAAGAAGTGGATACTGGCAGAGGGGGAGTCTGACCTTTGGGTTCCCAACCCTTAAGACGAAGGCTTTCCTTCCAATCAAATTGTTATACCAATTACAGTAAAACGAATATTCCATACATGCTCCTTCCACATTTACTACGTAAGTAAATTGCATCTTTACTAAAACGGACACGTTGGATGTCATCCTTGAATTTTATCCCCAAACAGCATTGACATCTTAACACGCTGAAGATCCTTTACATGCTTATTAAATAAAGATTTGATGGCAACAATAGCAAGTTAATTAAGGGAAGGCAAAGAGAGGTGAGATTTATTTCCTCAAGTAGATACCAGACAAAATTCACTCCTACCATCAACTACCGATAATTCTGCCGAACAAATCGATCCTTTACAAACGGAGGGGTGTTAAGCAGGAGTGCTTAGAGAAGCAATACACTGAGGCAGGCATGTTTACAGCAAAATGCAGGGACACACAAAATTAACTGCTTGTTTGCTTTTCCATTTACATCAGAAACTTGACCTTACAAGTAAAGCAGCCACAATGAACCATCGTGAAAGCTCAGACACTGAAGCAGGGTGCTGAGAGATCAAATCTCCCTTCAAAATTGAAAAGAAATGCTAATGCAGTCCACCTCAGAAGTACTGTACCAGAAAGGAAATTAATATTGAAACTGGAACACCATCTACTGTTCCACCCAGGAGGAAGAAAACAATGAATGGTGTTCGGTCAAAAAGTACAAGGAAATACAGGGGTCTGATAGCAACAGAGGAAATGAAGACGGACCTTACAAAGAATCCAAAATGGAACAAAGCTGTCTAAATGAAACTCCAGGGGGAGGGCAAGGCCTGTATTGAAAAGGCTATGATCAGAGCTAAATTCCATGTTCTTGAAACTCCTGCCTTACCCCTTACTCTTGCCTCCCACATAGAAAGCAGCAGACAATTGGAAAGGAACTACAAAATAAAAAAAAATTAATATATATATATACATATATATATGTAGAAGAGCACAAACATAATTAATTGCATCACATCATTTTTTGAAGGCAGGACTTTCTATATAAAAGGTCTGGTCACACAGTGGACCAACACTATTTAAGAAAACAAAGAAATGAGGG
Source organism: Paguma larvata (assembly GCA_030068075.1). Lineage (NCBI taxonomy): Eukaryota > Metazoa > Chordata > Mammalia > Carnivora > Viverridae > Paguma > Paguma larvata. The sequence goes on along the minus strand of CM057835.1, from coordinate 55,517,024 downwards.
CAGATTGTTCTCATCTCATTTTATTTCCACTCAGTTTAAAAGCCAAGTGACACACAAGGCACGAAAGTCGTGCACTGTCTTCAAATACTATTTCTGCTTTGGACCCAAATGCAATTAGCTACTAAGCATCGCAGTTACTCCTCCATGTGGACCAGACACGTTCCTCCCCTCGCTGTAGCGGGCAGAAGATCCGTTTGCATGCCCTAAAAGAGTATGTTGCCATTTCCTTATTTCTCTCCTCCTTTCTGGTCTTCCTTCTCACTCTGAAAGGAGCCACGTGGACTGAACAGACTAAAACATCCAACTCCTCAAAGGACCTACCGGAGGAAAACCACACTTGTTTCCTTCTTTGGCTAAGTTCTCTGATGTTCGGCCACAATTTCCCATTCTCACCACTAATAGACCCACCTTGGCTCCTTTTGCCTGGTCCTTTTATCATCAGGCCAATCTCGGCTTGGCCGTGTTTTTGCTGATCATTCTGTTTTTATTATTATTATTATTATTATTATTATTACTATTACTATTATTTGTTTGCTTGTTTGTTTGTTTATGAGAGAAAACACATGCAGGGAAGGGGCAGAGAGAGAAGGAGACACAGAATCCAAAGCAGGCTCCAGGCTCCGAGCTGTCAGCACAGAGCCTGACACAGAGCTCAAATTCATGAAGTGTGACATGACCTGAGCCGAAGTCAGATGCTCAACGGACTGAGCCACCCAGATGCCCCCTGATCATTCTACCCCTCCCATAGTGGGGACGTGTCCCTCTACTACATTAGTTGTTTGATTTGTCCGATGATTGTGTTCAGATTCTTGGCTCCAAATATCACAAACCCTGATTAATCAAAATAGAAGAGCAATTCATTAGAAGGGTAAATAATAAATGGTAGATGGAAGAAACATGCTTTTGCAGGGACTTATGGAGGAGAGGGAAAGAGAAAGAGAGAGAGAGAGAGAGAGAGAGAGAGGGAGGGAGAGGGAGAAAGAGAGAAAGAGAGAGAGAGGCAGAGAATACTCAGGTCTGCTCAGGAATACTGGACTCTCATGTTACTCTGTGCTCTGCAAAAGCCACACAGTGAATCATTACTCACTGATCCCACCAGTCATTGCCTTAAAGTTCACTTTTCCTGCATTTAAGCTCCTCACTAGCTGCCTGTGGTCACTGAACCACATTCCAGCTACTAGGGAGAAGACAGACGGACTCCCGATCTCCCTCTGGCCCCTTCACAGGGAGGTGGGTCCTGCATCCCGCTTGTCCAGGGATCCCCCCAACCATTGCTATGTACCCTTGCTGCATATCTCTCAAGAGAACAGATTGTGAAGAGAATAAAGCAGCACTGCTATAAAGATGCTAGTACAAGTAGTGCAACTGCCAGTCCAATTAAAGGACTTGTTACCTCGTTTCCAAGTGGCACAACTGCCTAGCAATTTATTCTAGGTGATGTGGAAGGGAGCCTGACATCTCAATAGTGAGAGAAAATGAAGACAGTGAAGGGAGGTAACATCTTGGGAGCCAGAAGTCTAGCCTATGCTAAATGATGCTTGTGTCTATTTGTTTACTATTTACACATATCTTCACTCAAATATTTGCTTGGACTACGTGTCCGTATTTGTTTTAGATTCAAGCAACTCTAAGATGACAATTCATATTCTATGAAATTCTTTATAAAATAAAAACACATAGAATGGAGGGTGACTGTACAGGGCCCTCTTTACACTGCTCCATGCGAGATCCAGCACAGAGCTACACACTTTAGGATCCTTAATAATCCTTTGTTGATGACGGAACCTATGAGGTGCACGATGAAAAGGGAAGAAAAGAAACAGAAAACTAAAATACAACTATACAACACAGGTTAACATTCAAAATGTCAACTAATCTATATTCAACAAGAAGTTCTAAAGCATTTTCACACACTTGAAATACAAGCTTGTCATTTTGAAAAATAAAAAAGAATAAAAAGGAATACTGCACCATTAAAGATGTATTGGGCAGAATTACAGCACACGCGTGAACAGTTATGTTAGCGATGCCAAAATGAAACAGAAGGAGATGGGCCAAAGAGGAGAAGGGGGGAAAAAGGTGAGTGAAGCCAAAAATCCAACAGTGTAATGGGTCCCGAAATGAAATAGTATGCACACAGCCAAAAAGAAAATAGAGTTATAAATTAAGCCAAACAGAAAATGGTATGATTCCACCAAAAACATTAGCAAAGAGGGCCAAAACCAAATGATAGGAACAAGAATCAAAATGGCATTTTAAAGAGAAGCAAATTTAACCATTTGAAACTTCTCGAAGGTAGTATGGCAAAGCTACTCTGCAGTCATATATGAAATAACTCATTTTATTGATTCAAACCCTGGTTATATTATATATACGGAATGAGAAGAAAATCTGATACTTAACTGATCGCCTACTATGTAGGAGTTACTTATCATACCATACATAGTAGTAGTATTCGTACTCAACAATCTTACCAGGAATTATTGTTCTCATGTAACGGATGAGCAAACTACAGCTTGCAGAGATAAGTTTCTTGAGATTATATAAGCAAGTTAACAGTAACTAGCATCAAATCAAGATGTGCCTGTCTTCAAAACTTATCCACCTCAATTTCTTTTTCCTTTCACAAACACTAGATGGGATACAGAGATCACTGGTTACCACTCAATAGATGTTTTACAAAATTACTAATATTTCCAAACAATTTCAATCAAATTTATATATCTAGAAAAATATCTGTATCTCCTTCCAAACTGGCTTAAGTATTCTACTAAACCAAAGATTTGTAAACTGTTCTTCTTTGTCTTGTTCATCATAACATTTAATCTACCTTCCCCAATTAGTAGTCCCCTAAACGACTTTTTCCTATTTACTTATTTATTTATTTTTGGAGAGACCGAGAACACAAACAGGGGAGAGGGTATAGGGAGAGAGGGAGAGAGAGGGAGAGAGAGGGAGAGAGAGGGAGAGAGAGAAGGAGAGAGAAAGAGAGAGAAAAAGTGAATGAATCCCAATCAGGCTCCACAGCCCAACGTAGGGCTCGATCTCAGTTCCTGGGATCATGACCTGACTCAAAATCAAGAGTCAGACGCTCAACTGACTAAGCCACCCAGGCGCCCCATGACTTTTTTCCTTTAAAGAGCAGTTAGAAATTTAAGAATATTTACCAAAAAAAAAAAAAAAAGCAAAATAGATTTTAAGCCAAGAGCATCCATCAAAGTAACTAATGAACTTAGAAAACACATTCTTTGCCAAGTGGCCACAACTAAGAAACCAAAAGAAATCTGAGCTGTGCATAGGTAGTTTTCTTGAGTACTGTTTCCATGGCTCACAAGTTCATGTCCAACATTAATAAATCCTAAAATCAACCATTACTTTCATGTTTCTCATGAAACATGAAAGTTTCGTGATTTGTAGAAATCACAAATGTTTTTTTTAAAGAAATATTCATGGCCTATCATATGTACTTTCCTAGAATGTGTCATAGTCCTAGCACAAGTGGCGTTCAAAATCATACCACAAATATTACAAGACCTAGAAAATACAAAAATGCATTCAGCAGAGTTCAACTGCATTTATTAACTTAGGCAGGGAACTTGGCTAATCCTTACAAGACGAGATTTTCAATAAGAGTCGAAACCAAAAACACTGAATTCATTTGATTATAAATATATATGTGTGTATGAGTTGGAGGGGGAACTGTAGGGAAGAAAATAATCAAAAAAAAAAAAAAAAAAAAAAGGTACTATTAGGCTTGGTAAATACCAGATGGAAAAGTCATTCATTCAACAAACACGCGCAGGCCCCCAGTATGTGCTGGGCTGTGCACACTGCGATATGGTGGTAAATACAATGGAGGCAGTATCTGCCCTACGGAGCTCAACGATTAATATCAAGAATCTACCGCCTAGTGAGCAAGACTGGTCTTTTCTTTAAAAAGGTCTCTCTGTTTGAGAGATTCGTGATCCTGTGAAGAAACAAAATAAAACAGAGGTGAAGCTCTGGGCAAAGGCCAGTCCATACCGAATGAGTTCAGAGAAGGGATAGAACACCACCTCCCTCCTGATTCTTCCCCTCAGGAAGCAGCCAGAGTGGCTGCGATGGTTTATTTTGTGTCAACTTGTCTGGATCATGAGGCACCCAGATATTTGGCTAAACGTTATAGCTGGGTACATCCGTGATCGTGTCTGCAGTAGAAACTGGCATTTGAATCAGAAGACTGAGTAAAGTGAATGGCTTTCCCCAAGGTGGGTGGACGTCGTCCAATCCATTGAGGGCCTGAATAGAACAAAAAGGTGGAGGAAGGGAAAACTGCAAGAGCTGAAATATCAGCCTTCTCCTGCCCTTGGACTGAGACTTACACCATTTGCCCTCCGGTACTCAGGACTACACCACCAATTCCCCTGGGTCTCCAGCTGGTTGATGACAGACCATGGGATGTGTCAGCCTCCATAATCGTGTGAGCCAATTCCATATAATAAATTGCCATATATAGTCAGAGTTCTCCAGAAAAACGGAACCAACAGGATACATACATATTGGATCAGTAAGTTAGCTGAGGACAGACTGATACTGGCCTTGACCACCGGGCATCCTGCCTTCCTCACATCATAACACACACAGAAAACAAGTATGTATACATCTCACTAGGGTAGAAGGACAATCTCTGTCCTTCTGGGAGGAAAGTTACACCCAGAGCCCATCTGGGGCATAAAGACTGGCAAGCTCTGCTCCGCCGTAAGAACCAAGAAGAAACTATCTTGGTTCCTATCCCAAGGGGACTTGCTTCCACCTTGATCACTTCTGGCCTTAATGCTTATCCCTGGACACTGAAACGCTCAGTTATGCTGGGAGTTCAGTTGGAGTTCAGTTTTATTGAGAGCTGAGACTGTGGAGGAGGTAATTCTAAGTGGACATGCACTTGTCCAAAAATGAAGAAGTCAGATTGCAATAAACTGGTCATTCAATGGCACACACTTTATCCAGATCTGTGGAGAAGAGAACTGTTCCAGAAGTGACCAAGAGGTGGGCAGGATAAAATGAGGGTGTGGCACAGCTGAGGTAAGAATGTCGGGTGTTAGGGTACTGGAGGGGCCTACATGTCAAACAGAGAAGTTGTATTTGCTGTAATGGCCAGTAATGAGAAATTATGGACACCTGAGTGACAAATAGTACTCCATCAGGAGCTGCACCGTATGAACCAGAACAAAAGAGAGACTAGCAGTTTCAATGAGCACATAGGCGGTTTCAAAATGAGGAGAAACAGTTAAATCCACCAAGTATTCGGAGTTAGATTTGGCATATACAAGATGGCGCGTTAAAAAACAGCCTGTACCAAGCACATTTCACTAAGAGGCTTTGAAATCATTTGAATGCTCTTTTTTTTTTACCCCCACAAAAAAAGCAAACCAACAGGAGTGCTTGGGTTGCTCAGCCAGGTAAGGGTCCAACTCTGGATTTCAGCTCAGGTCATGATCTCATGGTTCCTGAGTTCAAGCCCCGCACTGGTGTAGAACCTGCTTGAGATTCTCTCCCCCTCAGTCTCTCTCTGCCCCTCCTCTCCTCATTCTCTCTCTCTCTCTCTCAATAAATAAATATTTAAAAAAATTAAAAAAAAAAATTTAAAAGTGAACAAAAGATATAAATTTAAATTTACCTCATCAGAACTAAACTCATCCTCATGGTATTTCCTTTTACAGTTATTAAAATGATAACAGTGAAAAATATCCTTTGGTCACAAAACTATCCTGTAATTCCAATTTTCTTAGCAAAACCTAGAAAGAGATTATGTATTGGGGGATTTATGTGGAAACCCTTATCAAGTCGAATACCAGGTCTTAAAAGCTAAAGTGAATACGAACCTTGCTTAAGAAGTCAAAAAAGCAGCAGTTAACCGACATTAATTGACATTATAACACCAGATACCAGACTTCTTAAGCCATCTGCAAACACAGGCTCTTATCCGACTTGCTTTAAATGAAATTTTTCAATGCTTGACAAAGCACAGACAGATCTGGCCCCACCAGGCAAACAACTTCACTTAAAAACAGGATCGTTTAACCTTAGGGATTTCTGCAAAGGTTTTCATGTTTGTGGTTGTTGTTCTTGTTGTTGCTGTTGTTAATATCCCTAACATGGAGACTGAGAATATGTATCTTCTGTGCTTTACAAACCACAAAGCACGAGCTTCAGGTAAATCATCATTAAAGTAAGTGACTCCCCCAGCAAGCCGCATCTTCCCGCCTGTGACCCTGTAAGCACAAACCATATGCCAGCCCATTACGACAGCTCAGGCTATTAGGAGCAAATGGGGTCAGACTGTAATTACACTTAAATAGGGCTCCAAGTCCTACTGCAGGCAAGACATGCATTTCCCACACAGTTCCAAGGAATTTTCTTCAGACACACCCATAATCTCAGTTAAAATAAAAATATTATTGGCTTACATCTCTGGATATTCCAAAGTATACAAGGAGACCAGGCAGGTTGTGGATTGTAGGGAGAAATGCAATTAATGAGCAATTACTATTTAAAGACCAAATCCCTGTCAAAACAGCTTGACAAAAAAAATGGCGGTTTTTAACACACACAGCTTGCAGTGGTGCTGCCAACAAAAACAGTGGGAGGTGATCCTGCCAGCTAACATGGTGCTCTAGTGGGGGCAGAGGAGAGAAGAACCATTCTGCCCCCTCCCGTGGACCCCCTTCGAACAGCGGTTCACGTGGCCACATCCCAGTCCTATTCCTAAAGGGTTTCCTGGTTCTTAACAAGGCCATCTGGGCTGGTACCTCCAAAGGCAAACATTACAGCAGCTAGTGGACCTTCAAAGCATGTCACGCGAAGTAAGATTGCTCCTCAGATGCAAGCGGTCTCACCCTGAGCAAACTTAAACCACTTAGTCTGTAATCAGGAAACATCAACTGAGGAATTCTAAAATTATCCTAGAGTGAAATACGGGCAAATTGCTTTACACTTTTTACCGAACAGAAATTTCCAAGACGTCTCATCAATGTTGGAGGTTAATTCCGATAGGGGAGGGAAGAAAGGGGCTTTCCTTAACGGCACTCTCTCCAATCAAGAGAACAGAAGGCTAGGGGTCTCTAAGCCAAGAACTCTGCCTCTTGTTTGGAAGCTGGTTCATTTTAATCGTGACAGCAAGAATTCAGGGTGGCATAAAATATTAAGCTATCACCATCACTAATGATGGTGGGAAGCCATACTCAGCTTTTGCCTCCTTGTATCAATTAGGATTTGATTAATCAAAAAGGGCAGGAAATCCAAATGGCAGTGGGTTAAACAGGACCCCAGAATATTTCTTTCCCAAACAGATGAAGTCTTTGTAAGTGGCCTGGGGCTGATATGGAAACTGTGCTCCATGATGTCCCCAGAGACCTGAATCCCCTCAGCCTGTGGTTTCCCAGTCTGAAGGGGTAGTCTTGATCCTCACTATGGAGACAAGGCTCCATCCAGCACATTCACAGTCCATGAAAGAGGATGGAGGAGGGGAGATAAGGGCACTTCCCTCCCCTAAAGACAACTAAGGGGAATTTGTGCACAATATTTCCACACGTAGCCACTGTGTGGAGCAGGGCTGTTCGATTCAGAACTACTAGCCACAGGTGACTATTTCAATTGAGGGTTCATACCTGTAAGAGACCTTGGAGTCACAGAGGTCTTCATGATCTTCTCTCTGTCCCCTGAATATGCATATACAGCCCCTGACACGTTTCTGCCTCCCTCCCACCCCTTGCTAGAGGCAAGCTCTCCATGGAAATAGTCATCAGATATTCACCAGAAATGTGGGAAGGGAGCCTCGCACTATAGTCAAGGCTGTAATGGGATGAAAAGGCAGAAGGAAGAGGTGTTCTCGGTATCCCAAATTGGAAGTCGGCACACTGAATTATGCCCTCACTTTTGAAGGCTGTCAGCACAGAATACAGAACTCTAGATTGGCAGAATTATTTCAGAAATTCAAAAATATGTCACTGTCTTCTAGATGCCATTGTTTCTGTGGAGAAATCAACTCAAATTCTGATACTTGCTTCTTTGAAGATCTTAAGTCTTTCCTCCTCTGGCTGCTTCTAGCATTTTCTCTTTGTCTTTGATTTTCAGCAATTTGACCCTGATGTCCCTAGATATAGTGTCCCTTGTGTTTATCTTGTTGAGGTCTGTAATTTCCGCAAATCTTTACCAGATCTCTTTTACCAATTTTGGAAATTCCCAGGCACCATCTCTTCAGACATTGCTTCTATTCCATCCTTCTTTCTGCTTTTCCTGTGTTTCTACTACCATTTAAGTTATATGTATCGCCCATGTCCATATGTCTCTTAGGTTCTTTTCTGTTTCTTTTATCTTTTGTCTCTCCTTTCATCAGTCTCACTATTTTATTCTGTATTTTAACTACTTTTCCCTTCATGTATTTTACTCTACTGAGTTTTTAATTTTAGTTATTATACTTTTCAACTTTAGAATTCTGTGTAGCTGATGTCAAAATTCTCAAACTTATCTTTTAATGCTTTTTTTAAAATATAATTTATTGTCAAACTGGTTTCCATACAACACCCAGTGCTCATCCCAGTAAGTGCCCTACTCAATGCCCATCACCCACTTTCCCCTCTCCCTCATCCCCCATCAATCCTCCATTTGTTCTCAGTATTTAAGAGCCTCTTATGTGTGGTTTATATATACAATGGAATACTACTTGGCAATGATGAAGAATGAAATCTTGCCATTTGAAGCAACATGGATGGAACTGGAGGGTATTATGCTAAGTGAAATAAGTCAGTCAGGAAAAGACAGATACCATATGTTTTCATTCATATATGGATCTTGAGAATCTTTTAATTCCTCTAACATATTAAATCATAGTTATTTTAAAGCACATATATCTCAACTCCTATTTTGATTTGAGATATCCTGTAGATCTCTTTCTATTGTCTTTATTTTCTCTTGGTTTTTGGTCATAAGTTTGCATCTCTTCATATGTCTGGTTATTTCAGATGGGCTTCTGACAGGCAGATGGGTTTGGGGTAATAGTCATTCCGACTACCATAACCTAATCAAAGATCAGGATGATTTGAGTTGGGGGCACCTGGGTGGCTCAGTTGGTTAAGTGTCCGACTTTGGCTCAGGTCATGATCTCTGTCTCTCTCAAAAATAAACAAACATTAAAAAATTAAAATAAAAAGATTTTGAGCTGGTCTACTTCCTACTCACCCTAACACCTAGGAGGTGGCCTCTGGGATCTCAAAGGCTGGTGTATTTACCTTCTCCTTGGCAGGCCCTAAATTTCAATCTAGTTGCCCTCTCCCCAACCCTGTCAGCTCCTGTAAGCTATATACTTTAATATCTATTGTCAATTACGAAAGCACAGGCTGAGAGGCTGTGACACTCTGTCTTGAGGAAAAAAGTGGCCCTAAATGCTGGGCTCACATATCTGGGACTCCTGGATCATACAACTGCACTTTAGCAGCCCTTCGCTAATGCCAAAACGATAGCTATATATATAGTCCAGTTGTCTACTTGTTCTCAGCAAAAGGACTAGTCTAAAACAACTTCGTTCTATTGCCACTAACTTATGGGCTGATAAACTTTTATTTTCATCCTTACAACAACTATAAGAAGTACTACTTATGATCCACGTTTTCTATCAGAGAAGATGAATGTTTAAACAGTTTTGATAATTTACCCAGGTTCATCAGCTACCAAAAGACTAAGTCAGAATTTGAGCCCAATTCAGTAGAACTTTAAAGCTCAGTCTCTTCACCATTATTTACTGTACTTTTCTGATTTGATCCTTAATACGATCTAAGCGATAAAGAAATTAAGAAAATGGCATGCTGGGGTTCTGAGTGAGTATTCCGACTTCAAAATCCCACCCTCCTGATGGTATTTCTACTAGAGTTCAGAATCTAAATACACTGGGTTTTGGTTTTTTCCTATGACAAAATAAATTTAAACTTCAAACAAATGACATTTTGAGAGACCATCACATTTCAGTTGAAACGAAGGTATTGTCTATGCTCATAGCTATCCTCAAAGTTTCTCTGGGAAAATGTTGAGAGGGTGGCCAGTATCGGTCCATTTTTTAGACGAATAAACTGAAGACTACAAAGATAAAGACCCTGGCTATTGGTTCATTTATTCATTCAAAAAATATTGATCTATTACCTACTACATACCAGGCACAGTTCTAGACCCTTGGGATATTTTTTAATAGGTGAAACAAAGTAGAAACATAAACATCACAAATAAGCCAACTATACAGATCTAAGTTCTATGCGAGGAAATAGAGCTGTGTAAAAGGGCTGAGGGAACAGGACAAGGAAGAGAGAGCAGACCACAGGACTTCACTTTTACATAAGACTTTCCAAAATACAGTTGATAATCACTCCACCTCACTCCCCTTCTAGTCATCATAAGGATATGCTTTACAGACTAATTGAGGCTTTTTCTCACCTGCAAATTCGGTTTCCTGCCACCTTTAAATGCTTCAAACAAAAACCTCAGCACTCAGGACTACCACTTACAGGAAAACAAATAGACTAATGATTCCTTTGCAACAGAATGCAGTATCCTCCACACTGTGGTCTTTATGAGCCCAAAATATGCAGAGAAATGTGGTCTGACTTTTTCAAACCTGATTTAACTTCGTTTTTTACAAAACCTTTTAAAGAAGCTCTACTGAGTAATTCTTGAAAATATATAGTCTAGCTTAGGCTTTAAAAAGGATTTCCTCAGTCAATCTAAATAACATAAATCCAAGTGTGATGCTTTCCTCCTAATTGCAGAAAAATCTAAGTCAGAAGCCCGATTTCATGGTAATCATTGCCATTTGTTTGATGAATTTTACAGTTATTTCGGAATACTCACGAAGCCTCTCAGATAAGAACACACTAAGCCTGGAATAAGGGCTATTGAATAATGTATTCCTGCTTTTATGTAAACAAAAGTACATTAATTTTGAGAGCTTCTATGGATATTGTTAATCCACAACTTAAAAGAACCTAGGTTTCTATATAAACCAGTTTACAAACCAAAACGTATATAATAATTTATACTACATATAAATTCTCCTTTTTTGATGTCCAAAATATTTAAGGGAAAATTCGCTGCCGTTAGCCACCTGCACATTTAATCCTACAGGGTAAAGCCCTGTCCACCTCCTAAATAAGGCAGGAGGTCTGTTTGTCTAGTTCATTTAAATACTGGATTTTAGCCAGCCTTTCCCTTTTTATTTTATGAATATAATATTCTTCAAAATTCATTGTGTAATTGTCTCTATTTCTACCACTCTGGTACTCACAGCAATCACTCGGTAAATATTTAGGAACAAATTGACAACTCACCAACATTAGTTAGACAGAAAAATTTCTTAGACTGCTGTCAAAGATTCCATTTAAAAATGCAGTGGAGGAGGGGCGCCTGGGTGGCTCAGTCGGTTAAGCGGCCGACTTCGGCTCAGGTCATGACCTCATGGTCTGTGAGTTCGAGCCCCGCGTCGGGCTCTGTGCTGACAGCTCGGAGCCTGGAGCCTGCTTCAGATTCTGTGTCTCCCTCTCTCTCTCTGCTCCTCCCCTGCTCATGCTCTGTCTCCCTCAGAAATAAATAAACATTAAAAAAAAATTTAAAAATAAAAATGCAGTGGAGGAGCACCAGGGGGCTCAGTCAGTTGAGCTTCTGATTCTCCATTTCGGCCTAGGTCACGATTCCAGCATAGTGGGATTGAGTCCTGTGTCAGGCTCCATGCTAAGCAGGGAGCCTGCTTAAGATTCTCTCACTCTTGCTCTATCACTCTCCCCTGCCCCTCTCCCTCAAGTCACAGTCTCTCTCTAAAATAAAATAAAAAATAAAAAATAAATAAAAATGCAATGGAGCTAAGTATAGGAATATTAACAGTCGTTTGTTTATATAGCATGACGCATTGCACCAAACCATTTTTTACATTCATTATTCCATGACATCTTCACAATAGTGTATTATGTGTGATAAGACAGGTATTACAATTCCCATCGTTGTAGGTGATAAAAATTAGGCCAGAAAAACTTAAGTGGCAATTAGTGGTGACACAGGTGGTAATACTGAATTGGATATTGGGACTCTTTTCCTTTCTGCTCTGAACAGCTTAAGAACTACGCACTGGACTCTCATCATTCCAACCTAGATTTTAATGCTTACGGTGAAGGGACATGTTGGTTAACATTTTTGCCCCCCTCTTTTCTCATCGGTCAAATGGGAATATGGTCACTGGTTTCACCACATTGTCTTCAGAATGATGTCAGAAAAACCACATATAGCAATGTGACTCATACCCAGGTTATAAGAAAATACTCTCCTATATAAATCTGTGCAACTCAATTTCTAAATTCTTTTCATGTTTATTCATTTTTTAGAGACAGAGAGAGACAAAGGGTAAGTGGGAGAGGGACAGAGAGAGGGGAGACACAGAATCTCAAGTAGGCTCCAGGCTGTCAGTACAGAGCCCAATGCAGGGTTCGAACTCACAAACTGTGAGATCATCACCTGAGCTGAAGTCAGATGCCCAACCAACTGAGCCACCCAGGCACCTAATATGCAAATTAATTTCTAATATTCAGGTTAAATGTCTACTTTTAGCAGAAATTATTAACAATTTTATAATTTTAAGCTTACCATAATCTATCTCTGCTTATTTTTTACACTTCCATCCTATAGAATTCAATTATGCCTCAGAGTCTTGTTCGGTGTCTGAACTCTGATCTGCTACACAGAATCCCAGGGTCTCCTTCAAACCAAAGCAGCTCTTTATTTTTTTAATAGTTATTTTTTAAATTCGTATATAATTAACATGCAGTGTTCTATTAGTTTCAGGTGTACAATATAATGATTCAACAATTCTATACATTACTCAGTGCTCATCATGATATGTGTACTCTTAATCCCCATCCCACCCCTTCCCTCTGGTAGCCATCTGTTTGTTCTCTATATTTGAGTCTGTTTTCCAAAGCAGTTCTTTAAAAAGATCGAACTTAGTTTCTCAACTATACATCTTTTTATCCATCTAATCTCCTAAAGTAGTATCTTAAATAGAAATGATGAGCAGACAGTTGGGGGAATGGACGTGAAAGAGGACTTCAAGTACCTCCATTTGGACCTCAGCCTGTACTTTCGAACCGATTAAGTTCCTCTTAACTCAGCAAAGACCTTGTGGACAAACATCCCCTGATGGGAACCTATACCCACCCCTCCTGCAATAGGGGTTGCCCTGAGCCAGCAGACCCCAAATAACTGACCTCAAGACAATGACAGATTTGGCTAACCTTCACTCCCTACCTGTCTGTGCCCACCCACCTCTGTCCACACTTCACTTATATAAACCTGGAAGTACTTTCGGCACTCTGGAGACAATCTTTGAGATGCTAGTCTGCTGTCTTCCTGGTGTTGGCCTCACTGAAATAAACTCCTTGCTTGTTCTACCACCACTCATTTCTCTGCCTTTGGATTTTGTCAGCAGCAAGTAGCTGAAACTTGGGCTGTTTGGAACCCCAGAGTCAGGTGCTCTTGCACCCCTGTGCCCCGGCTACGGATGAATGATGAATGGAAAGACACATCGCTGGATAGGAAAAATCCAGGGACTCAACTATTTCACACAATCAGTGGGAAATCCCAGGACCCTATGCACCACATAAGAAAATAAATTAAAAGCCCATTTTTACATCCATTTACCCATAATTCTGCATTATTATTTTTTAAAGTTGTTAGAAATAACCAACATATTTCTCACTCATTGCAACTTAAATTCTGCCATTCTGAATGTCTATAATGCTTTAAAAATGGACAGATGAAAACTGTATGTAGGATTCACGCTGTGCGATCTCACATATCACCTTCTTCCAGAAACTTCCAAGTTTATATCACCTTTAGTTCTAGATATTTGAAGACATCCATCCATCACTTCCCCACAGACCCGTATCTGGTCTTCCTTCAAACTCTAGGAAAACTACAGCGGGGAATAATGTGTTAATGACATAAGTCATCAGGCTCTAAAAGATGTCATGTTTTTTATAGAACTGGGAGGAATAGAAGGTGGCACATCAGAATAACAATAGCTCTTGACAAATGGGTGCACAGCCATTCCAGTAAACAGGAACTTCCCTGCAGGAAAACTTCCTCCCCTGGGATCTGTAATTTGGCTGTTGCCTTTGAGAACTGATGAAAGCAATTACAGGACAGAGATGCTGATTTCCCCTGCATCTGTTCAGGCGAAGCCAGGGATAAGGTTTCATTTATATTAAAGGAATTCACGGTTTCTTTCAAAATAGAGCCCTGAAAGATGAAGCCAATCTCATCAGAGGCACAGGCACCTTAGTGAGATGAAAACGCCTAAAGATTCAGTTTCCCAGGCCTTAAAGGTCAAGCCACTTATTAAGAGTTATAACATTTTGGTCAAAAATGACCACCTTGAGCGCTTCCCAGAAGCCATACAGGAAACACAGAGCCATTTCTGTGTGTTTTCATTAACTGCCAATATTAGTGACCGACAAATATAATGTTTTATTAAAAAGCACAAAGGAAATGGTGCATAACAGAATTAATTTCTTGTTGTCAGTGTTTTAAATGCTCTCCTGTGAGAGACCTGGCTCCGTGGCACTGACAAAGGTTCGCTTTGGAGTAAGGCAGGCATGGCAGCAGGTAGAATGGGCTCTCCCCATCTTCAGTAAAACCGATGCCACCCCTGGGCTGCAGAGCACATGGCTGTCCACCTTCCTGTAGCCTGAGTACAGCCAAAATGTGAAGGTATGCGCTCTTGGGAGTCATGCCCACTGAACACCTCCTGTACGCAAAAGACATTCACTGAACACCTACTACACAGCCACTGCTAGGCTAAGAGCTTTTCATGAAGTATCTCATTTTGTATTCAAGACAACACAACGCATCGAATATATTATGATTATTTGCATTTGCCAAAGAAGAAAGTGAAGCTAAGAGAGGTTAGCACCTTGCTTCAGGTCACAAAGCCAGGTAGTTCAATACCAGTCTACATTCTTCCCAATAACCCACGCTGCTTCCTCTGCAATCCCAGTAAAAACAAGGATGGCGTAGACATGATACTTCATGCCTGGAGCTGAGGGTAGGGTGGAGAAAACCATCCAAAGCCCTTAGAGACTTGAGAGCAACCCTGTTTCTATTGAACCTACTCTGATGATGGAGATATTCAAAACTGTCCGACATTGGATCCACCAGCCACATGTGGCTAGGGAGCACTTGAAAAGTGGCTAGCATCACTCAGGAAGTGAATTTTTTTTACTTTTTTTAATGTTTTATTTATTTTTGAGAGAGACGGAATACAAGCAGGGGAGGGGCAGACAGAAAGGGAAACAGAATCCACAAAGCAGACTCCAGGTTCTGAGCTGTCAGCACGGAGGGCGACATGGGGCTCGAAACCGTGAACCACAAGATCGTGACCTGAGCCGAAGTCGGATGCTTAACCGACTGAGCCACCCAGGCACCCTGAGGAAGTGACTTTTTAATTTTTTTTATTCATTTAAATTTGAATAGCCAAATGTAACAGCTAACATATTAGACAGTGCAGGCTTAGAATTTGGGAGAGACCAAAGACTTTCTCCTAATATAGAGCAATAAATTCTCTAGACATTCAGATGAACCCTCTTCCTTTAAAAATTCATGGAAGAAGACATTACTTTATAGTTGTAGAAAATCAAAGCAGACAGACCACATCAGCATAGGTGGTGGAAGCAAGAAGAACATTCTAAGTAAAAGTGTGCATTCCCTAAAGCATCATAAGGTTGATGAGACAGAAAGCAAAAGGAAAATGGTCTACCGATCAAGAGAAAAGTGTCATCAATGCAAAGGAATGAAAAACAGAATTATGTGTCCAAGGAAAAAGATTATTCCAAATGAAAGGCAAAATACATTGAGAAAGCTTTTTATGAGAATTCTAAATTCTTGATGAGCGTGGTCACTAGGGAAGCCACAGAGCCCACAAGAGGCCACACAGGGCAACACTGGAGTATGCCGGCAGTCATCGCCTGGGGCTGGGGAAGCAAAGGGCCTATCGGGCACAAATATATGCTTTTCAGTGTGTCTAATCATCAACCCCCTGGAAATGCCACATCTTCCAGGGCCTCGGTTTACATTGGCCTAAAGGGCACACTAGATGGGGGCTAGGGCAGAGAAACTATTCAGGACAGGCTGGACAGACAAGGGGCAGGTAGGGGACCCCGTGTCAATCACACACAAAGCTCCCCAGGAGCACCAGCACCGGGTTGCAGCTCCTCATCAACAAATCCATGGATATGGTACCATTTTAGACGTCGGCTGTATATTGGTTGAATATGACATCTGGAGTCTTATCTAATCTGTGGGGTCAAATTAAACCTTCCACCACAGGACAGAGAAAACGCAAACGGGTAGCCTAAAAGCCACATTCAGGTTTGACTTTGCTCACAACGTGCTGAACAGTTAGTGCTCTTTGTTTCATTTCATTTGAATTACTTGCCAGCACAGACAGATTAAGAAATTTCAGCTTTAAAATGCCAGGCTTGGGGCTTTTATGAAAACTCGGAAGATCTGGCAAACCTGGGCCCATAGACCCACAAAAGCTGAGCAGGGGTGGCCCCTCTTATGTCTGGCCTGCTTCACTCACTAATGTCACTTGTCCCTTGCCTGAGGAGTCATCTGGGTTTGTGGCCCTTGCCACAGAACATTAGCTGTCCGTACTATAAAATGGCACTGCAGCTAAGACAGGAGCTCAAGCTGAAGCAAAAATAAATACCCAGAGGAAGACAGGTAATCTTATGTTCTAATGAGTTTGGAACCATCAGTCTTCAGAGAATTAAGGTTTTTTTCCCCCCAGTATGCCAACGGGGCGACCACAGACTATTTTTAATTGAACTTGAGCAATGTCACAATACCTCCTAGAACACTGATACCAGCAAGGCTTTTTCAAGCAGTAGGAGAATTCCATCTCATTTTCTCCCCTTTTCTACTTCACAGATATGGTGCGCATCTGGAGTCTGTTTCAATTTTCAAGACAAAAACTACAACTCTGATAAATTTCAAATATCAACTCTGCTAGAATCCAGATTTGTGTGCTCTTGCCCCCCAAATTTTTATCTGTTTACAGAAGTACATGATACTCTTGATTTAGTAGAATGCTATTAGCAACTTAACTATAATATTAAACCCTTAAGTATACATAAAATCACAATTATATAAACATATTCCAGATTTATTAGATAAGCCAAATCCTAATTTAAAGCAAATAGGTGAATGGACTGTATTTATACTGCAAACTCATTTATTTTGTACAGAAACAATGAACTGTCTTGGTTCTTCTTTTCCTATTAACTCTTTTCCCAAGACCTCCCCAAACCATGCTGTCCCTGACACATAAAGATTTGGGACACCCACCCTTTGTCCTTGTTCATGGTGCCAGACATTAATACTAATCATTTCTCCTCTGAGCCCATTAACTGGACTGCGCTTCATTTGGCTTTGGATAGAAGTGTGCAACATAGGATTGGGAGTTTCAATCCTTTCATAGGTATCAATGCTTAATGTGAATAGCATTTTTCTTTTGGGGGAGGGGGAGGTTTATGTCTAATGCCTTTATTGTAGTGCAAAGGCCCCTAAACACAGCAGGAAGCTGGCTGCCTAAGGAGCCCTGGAAAAACTTTGGAAACTAACCTGCAAGCTTTATACCCAGAGATTCTGATTCAGTGGTTCAGAGATGGGACCCAAGAGAACACACTGTGAATATGTTCCCCAGGAGTTTCTGTAGATTAGGCAGATTAAAGAAGCAATTGTCCCCTACTGGTTTGAGCTGCACTGAGCCTCCTCTCTCAAGGATGCAGCAAGGTTAAGCCTATGGGGGAGGCCGGAGAAGGCACTCAGAAGTTGGTGCATGAATCCAGAGGAAGAAGAACCACGGGTCTAGTTGGGGAGAAAAGCCTGCAAATACACTTTATAACCAATCAAAGCTTCAAAGAGACTCTTCCCCTATACCGATAGCCCTGTACTTTGTATGCATATAGGTCTATTCGTGAAGGGCTGTTATCACTGGGCGGGCATGGAGACATAGAAATCCTTCTCAGGGTCTGACTTTTCATTGAATTGTACTATTCATTTCAAGTACGAAACAATCAAAGACAACTGAAAATAAATACATATGTTCCCCAAAAATAGCCTTGATAGAAGGTTCTAGGACATTTACAAAGTACTTTTCATTCTTTAGGCTCATAAAAAAAAGATGGACTGGCCAAGGGAGGATGAATTGTCTCTGAACGTGAACTCTTTAGACAGAATGGGAGATGGAGAACCTGACATGGCACCACTGGACACCAATGGCAAAGTCTCTACATGGCACTCTAAATTTAAGCCAATAAAAAAACAGTGGCTGACTAAACTTCCAAATTCGAATATTGTAATTTATCAAAACTAAGTAGAGTAATGCAATTCTGATGTAGCTGGACTTCTTGCCACCTAGAATTTTCCAAAATCAGTCCAAATTTTCCAGTCCTCATCACAGGAAAATGTATTCTTATATCAGTTCTGACCAATGAAAATGAATGTTAGTGGAAGTATCATGTGGCTGATCCCAGAAATGAACTTATAACCTACCTCACACTGGCCCTTTTCCACTCTCCCTGCATTTCTGTGTCATCACCTAGTCCTTCATGCTACCTAAAATTTGCATATGATGGCTGGAGCTTGAGCAGCCATCTTGAGCCTTGAGTTGCCACATTAGGCTAGTAGAGAGAACAAGAACAGAGGAGGCTGCCATACCAGGCTCAGTCTACTTATTTCTGCTTTCTTTTCATGTAAAAGACATAATAAAGTTGAACTTACTCACATCCTGCTTATTTTGCGTTTTCTATCACTTTGACTCGGATCAAATCCTAACTAAAACATAATGTTTTCTACCAATAATTTCCACCAAGATGTGAGAAAATGTTTTCTTATTGGATTTGCTTGTTCTTTAAAAGGAACACTTAAGGATTTGATCTTTGCCTCTGCAAATGCAGGATTCATCCAAGAGAGCAACACACAACAACTCTACCAGCAAATCCATAAATAAAGTTTTCATCAGCTCACCAGTGTTGATTAAATAAGCTGGAGAGAAGCAAGAACAAGGAGCTTTCTCCCTCCCCTTTCTTTCCCCCATGTATTTCCTCTTTAACTCAACATTGATGGCATCACATTTTTAGACTCAGTTACATCACTTCTCACTACGATCATCCCTCCAAAGATACCGGTAAGACTTGAGGTTCACAGAATCCATGCAGCCTCGATAAATGAAGATGTATGGGGGGGATGAATAAAAAAGTTATCCCTGGAAGTTGGAAAACCTGCATATGTACCCCAGCACTCCTGCAGATAATCTAGACAAGTCTGTGACACTCATTTACCTCCTACGGCCCAGTCTTCTTAACTATGAACTAAAGGCACTAGATGAGATCATTAGGTGCTCTTTAAACTCCCGCGCTCTGTGGTCCTGAAATGATACCTCTTAAAGTTTCTTTAAGGGCTCCAAATTAATACTTGCAATACCAACCAAGCTTATTCCAATTCAGAGCAACGCTACTTAAGAATAAGCGACTATTTTTATACCATTGTAGCCTAAGAATGCATTTCGATCGCTCTTCTACTAAATTGATACCCTGTTAAAAACAGAATTGGGGGGAAATTGAGGGCCATAAAGACTCTGAAAAGAATTTACTAGATTTTCAATGTTTTGGAACAAACTTCAAAATCTCCCAGTGATAAAACAAAAAGCAAAAGCATGATGAAATGTTAGTCCCTTTTAGAGTGCGTAAATCCCGTAAGATAAAAGTTGTTAAATACAATTTAATCCACTCTGGAGTACAGTTAAATAGATATGATGGATGGCAGGTTGTCTTGATCTTTTCCATTTGTTAAATTATGATAGATGAGTGATGTTCGCAGCTGAATCTCCAGGCAGAGCCTGTGTTTGAACTCCCTGTCTTCATCAAGAGCTTCCAATCAACAACTGTTCTGAATCTATCTCCATCAGACCAGTGTGACACTCCACAATTATGATAAAGGGGAAGGCCAGAACCCTTACACAATCAGTCCCTCAGTATTTTGTGTGATGTGAAGTGCAATCAAGATGTCAGTGAAGCGAAACTGTCTCAATACATTGGCAGGATTTTGAACTTCTAAGTAAGCTTTCCAAGCAACCCTAGCCCTACCCCCAGGGGGAAAAAGAAATGTCTCTGGCTCCATGATTATTCACCTTTAGGGAAAGAAATTCCTACCAGGTACCGGTATAGAAATTTTGCACTTTATGTTTCCTGAGTAATACAACAATAAGAGATAAATGACTTTTAATTACCTGGTCTAAATCTGAAGGAAGACGACTATAGAACCAAATAGTATATAATCAAAAAAAAAAAAAAAATCATTTGGACTCTCAGTAACAATACAGGTTATTTACTTAGTTGTTAGGTACTAAGCACATTTACATTTCTAATTTGTGTGGTTTGAGGGAATACATACAATTCTCTGCCATATAAAAACATGAATTTATAATGTGGGGAGATAACAGAAGTGACTTGCAGTTTAATACTCAAACAGCTAAAGAAAATAATTTATGTACTCAATCTTTCAATAAAATGGTTTTAAATGCTCAACAGAGCGGGGTGCCTAGGTGGCTCAGTCAGGTAAGCATCTGATTCTTGGTTTCAGCTCAGGTCATGATCTCACGGTTTGTGGGAATGACCTCCCCCCCCCCCCCCCCACTGGGCTCTGTGCTGACAGCACTAGAGTCTGCTTAGGCTTCTCTCTCTCCCTCACTCTCTGCCCCTCCATCAACTCTCTCTTTTTAAAAATAAACATTAAAAAATTAAAATAAAATAAATGTTCAACAGAAGAAAAGTGAACATGACATTATTAATTTTTAGCATCAATCATCCCATGGTGACACACTCTCAAAAACTTGGAAAAAATCTTTAAAGTTATGTATTTCAGCATAATACTGAGTCAACTTTCTTGGTCCTTACAAAACTGACCATATTACATAAGTGCCAAATATTTATAATAATGGGACCCAAACACAACTATAACCTAATGTTATATGAGATTTTAGGCATAGTAAAGATTTAGGGTCAAAGCAGAATATTCTTCCATAAATACTTGACACTTGAAAGACATTTCAAATAAGCATTAAAGTATATTTAGAGTACCTATTTTTCATTAAGTACACAAGAGATAACTTAAAGGTACAAAGCTTGATTGTAGTTCATTATTTTATCATTAAGATAAAAAAGAGACTAGGATATAAAATTAGATTAGCTTTATATGGCTCTTTATGATTTGAGGTTTTAGAAACCTGTAAAGTTATAGACATCTAAAAAAATCAAGCAGCTCATTGGGATAATAATTTAAATATTAAATTAAAATGTGTGCTTTGGGACAATAAGGAAAAAACACCTAGAACAGTTTTAGAACAAACAATAGGGAAAGTAAAACTAAGAGTCCCAAGGTCATTTTTAATTGCTTTACTTCATGTATGGTAGAGCTTGCTTCCGGCAAGAACTCCACCTTGACCATATTCTTTTGTAACTTTTTTAATGTTTGCTTTTCCTTTAAACTTATTACAAAATAAATGCTGTTTTCAAGTACAATAGAAGTTCTGCTTATAGCAAAAAAATAAAGAACAATTTTAATTATTCAGATAATAAACTTAATTACAGATAACAGTATACCCAGGGCATAGCCTCAAGCATAAATCTGTAACCTAGCCAATGCTGATCATCTACTTTTACAATCAGGGACACACAAGCATCCTTGCAAAGTCCTCTGCGAAAAAGTTAAGCCATCTATATGTAAGTTTCTCCATTTCTCTGCTATACAACAAATTAAGGCATCCCAATCAAGAATACCCCACAGGGAAAGTTGAAGGGAAATAAACTTTCAAAAACGATCAACAGCTAGTTTCTTGACGACCCTTTTGTTTTTTACCTATGACTATACATTTAAATTGAGGTGGCATTCAGAAACAGTTCAGGATACAGAAAAATTATTCCTGTTTCCATCGACTAAAATAGAGAAATTCTGCTATTCCGGATGCTAAATAGTCATGAAAAAAAAAAAAAAACAGAATAATTAAAACCCACTGAAATACTGTAATATGATTCAGAAGTAATATTTTTAAAAATAAAAATACCTGAATGTTAAGGATCACCTCCTATTATGAACTGAAACTGGAAGAATGTGGAGAAGTCTCCCAACCAAAAGACACAGATCTTTGGATTCTAATCCCCAATTTGTTACTCATGCTTACTGATTCTATGACCTTGACCAAACTACCCTAACCTAATGCCCTCGATTTAAGTGCCGATAAGAGAAAGGATTCTAATGCCTACAGAGCTATTTCAGGGATTACATTTGTAAAAGACAGCACTTGTAAAACACTTGGTACACAGTAGACAAACTTAAGTAATAGATATTTTTCACACACTTAACAATTCTTTGGGGTTAAATTCCTCACATTTGGGTTTGCTGCAGAATTGCAAATGTTTAACAGCACACAGGAAAACCTATTTATCCATTCTCAAGTTATTCTAGAAATAAAAGCCAAACACATACTCACTTTCCCACATCCAAATTGGGGAGAAATGGTAATTTGGCTGTTTATTTGGACTTCTATGCCTGCAAAACAGCTTTCCAACATAAATTCAAATTTGACATGCTATTGGCTTGCTACAAAAAAAATCAGTTACTTGGCTGTCTCTCAAAAGACTATACTAAATACAGCTGTGAAACTTAACAAAAAAAGTAAGAATACCCAAGTAAGCAAAATTTATCTGAGTATACACGTAAATTCATTAAGGATTAATACCAAAGACAGCATATTTTCCTTATAAGCCTAAAAATTTTAGAAAGAAAATAAAAGCAATCTTTGGAGGAGAAAAGTATTCAATGAAAAAGTAAGTTAAAAATATAATCTCCGAATTCACACAAACACAAAACGAACTTTCCCATAAATATCTTTGACATATAACAGAATTAGAGGAGAAAGAGGCTTGTCCTAAAAGTTACGCAGGGGGTGCCTGGGTGGCTCAGTTGGTTAAGCGTCCGACTTCAGCTCAGGTCATGATTTCGCGGTCTTTGGGTTCGAGCCCCGCATCGGGCTCTGTGCTGACGGCTCAGAGCCTGGAGCCTGCTTCAGATTCTGTGTCTCCCTCTCTCTCTGCCCTTCCCCTGCTCATACTATGTCTCTATGTCTCTCAAAAATAAAATAAACGTTAAAAAAATTTTTTTTAAGTTACGCAGTTCGGAGTCCCTTCTGTTCAAGAGTCCATTCTATCATGTCCCTGACTGATATGTATCCTGCCTCTGCTTACATACTGTCAATAACCAGGAACTCTGTACTTTTCAAATAACTCATTCCATTTTTTGATAGCTCTAGCTGATATGAAGGTCTTCATTAAAAATAAAACCAGTATCAATAAAATAAAACAAAACAAGAGCAAAACTTTGTCCTACAAATAGACTATATAGCTAATGGGTTAACTGAAAAACCCAGGTCTTGTCATACGAACTGCAGTCAAGGTTGATGCCCTCTGTTCTTCACTCATATACTGATTCTTCTTAACCTAAAGGTACAGCTTTGCATCCTGTAGATCTATTTCAAGGTAGACTATTACAGCTCATTTATTTGCAAAAACAAATAATAATAATAACAGAGTTGCATTAAAAAGTAGAAAACAGACAACAGAAATAGAAAAGTGGCATCAAGTTCAAAGGAGGTAATGGTCCCAGTGTACCTACACTAGTGATGCTGCATTAGAAACCGGGTTCAGAGCATCACTCTTCAGTCAGGGACAAGGGCAGATGAGCAGACTTCCAGACAATGGCTATCCCCACGCTTAGTGAGAGACGGCAGGATTTGAGACTCAACTGAGGAATGAAGTATATTTAGTGTGGTGAGTGGGCTGAGAAGGGAAGGGAAGATACATGATTTACTCATAAACCTCTACTGAAGAACTTTCAGGTATCAGCACTGTGCAAGTCACAGATCAGTAATCTGTAAGTATTTGAAGGGCTATGAGGGCTAAAAAGTGACAAACAAAATGATACTCTCAACAGCCTACAGAATGGGAGAAAATATTTTCAAATCATGTATCTAATAAGAGCCTCATATCCAGAATACATAAAGAACTTGTAAAACTCAATAAGAAATAAATAACCCAAGTAAAAATGGGTAAAGGATCTGAAGAGACAATTCTCAAAAGAAGATACACAGGGATGCCTGGGTGGCTCAGTCGATTAAGTGTTGGACTTCAATGCAGGTCATGATCTCATGGTTCCTGAGTTCAAGCCCCACATTAGGCTCTTTGCTGTCAGCACAGAGCCCGCTTCAGATCTCTCTGCCCATCCCCTGCTTGTGAGCATGCTCTCTCTTCTTCAAAAATAAACAAAAGTTTTAAAAAAGATATACTAATGGCCAACAAGTACACGAAAAGATACTCCCCATCATTAGTTGCAGAAAACACAACTCAAATGCACGGTGAGTACCACTTCTCGCCCATTAGGATGGTGAAAATCAAAAATATGGACATTAATGAGCACTAGAAAAGATGTGGAGAAAATGGAGCCCTCATACTTTGAAGGTGGGAATGAAAACGGTGCCTTTCTTTGGAAAAGTGTGGCAGTTTTTTAAAAATACAAACATAGAGTTGCTATAGGACCCAGAAATTCTACTCCTAGGCAAACAACTGAGAGAAATGAAAACATACATGTGTACAAAACCTTATATGCCGGTATTCACAGCAACATTATTCATGAAGAGCCAAAAAGGGGGAATAACCCAGAAGTCTATCAATTGATAAATGAAGATATAAAATGTGGCATGTCCATACAAGGGGTTTTTAAGCCATAAAAAAGGAATAAAATACTGATATATGCTACAATATGGATGAAACTAGAAAACGTTATACTAAGTGAAAGAAAGCAGCCACCAAAGACTGTGTATTATAGGATTACATTTATATGAAATGTCCGAGATAAGCAAAATACATTAGTAATTGCTGAGGGCTAAGGTTGAAGGGTGGAAACAGGGTTTCACTGCTAATGGTGATGAAAATGCTGTAAAATAAGATTGCAGTGATGGTTTTACAAGCCTTTCTATATACAAAACCAATTAATTGTATACTTTAAAATCAGTAAATTGTATGGCTTGTGAATTACATATCAATAAAGCTGTTTAAAAAAAAAAAAAAAAGGAAAAAAATGACATTCTGTATCATTTCAGAAAGCAGACCTAAACATCAATGCTCAGAAGAATGAGACAGTTAAATGCGGAGACAGAATGAAGTATGACAGTCCATCATTTAGATGTAGTCAATAATCAGAACTATGGTCTAGCTCACTGCTAAAGACAGTAAGTTGAGAGAGTTTCTGAGTAAGCTTCCAAACTAGCTAACATAGACAGAATGCCCACAACTGAGAAAAAGTCATCTGGATCTGTTAACATCTAGAGTGAAACACAACTCTAAAATATTCCCAGGCAATGCAATGAATAAAAACCCGAACATTTTAATTCAACACTTACTCTTCGGTAACACTATCACAGCAATAAGTAGTTTAAAATAAAAATAAGAACTAGAGTCCAATCCCCCTAAAAATTTTTAATTTATTTCAAATAGGTGTATCTATCAGGAACAGCCAACAAACATTTAATACTGCTTTCTTAATCTTTGCTAATCTGTCTCCACATTAAACAGCTGCCTTTCCTCTTACTGTTAACTTGACCTCAGTGCATGTGCTCTGACCGTGGGGGGTTGTATAAATCCTGTGTACCCGTAATAGAGTTCAAATATAATAAAAGTGCACAGCTGGATTCTGAAAAATCATTACAGTCAAGATCAAGTAATTGATTCTTATTTAAAAAAAAAAAACCTTGTGACAGGGATAATGCAATATACCAGTATCTACAGGTGTGATGATGACATAACTGAATTCATCTCCCTTTTACAACAGTCACTACATGAAAGAGGTCAGGTTTCTTGTCAGCTTGGTCTAATTTAGATTTGGCTTTACTGGGTCAGGGTTTCCACTTTTTTTTATTTTAAAATTTAAGTGGGAGAAAGAGTTAAAGCCACACTTTTCCAACAATAGAAACTATCATGACTGTCATTTTATCTGTAATTCCTAACATAATAGTTGCTTAACAACAAGAAATATATATGAGTATATGTATATACATTAATATGTATATATACATACATATATGCATACATATATATATGAATATATCCATTCAACAGATATGTACTGAGTAACAACTATGTGTAAATAACAATACCTGACCGTGAAGGTATTTTGATTCTTATCAAAAAACTTGTGGCAGGGTAATGCAATGTACCAGTATCTACAGGTGTGACGATGACATAACTGAATTCATCTCCATTTTACAACAGTCACTACATGAAGGAGGTCAGGTTTCTTTCAAAAAATTTCTTTTTGTAAACTCCAGGAGTTTATACCATATCTTTTTTAAAAGAGGACATTACTAGAGTAAATCAATACCACTAAGGAGAGTTCAAGATCTCTTCGCAGTTAGTAGTTTTTTCCTGTAGAGAAAATATAGTGTATGGATCCCAAAATTAAATCATTTTGGCTTTCGAATTCACTGTTTCTTTTGTATGTTTATGTCATCATCGGGTTCGTTTGTCTGATCTTAATTTTCTGGTTCACTTTTATTATTCCTTTTAATGTAACTTTAAATTTGATTATTTAAAACATTACATCTTTCCAAAGACAAAACTACATAAACATTCCTATAACCCTTCCGTACTTTGCTCTGGAACACAGTTAAGTTCCTTGGACACAGACTAATGCTTTCAACTCTTGCATTAATACTTGTTAAGTGTGTCTAAAATGGAGCTCAGTCACGGTTTAATGTTTCCCCACTTCTGACTCCAAAAGGTTCCTCCGTCTGGTT
This sequence comes from Paguma larvata, assembly GCA_030068075.1. Classification (NCBI taxonomy): domain Eukaryota; kingdom Metazoa; phylum Chordata; class Mammalia; order Carnivora; family Viverridae; genus Paguma; species Paguma larvata. Next base: position 55,490,053 of record CM057835.1, on the reverse strand, counting down.
GATGAGGACAAGCACTGCTCCCGGCCCTGTGTGGGCACCTAGCACCGTTCCTGCCAACCCTTCCTAATGGTTCCTTTCCTGGCCTGGACAACTTTCCTCACCTGCGTGCACTGAGCTGCTCCACAGAAGAGGGGCACACTGTGTATCTTCAGGGTGACTCTCTCCTCTTTAGTGCTCTGTGCTATGAACACCAGCCACCTTGCTCTCTGCAGACTTCTGTCTCCCCAGGGACTCCACTGGGCTCCAGGCTACCCTGCCCTGCCCTGTGGTCTGGAAATTCTCCTCCATAAGTCAGCAGAGACCATTAAAAGACTTGCTTCCTTTGTTCACTCCTGTCAGGGATCGCTGTCCTTCATTGCCTCGTGCCCATGGCTTGAGAAACATTGTTCCACTTTATCTTTTTTTTTTTTTTTGTACTTTTGTCTTATTTTTGTTGTAATTTTTTGGGGGGTAGTGATGGCTGGTTCAAGTAGAAGGGTAAATGCAGTCCCTCTTTTTCCACCTTGGCCAGCAAAAGCAGATGTACTAAGAGAAATCCCACCCCCATTCTGATATTTCTACCTACCTCAGCAAGGAATCACGGTTAATAGTTGATGGTTTATCCTCCCAGTGTTTCTTTCTACAAAAGTAAGCAAAGCCATGTCTTTCTTACATAAAAGGTCTCTTTACTTTTTCTTTTCCCTCATCTGTATGTCCTGGAAACCACTCCACAGCAGTCCAGAGAGACCTTCAGCTTTACTTCTAATGGCTCCAGAATATTCCATTTCATATATGTAACATAGTTCATTCAGTCAGACTTCCAGGGTTGTGCATTTAATTTGCTAATACAAATAATGCCATGGTGAGTCATCTTGAGCATCTTGTATGCTATTTCCTTTTGAGGAGATACATTTTCAGGGTAAACTCTAAGGCCTGGGATTGCTGGGTCCAAGGGCAGCTGCACGTAATTTGGTCCTTCTTTGTGTTCTTCAGAAGCAGGCCTTGTGACCAGGAAACAAATGCAGGCAAGGAGGGATGCTCTGTTGAGCCTGCTATCCTAGCAGAGACAGGTGCTTAATCCTGAAGGGAAATGGTGGGAAATGGTGCACCATTTCCCTTCAGGAAACAGGCTGCAAAATTATCTCACCTGAGGAATTACATCGGTGCTCAGGACGCACTGGTTGACAGCTTGTCCCAGAGAATATTAATTCCCAGGCATTTCCATCCAGCCTGCTGTGACAGTAGGCAGAGGAAACTACCAAATTCCAAGGGTGGGGGAAGGGGGAATTCCACACATACTGTAGCATACATGGGCAGGAGGGAAGGGGCAAGGACAAAGCCAGGAAGGTGATTCTCTTAAACTTGAGCAAATCTCTCTTTGCAGAGCGGACACCGTCTTGCACTCACACCGGCAAAGTGAAAGCCTGTTTCACCTCAGCTCAGCTGATAGAATTTGTTGAAGATTTTGAACTTTTGCCAGTCTACTGGATGAGAAATGGTATCCCAGTGTAAATGTTGCTTTAATTTGCATTTCTCCTTTTCTGAGTGAACTTCGACATCTTCACATAGGCACGAGCCATGTACATGAACTGTCTGTTCATGTCCTTTATCCATTTTTCTCCAGAGTTATGGTCTTTTCTTCGATTTTTAAAAAATTCTTTAATATGATGGAGACTATTCCTTTCTTTATGACATGTTACAAGTATTTTTTCCCAGTGCATGTGTCATTTCTCTTTTGATTTTGCTTATAGTGGTTTTTGTCATGCAAATTTTTCTTTAATTTTTTTATGTTGTTACGAATTCATCAATCTTTCCTTTAACTCCATCTGGCTTCTGAGTCATAGAAAGGCTTTCCTTATATGCAGTTTAGAAATGATTTCACCCATGTTTCATGTTAGTATTTGTCTGGCTTCATTGTTCCCCCTTGATTTTTTTTTTCTTTTTCCTTTTAAAAATTTTTCCTAGAGTTAGATCCCTGACCCCATTGAAATTTATTCTGCTGTATGCTGTGCAATATGAACCCTATACTATATATTCTAGATGATTCTCTAGTTGTCATAACACTGCTTATTAAAAATCTATCTTTTCCAATTAGAAGAAATGAACTGTCAAGCCACCAAAAGATATGGAAGAACTTCAAACGCATATACTGTTAAATGAAACAAGTTGATTTGAAAAGGCTATATATGATTCCGACTATATGGCATTCTAACAATGGAAAAACTGTGGAAATGACAAAAACCAGTGGTTGCCAGTGGGGACGGAAAGAAGGGAGGGATTAATACGCAGAGCACAGGAGATTTTTAGGGTAGGTAAGTCATTATTCTATAGGATACTGCTATGAAGGACATATGTCATTGTATATTAGTCACAACCTATACAAAATGTACAACACAAAGAATGGATGTTAATGTAAAGGGCTTAAATTAACAGTAATTTATCATATTGGCTCACCAATTACAACAAATGTACCACACTGATGTAAAATGTTAAAAACGGGAAACTAGGTGGCAGAGAGGGTATTTGGGCACTCTCTGTACTTTTTGTTCAAGTAGTTCTATAAACCTATACAACTCAAGAAGTAAGGTTCTATAGAACAATGGAATAAACAGCCCAGAAATAAACTTTAATCAAGTGATATATAATCAAATGACTTTTGACAAGGGTGACAAGAGCATTCAATGAGGATAGGCCAGTCTTTTCAACGAATAATACTGGGAAACTGTATTTCCACATGCAAAAGAGAATGAAGTTGGACCCTTAACTCACACCCTATACAAAAATCAACTCAAAACGGATCAAAGACCTAACCATAAGAACTATAAAACTCCTAAAATAAAACCTTCTGGGAAAGCTTCATGAAACTTCATTAGGCGATGACTTCTAGGATATGACACCAAAAGCACAGGTGACAAAAGAAGGAATAGACAAACTGAACTACTTCAAAATTTAAAACTGAACATCAAGGCACAATCAACAGAATGAAAAGGCAACCTACCAAATGGGAGAAAATATTTACTAATCAGGGATCTGACAAGGGGTTAATACACAAAATATATGAAAAACATATACAACTCAATAACAACTACAACAAAAACCTGACTAAACGACTTGAATGGACATTTCTCCAAAGAAAATATACAAATGGCCAATAAGCACATGAAAAGATGCTCAACATCCATCATCATTAGAAAATGTAAATCAAAACCCCAATAAGCTACGATCTCATGCCAATTAGGACTGGCTACTGTTGGGGGGTGGAAAAGTCAGTAACAAGTATTGGCAACAAGGTAGAGAAACCACAACCTTGATACACTATTGGTGGGAATGTAAAATGGTAAAGCCACTGTGGAAAACAGTATGGTAGGTCCTCAGAAAAATAAAAATAGAATTATCATATGATCCTTCAATTCCACTTCTAGGTCTCCACCCCCCGAAAATTGAAATCGGGGTCAAAGCAATGGTTTTCACCCCTGTTCATTGCAGCATTATTCACAATAGCCAAAGAATGGAAGCAACCCAAGGGTCCAAAGATGGATGTATAAACAAAATGTGGTCTATACATACAATAAAATACCATTCATCCTTTAAAAGGAAAGGAAATTCTCATACACGCTACAACATGGATGAACCTTAAGGCCATTATGCTAAGTGAAGTAATAAGCCAGTTACAAAAGAACAAATACTGAATGATCCACTTCTATGAGGTACCTAGAGTAGTCAAATTCATAGAGACAAAAAAAAAAAAAAAAAAATGGTGGTTACTAGGGGCTGGGGTTGGGGAGATGAGGAGATGTTGCTTAATGGGTATAGAGTTTCAGTTTTGCAAGATGAAAAGAGTTCTAGAGTTTGGTTGCACAATAATGTGAATATACTTTACACTAGTGAATTATATACATAAAAATGGTTAAGATGGTAAATTGGGTGTATATTTTACCACTATTAAAAATGAAACAAACTAAATAAAATCCATTTTTGTAGTCTATCTTTTCTGACTGATTTGAGAATCTACTTTCATTGTACTGATTTCTGTATGTCCTTGGCCTATTTCTGGATTTTTTTTCCCCTAACGGTCAACTGATGTGTTAGAGTCGCACTATTTCATTACTAATGATATGTAAATATCAGAAAAAGCAATTCCTCCCCCCATGACTCTTCATTCATGTTTTTTCTAGTATTCTTGCATGTTTACTTTCTGTATGAACATGAGAATCAAAGTGTCAAGTTCAAAGTAAAAATCCATCACTTGTACTGATCACATTAAATTGATTGTCCTAAAAATAAATAAATAAATAAATTGATTAACCTAAAGATAAATGACATCTTTATCATGCTGAGTCATCAAATCCAAGAACACTTTATGACTACCTACTCGTTGTTCAAGTCTACTTTAAACCTTCCAGGAAAGTTTTGCAGTTTTCCTTATATAGATTTTTGTATATATATACTTAATTTTACTCCCAAGTATTTTATTTTCTTGTTATTGCCATTGCTGTCATAAAAAGGATTTTCTCTACCATTTTATCTTCTGGTCAGTTAATGTTTGATTTTCTTAAGGTAATCTTACATCCTGGTACATTCATGAATTCTTTATTATTTGTGTTAATTTCCTCATTGATTCTTTTGGATTTTCCAGTATCGCCTGCAAAGAAATAGTCTTCATTCCCTCTTGTACAATTCTTATGCCTCTAACTATTTTTCCTGCCTGATTTCATTGACTAATCCCCAATATAAAGTTACACAGAGATAACAATACTGTCATCTTTGTCTTATTTGGGGATAGTAGGAATGATTCTCATAGTTCAACATTAAGTAAGATGCTGACCGTATTTTTGCAGTCTAGATATTTTAGATAATGTTTAACATTATAGAATGGTGTGCCACTTCCTATTTGAGTTGTCGATTTTTTGTTTTTGTTTTTGTTTTTTAGTGTTTTTGTGAAATCAGGAGCGGGTACTGATTTTGGTAAAGGCCCTCAGCATCTATAAAGAGAATCAAAATAAACGTCTTGACCAAAATCCCAAAATGACGGCAGAAACCTTGGCTGCCATTTTTAACACTGTATCTACAGAATGTTCACCCATAAAGTTTAGTATTATTTTTGATAAATGCATAAATGAGCAATGTGAAGCTCCTGATTCTTCCAAATAATATATTATTGTTTTCTGATGTCTATAATACACACTGAGCATATTATCATCGTCAGAGTATTCATGCTTGCTCATCTAATAAGAGGACCCAAGTAATAAAGAAAAAGTAACAGTGGGAAGTTACAGCCTTCATCTGTACATCTAAGCTTTAAAGCATTTGATAACAATTCCGTCTCTGTACTAAGGGACTTGTTTCTTTCTTTCTGGGTAGGTCAAGAGCAGCAATAGAGAGCTAATCTAAGCCTATTTTAAATAATCTATGCCAGTTTCAACATTCATTATGCTCTCATTGTAAAAATGTTCAGGTGAAAAGCTCAGGGCATCTAGCAGCAGGTTGAAGGCTTTAATTCTGTGGGAGTAGGGGACACCATAAGCCAATAATAGAAAAGCCTTCTTAACAAAGGATGTTATTTTCTTAAAGTAGTAATCTATAGCAAATTACACAGAAAGAACTTGATTATAGTTTTCAGTCTTTTAGAAAAGGATAATTTAATATGAGTTAAAAGCTGATTCATTTTTGCAAGGGTTTTACCAGCTGTCAATTATACTCTTTATGAATCGTCCACTGAGCTGATGTATAGTTAAACACAGACTGGAAAACATTATTTGGTTACAATTAAGGCTTTCAATATGATATTGTAAGAGTCAGATATACTACCAAAAATATATATTCTTAATCCCATTTAATGTATATTTCTATAGTCCAGATATTCATTTTCTTTACAAACCTTTCTGTATGCTATCTGAAAGCTAAATCATGAGCTGAATAAAGCAGTTGAGTATAAATAATCGAAAACACTTTTTAAATAGCAGATTCTGCAATATTCTAGTGCTAAAGTAATTCTTGCTAGAATGCTGGAAAAAGCCAACAGACAGAGTACCAACTTTTGAAATCATTGTGTCTGAACACACAAATAGAATACTGTAGTAGCAAGGACTAGGAAGATCACCTGCTAATACATTCAACCGTCTAACACAACAGAGAGAAAAATTGAACTCGAGGTGATTAAATGGTTTTCTAAGCCACACATCCAGTTACTGGTAGAGCCAGAACTAGTTTTGGGCTTCCCAATCAAGTATGAACTCCACTTGTTCTATTCTGTCTCTAAACCACAGCTAACACAAGAGAATGTGGGACACATCTTGTAAAGAATTACACAGTATATTTTTAGGTAGCTGGCACTGGATGTTCATTTATATTTTGCTTAAAGACCCAGAGGAAAAGTTCCCTTAAGTCATTTAAAAAGAGCCTGCAGGTGATTAATAAAATATTTCTTTCTTTCCTTCATGATTTTAAGTTGCATAATACAAAGCTAAAAGGAAAGGGCCTCAAGTAATTAATAACGCTTTATATTTGCTTATAATGAGTTTACAAATGCTCTCTCAGATTTGAGGTACATTTTTAAAACTGATTCCGCAATTATCTCCAAAAGGAATTCAGGCATCAAGAGTCACCAGATATCAATTATCTAAAAATGACTGCTGTAAAGGTCAAATGTTTTATATCTGTTCAACTCCCTTCCTCCCCTACTCCCAAATCTTGAAGGAGTTTTACATGGTTAGCCTCAAAAATTTCCTAGGAAAACTTTAAAAGCTGGATGGCTAATAATTCATAGCTGCTTCCTATAATTTTGTTTTCTGTTTTAAATCATGTCGCATCCCAATACTCTCAAAATTCTCAGTATGTGCAATATCTATTTTCAGGATAATCTCTTTTACATAGGTGGAAGCAAGTTTCCTTTTGGCAAGAAGGGTGTAGTTTGCATTGTGTTCCGCTGGGACAGTCTGTTCTTCCATATTAAAATCTTGGCTTCCAATCCTTTTAAAAGTTATCTTCTATTTGAAACAGGCACCTCTCTTAGGCTATTTTTAAATCTCAATGAAAAAGTTTTGGCACACACAAACCCTCATTATTGCCTTATTCTTGACATCTCTCACACTCTCATGCCTATACCAGATGATCACTGTGTGTCATTCTCAGATGATCTGAGCCCAAAGCAATGTCCCTTGGCTATCTAGACAGAAAAAGATATATACATATATTTCATATATATATATATATATATATATATATATATATGAAAACAATTATAGGAGTAGGGAATCATGAAGAGAACTACTGAACAAAATAAGATAAATAATATTTATACATTCTATATATATTACATAATCAATACCATGTTCTTTTATCCTTTGAGTTTGTAAAGAAATCTTAATTTAAAAAGTTAAAATTATTTACTAGAATTTAAAATGCAGAAATAACTTCTTAATACTTAGAATCGATGAAAAAACTATGAACTGGCCACAGCTCATTGGACTCTGAAAATCACCAGTTCTATGAAGCTGCTGTGCAGGTTAAGTACTAATTATAATGCTCATGTTTTTTATGTGCTTCTCCAAAGCGAAATTTCTTTTTTCTTTTCCTCCTAAAAATCATAATCTAATTTTGAAAAATTATTAAAACGGGGACAAATGAAGAATGTTTTAAAACTAAACAATACTAACAACTCAAGTACAACCACTGTTAAAACTTTGAGCTACGAGATGTTTGGGTGGCTCAGTCAGTTAAGTGGCTGATGTTGGCTCAGGTCACAATTTCACAGGTTTGTGAGTTTGTGCCCCGCATCAGGCTCTGTGCTGACAGCTCATACATAGCCTGGAGCTTGCTTTAGATTCTGTGTTTCCCTCTCTCTCTGCCCTACCCCCCAATCACACTCTCTCTCTGCCCTACCCCCCAATCACACTCTCTCTCTCTCTCTCAAAAATAAAAAATAAATGTTAAAAAAATTGAGCTACATGTTGAAATAAATGTAGATGTTGATATATTGATGTATTTTCAAATATTTTAGGTGTAAATTATGCTCATTTATAAAAAGAGATCATGCTATTCACATTTTATTTTTTTATTTAGTATATTTATTTTAATATATTTTTATATCAGTGACATATCACTGAAATGTTTCCAGTGACTTTAAGTATCTGTTATTACAGATTTAGTATCATCCCATGATGGACATTTATTTTCAACTCTGAATTCTTAAAAACACTGGGATAAAAACTCTGTAGCTAAATAAATATAATTTAAATTACTCCCTTAGAATATATTCCTAAAGTAAAATTATAGGTTAAAAGACCTTGTACAATTTTAAGGTCTTTGCTGTCTTGTTCTCTAAAAATGTAGCAATGTAAACTTATCATGTTTTTTGTGTGCTTCTCCAAAGTGAAATTTTTTTTTCTTTTCCTTCTAAAAAAAAGGAAGGAAACTGTGTGAGACAGTTATATGTCCCTAGAGCCTTGTCAACATGATTACTCTCTATCTCAATTTGATGGACTGAATAAGTACATAAAAATTGTATTTTAATATTTATCTCTGTAGTTATGCATAACATTAATTGTTTTCATTCCCTACCTGTAGTTTTCTTTTGAAAATTATCTTGTATTTCTGTTCAAAGACAAAAATGTATTAATTTCATCCTTAAGCCTGAGTGATACATTAGCTGGGTATGAAATTCTAGGTTAACACATTTTCTCTTAGCACTTTAAATTCCAATATTTTCTTTAGTTTATTATTATTAAATCTGTAGTCACTCTTCCTATTCTTTTGGCCAACAGTTGGCCCATTCTCATTGAAAGCCCTTAACATTCATGCTTTCTACCTGAAGAGCTTTGTATATTTTCACCATCTTAATTACAAATTATCTTCTTCTACCATCCTGAGAAGCATTCCTGTGGACTGATTCTGTGGTTGCCTTTACCTCAGGCTCAAGGTGACAAAGGGTACTTAGTCAGATTTTATACTGGTTTCTTAGTTCAGAGCTTCCCCAGAGTCATTAGAAGAAGAATTCAGTTTCAAATGCATGCATTGCACAGTCTAGGATATCTAATGACCCATAACTTGTCTTGTTTACATCTATTGTCTAAGACTTCAGTTTCTATGCCTCATCCTTTAGCCAGCAGGCAGAATTTTGCCCACCCTTTCCTGGCTGTTCAGTTTATGCAAGAAGCCTAATTCTTGCTCATATTCACTTGACTCTGTCAGGCATTAAAACTCCAGCACATAGGGGTACCCAGGTGGCCCAGTTGGTTAAGCGTCCACTTTCAGCTCAGGTCATGATCTCACAGTTCTTGGGTTCAGGCCCCATATCGGGCTTTGTGCTGACAGCTCAGAGCCTGGTGCCTGCTTTGGATTCTGTGCCTCCCTCTCTCTCTGCCCCTATGCCAGCTGTGCTCGCTCTCTCTCAAAAATAAAGAAATGATAAAAAAAAAAAATTCTAGCACATAAAGGGTTTATCTGGTCTAGTTATCTTTATTCATGTGGATTCTTTTCACCACCAAGATTCCTTACTTCATTTTTGGCACCTACAGATTGTCTTTCCTTAGTTGCAATCTCTGCTAAATATTTATCTTTATAAAATATTTTTAACTATTAATTTTCTGTTAGCAAGTAAAGATAAAGGTCTTTCCACGTCAACTCCCACTGATGGCATATTATAAACTATATATTTTCAGAAACAAACTTGTGAAATGTACAAAATTATACAAGTCCTTATAGTATTCCACAATGAAAGTAACAAAATAGAGTGGTTTATCACAAAAATGACATTTCACCGCAAGGAGGGAAAGGATTGTCTTATCTCAAAAAACGGTGCTGGGTCAATTGGATATGAAAGAAAGGTAGACTGACTTTACCTCACACAATTTACAAATCAATTCCATAAGGGCTAAAATATAAATATGAAAGATAATAACATATTTAAAGGAAAACATAGCAGAATATCTTAGTGACTTTGGTATAGGCAAAAATTTTTTAAAGAGGCCACTGAAAATGTTAACTATTAAAGAAACAACTTATAATTAGACTCTATTAAAATCAAGAGCTTCTGTTTATCAAAAGACATCAGTATGAGAGTAAGAATGAGACACAGCAAATGAAAAAATATATTTTCATTAAATATATCTAACAAAGCACTTAGATCTGGAATTTAGAAAAAACTACTACAAAGTAGTATTTAGAAGATAGGATATCGAAAGTAAATATGGGCAAAAGACTTGAATAGATCCTTTACACAAAGATATTCAAATAGTTAATTATATAAGAAAAGGTGATGAACCTCCTTAGTCATCAAGGAATTGTAAACCAGCACCACAATGTGACAATACCACATAGCCACCAGAATGTATAAAAGGAAAATGACAGACCAAGTGTTGGTGAGCATGTGGAAAAAACCAAAACACTCTAACACGTTGAAGGAGTATAAATTGACACATTAACATTGGAAATCTATTTTATTGTGTCTACTGAAGCTTAGCATATGCATACTCTATGACTCATTAATTCTACTCCTGGATATATACCCATCAGAAAAGAATGATGGTACTAAGATACAGGTAATATATTTTAGGCAATATTCCCATAAAATAGTTAAAATGTAAAATTTTGTATTTAATAAATTTCAATCATCCAAAAAATTTTACTCATGTTATAATATCCTTCCTTCTATCATGACGCTGGATGGATAAGGTATTTGTATGAATTATAAGATTTACTGCATCGAACTAGGTAAAATAGGAAAATCCTGGGATTAGGATAATGAGTCATTTGAGCCGAAAGGTATGTCTCTGGAAAGCTATTACAGAAAAAAAGCAAAGCAAAACCAAAACAACACAAAACAAAATAAAACACCAAGTAAACAAAATGTCACCTCCAGGGTCATTTAAGAGGAAGGGCAGACTCACACCATTAATATTCAGTGAAAAACAGAATATAGAGATACTTTCCACCTCAGCTCTGCAGTTGACTTCTACACATCAACAAAGCAGGATGTTTAGAAATTCAAAGATCTGTATTTTATTCTCAACTCTCCCCAGTAACGTCTTGCTCCAGCCATCTCATGTACCTAGCTACTTATAGTACAAGGGATACGTCAAGTATATAGTTCTTTGTAAGGAATCCTAATGCTCTATTAGTAAAGCCAAAGCATACACACAGATAAATGGGCAAAAGATATTAAAAAGAAGGAATACGAGTGAACATTAAATGTGCAGCTGATGTTCAAATTCACTATGAATCCAAAAACTGCAAATAAACTCCCTTCCACCTACCTACCCCAAGAACAACAATTCAGTGGTAGACACAGTCTGAGTTAGTGCTCTGGACACATTCATACATTCCACAACTACGGAGCCTCAGTAGGTGAGCCTCCTAAAGTCCTCCTGCATGTAAGATTGTGTCGTAACATCGCTTCTGGTCTGACTTGTCTGCTTACTGGGAGTCTTCTAAACTATCAGCTCACTAGGAAGCAATAAACAATATGCAGGGGGGACCAACTAGCAAGGACAAGCAAAGGCAAGAGCAGGGGAAGAGAAAAGAGCAGAGAAGGAAGCAGCAGAAAGACAGAAAGGAGGACAGAAAAGACGGCCTGTATTGGGTATGGCAAAATGCCCGTAACAACTGCAGATACCCCCATTACCAGAGTCTGTAATTCCCAACTTGGTGCCTCTTCAATCACGCGTTATTCGCCAATGGCATACTTCTGTCTTCAGGGTGACATATAGGATCAGATGACCTTAGCAACCTTCTCCTGCTACAGAGTTACATACAATTCAGAAACATAAAAGTGTTTACAGATGGTTTTACTGACTATAAATTCTCTCATACATACTATGTTGTGTGTATGGGCGTGCACAGGTGGACACACATGGGAGACTCTAAGGCAACGGTGACTGGTGCATTCTAAAGCTGCAAAACAGCAATTCAGAAATAAGAAGGACTGGAAATCAAGTAAGCCAAATATATAATAAGTGGGTAAAAAGCTTCACATCAACGCTGTTATGTAACTGATTATTTAAAACTACACACATTTAAGACACAGACTTGTAATGTCACAGGAAAACAACGGCGGCAAATGCCACATCTCTCCCTGCAGGCTCCATGCAGGCTTTTCAATACACCTCCGGGATGTCTATTCTCCCAAGACACATTTTTAAAAGTGAGGGATCTGCCTAAGTTTGTCTAATGGTGAATGTATATTAATCAGTATTCCTCACTGATAATAGTACTCCTTCAAGGGCACGTTCAATTAGCACCTCAGTCAGGCATTTACTCCAAAACACTGGTTGTACACCTGCAGTGTATGAGGCTCTGGGAATGTACAGCTGAAAGAGACAAATCTCTACCCTCAAGGAGCTCACAGAATACGTAAGGGACAGAAAGTTGAAATGCTACAGGATATGTCCATACCTGGGGTATGGAAGGGGCAATAGACTCCGAAGGAGGAAGCTCCATCACTTAGAAGTGAAAACATGAAGGCCTGACCTTCCTTTTCAAGGCTGACAAGGAATTCACCAAAGGGGAAAGAGCCCTCTGGGTAGAATAAAAGACAGAATGAAAGCCTCAGAAGAGTGAACATCACAGCCTGCTGTGAGAATGTGGGAAGAATGGCAAAAGGTCATGGGGGTCTTCCCAAGAAGCCTGGCGTTTACAGAATGGATGACATGCGCACTGCATGAATGAGAGCAAGATGGCAGATGGTGTGGAGCCAAGGGAGACCAAGAGCAAAAGGCCAGTTAGAGCCGACTTCAAAGTCCCAGCTAGGAAGGGGGCTGCCCTGAGGCTGTGGCCGTAGGGTGCTAGAGAAGAGAGACCATGGGGAGGCGAGAGCAGCAACGGGACTTCTGTGGGAAGAGGAACTCATATTCAGTGCAAACTCTGTAAAGGGAAGATCTGCACAGGGAGAGGAATGACAGACCACATGCGTGGTTTGGGAGGGAGTTTCCTCTGCTCGTTTTCAAGGAGAGGGGATGGACTGTTTGTCCAATGAGCACATTAAACCGCTCATCTCTTCCACAGTGTTCCCTCCATACTTGCGTGCACCTCCACCATACAACTCAAGAACTTTCTGCACTAACACGATCGGTCACCCCGGTTACAATGGAACCAAAAGATGGCGACGTTCTTGCTCACTTCTCTTTCAGTCTTTGGCAACACCTGGCTGTGACTGGAACAGAGGGGAAACTGAGAGCATTTTCTGGGGAGCAGTGTTTTCTCCATTCTAAGAAAAACCATCCAAATACGATTCTGGAAGATCCGTGTCTTCTCCCTCCATTCCCATGTACAGGATGTAGATGGGCTTAATACCCTCTACTAGTGCCTGATGACGCTATTACTATGCCAGAGTAGGGTGGCCTCCCTAGATTGCTATTTAAATAAAACTGACTTGCCAGATTATTAGAACTATAGTATTCGTAAGAATTGAACCTTTTATAGTTTGATAAGGACCAACCCACCGACTTAATACCCTCTCCTCAACTACAGAGCTATGTGATGATGAAAGAAGTGAAGAGTAAGTCAGTATGACTCCAAGAAATTTGGCAATGGCACCCCAGTGCTCTTCTATCACCCTACGGGACACGGTCCCTATTAAACTCCTTTGGTGTGTGTACCAAGCTTCCAGTAAGACTCGACATGGAGTACACCCTCAACATCTGCTAATTTTATGTATTTGTACATGATAATCTTTCATTCTCTTTAGAATTTGGAGAGCATTTACAGAACAAGAACTCAGCAGGAGTTCAATGAAGGGGTACATTTTAATTCTAGCAAGACCCGAAGTAACCAAGTACCTGTCTGTTTAGAAACCCTCCAGATGAGTGATGTTCAGGATCTTAAAAACCTCCAGCAAGATGCTCCATGGGCCTAAAACAACATCAGCTCGGGAAGGATAACGTGTTAGCGGTGATCCTTTGCTAGATTTTATTCATTTCCCTTCATCTTAACACACCCCGACATTCAATAGTGATGAAACGGCACATATGGATAATGCTGTTTGGTATATGCTAACAATCTTGGCAGGTTTCCCTTTAATAAACCACTCCAGATGTTAGTCTCAGTAATTATGCCTGTCATCATTCAGCTTTAGGAATGAAATACTGCTGTTACAATTCCTTGTTTGTGTTTCTAGGGATCATGTGCAAGTATAAAGCCCGCACAGTAAAGGCAGCCCCATGAATAGGCTCTGCATAGGAACAAGCATAAACCAAGCCCCAGCGACAGTGTGAACTGGTCACTATAAAAACACACATGCCATTAGATGTTTTTGATGATCCTTACATAGTACATCTGTACGTCTACAGCTAATGAAACATTTACACATTCCTATGTATTGGTATATCAAAACATGTCAGTAAAGTGATAAACCTGACTCTATCTGTGGCACCGATAAAACAGGCTACCGTACGTGAAGATATCTACTCTGCAAACCTGTTCCTAGGAAAATTTAAATTGAGATACTGTGTGCTAAACTTTTAAGAGTATTGTTAGAATCAGAAAAAAAAAAACGAAAACATGAGATTGTTTTCATTTTCTGAAGGCTTAATTTGCAAAAAAAAAAAAAAAAGGAAAAAAAAGCCTTTTTGTGATCCTATTAAGAAATAAAGTAAGTCAAAATATATCTATAACTCAGTGTCAGAACAATAAATTAGAATGATTTAAAGAAAAATCCCCAAAAAGGTATGTCTGATGTTCCAAGTAATGTGATTTTCTTGACTTTAAAATGAATCTACCTGGTGAGGAATAATGAACCCAATCTTCTGGGATATTTAAATAATCATGCTAAAAAGCCAACATTAACCATTAAAATGACTAAATTGATATTAAATGGCTGCTGACATTAGAATACTGAAAAGTATTAATAAGGCTGTCAGTGTCACTGAGGCACAGAGAAAGGAACTTTTGTAAAAAACTAATTTTATATTAAGGAGTTTAAGCAAAAATTTTATCTACTTATCCTCAAACCATCATGGGGGGAATGTCAATACTCCTGTCAAAACCCATTAGCTTCACTGAAGATGTAAAGAGAAAACTACTTCGGATGGGAGGTTGGCCACAAATTGTGAGCCATGCCACCTGAACTACCTTAACAAGCAGCACAGCACCAGATACCTCTTTCCAGAAGCTAAGAGAGTCAGAGCAGCTAAGTGTACAGAAAAATCCTCTGAGGTAGATGAAATCCAAACAAGAAATAGGGACGACATACAAAATAAACGACTATACGTCAAAGACAGACAAGGACATTTTTTAAAGCTTAAAAATTACATGACGATGCACAGAAACACCAAGCAAGCTCTCCTAAACCTACTAAGTAGCATGGACTGCTGAATGCACTCAAAACGTTCAGAGGTGACTATAAGGCAGTGTACCCACCAGCCGTTGCACGGCCCCCTCTAAGCTTTAAGTGCCACTGACTGATGCGTGGTGCCCTACCACAAAAGACTGTGTGTGTGGCAGCCTGTCTACCACCTGCGGGGAACCATGCCCGCTGCAATCACTGCACTTATGGAAACATGGCCAACAACAGTAAGGGGCAAAGTATTATCAAAATCAATCTGACATTTAAAAATTACCTTTTGCAGGGGGGGTGCCTGGGCGGCTCAGGCAGTTAGGCATCTGACTGACTTCAGGTCATGATCTCACAGTTCGTGGGTTCGAGCCCCACGTTGCGCTCTGTGCTGACAGCTCAGAGCCTGGAGCCTGCTTCAGATTCTGTGTCTTCCTCTCTCTCTCTGCCCTTCCCCCCTCATGCTCTGTCTCTCTTGCTCTCTCTCTCTCTTTCAAGAATAAATAAACATTTTTAAAAAATCACTTTTTTCAGTTTGTTTATTCATTTTGAGAGAGACAGAGAGAGCAAGGAAGAAAGGCACAGAGAGAGAGGGAGATAGAGAATCCCAAGCAGGCTTTGCACTCACAGCATGGAACCCAATGCTGGGCTCAAACTCATGAACCATGAGATCATGAACTGAGCCAAAACCAAGATGGACACTTAACCCATTGAGCCACCCAGGCACCCCTAAAATTACCTTTTCATATCAGGAATAACTCAAAGGACCTGGGACTCATTTTTGGTTTAATATGCTTTGCTAGGGGATTTTTACTGGCGTTATGAGCAGTTCTGACTGTCCACATTACAGGGGAGGTGAGCTAGAGAACAGCAGCTTCTGGAGTGAGGCCGCCCTGGGTTCCAGCCCCAACTCTGCCACATGTTAGCACTTCCAGCATATGGATCAAGTCAACCAAACTCCAGGCTTTTGTTTTCTCATCTGCAAAATGGGGACAACAACAACCCTCCCAGCTCAGGGCTACTGCCAGAATTACATGCGACGACGCTTAGGAAAAACTTGGCACAGGGCTTCTCTCCGAAAGCCTTCAATAAAGCTTCGCATCTATTTCTTTTTTCTTTAAACTATATTTTAAGTTATGCATGTATGTATTTGAAAGAGAGAGGGAGGGAGGGAGGGAGGGAGAGAGAGAGAGCACAAGCAGGTGAGGGTCAGAAAAAAGGAGAGACAGGCTCTGCATCATCAGTGGAGTCGGATGCGGGGCTCAAACCCAAGAACCGTGAGATCATGACCCGAGCCGAGGAGATCAAGAATCAGTCGCTCAACCAATGGAGCCACCCAGGCACTCCCCTTTAAGCTGTTTTTTAACCTCAGGTTTTAAAATACTGTCTTAAACATATACATTCTGACCTTTAAAACCTACCACATCCTTGTAACATTTAGTGAACACGTTCTTATATCCTGTTGTTTTTCCTTAATATTTAATACCGTTATGGAAAGGAGTTTCCTAGACTTGCCACTATTAACGTCCACACCTAATCAAAATCAAAGTTAAGTGTTTCCCAAAGCATTCTCCTTCCTAGGAAGGACTGTCATTAACCACCATCGCTAATCTCTCATATTTCGCAGAATGGAAAATGACTGCAGACACATGAGACACCTGGAATTATTAAGACGAGAACACCCACCCTTCCTATGTTCTGGGGCTGCCAAGTCCTCAAATTTAAGGGAAGTTGACAACAGAAAGGGAAAATGATATAAACAGAGGAGTCATTACAAGCCCTGGGAAGCCTAGACCCCCCAGAAGCAAGCTACCAGGCTTCTGTGACCACTTGTGCTACTCTTGATCACTAAACTCGTCCATCGGGGACCAGTCATGCCTAAAACAAACCAATCCCAAGGCTTTCTGTGATAGTCCACGGGCTCTGAACACGGGCCTGAGGTCCTGCGACTTTCTGAGACCTAGTACCACCAAATCTCTCTCTACGATGCCCTACACTTCAAACTATACTTCCCATTTCTGAAAATACCAGTCCTATCTCTCTCTTCCCTATAACTATCCATTCTTGTCCCATCCTCTTTAGGCCCACCTCCCACCCCCACAGCCCTAGTCTGCATCTGTGATAGCCCACCTGGCCTTCCGGAACCCAGTGCAAATGCTACTTCCTCCACGACACTTTCCTGGATTCTCCTTAAGTACAATTACCCTCTCCTTATAACCTTTAAACACGTATTTTTCACTTTGAATTAGAGTTCTTCACTGGTATTCTAGATTGCCTCTATTATACTCCACTCCCTCCCTGAACAAACAGCCTGTGGCGGATTTGTCTTCATATTTTCCACACAGCATTACACATGGTAGAGAGTCAATACATTTTTTGGGGAGAAGGAATGGATTAAGTTCAATGTTAGTGCTGACTACCAATGTGCCATGCATTTCTGTTTATTTTTGTTTATTAGTCTTTTAATATTTCTCAAACAGGAGAGCATGACAAAATAGTGGGATAGTT
Organism: Paguma larvata; assembly: GCA_030068075.1. Taxonomy (NCBI): domain Eukaryota; kingdom Metazoa; phylum Chordata; class Mammalia; order Carnivora; family Viverridae; genus Paguma; species Paguma larvata. The sequence continues at coordinate 55,472,301 of CM057835.1, read as the reverse complement.
TAGTCTCTGGGATCTGACTGCCTGGTGTCCAGTCTCAGTTCTGCCACATATTAGCTGCGGGACAATAGACAAGTTACTCCCAACAACTGAGGCCTATGTCAAAATGGAAGAAAAGCTCCTGTCTTCATAGGATGGGTAGGAATTGGAATAAATCATGCAGGTGGGGTGCTCAGCAAGTACTAACTCCTCCAATGTTAGCTATTTAAAATGGTTATAGAAACACGTTCATAAAACAACAACAAAAACTCCGCCTTCATGTCAGTTTCATGTAAGTTCATGTAAGTTTCCCTCACATAAGAATATAAGAAGCAATGTCAAGGCAAGCTAGTCTGCAGCCCGTGTCAGCCTGCCATACAGTCCTCTTCAGAGGGAGCCCCAATAGTATTTATACTCATTCTAGGCAATGCATACTTGATAAGATATTGTGGTGTGAACTCAATGACCCAGAAAAACTACTTCCCCAGTATACGCAAACTAATTCCAGGAAATCATTTTTCTTCATATTCCTCTGTAATGTTCATGATTTTGTTCTCCAACTCTCTCTTTCTCGCTGAAAAGTTAACAGAGGAAGGATAAATCTACCTCCTCCCACCCAATTCTTTCATGCGTGTACACTACACAATAATGTCATTTCTAGAGGATCACGGCATTTCTCCTCAATTAACAGGTAATTCATGTCTTCAGGTGGACATGGGGATAGCGTGCTCCTGGCATGATTAGGAAACCAAAGATAATTTGGTTTTAACCAGCAATACTAGAGAAAGCTAGGACTTTATGACTAGTGGCACTCATCCATGAAATCCAAGGATAATCATGGCTGGCTTCCCAATCACTTAAAAGTTTCTAATTGCCCAATTGTTTCCACATAATGATTCAAAATAAAAATGCTGGTGGTCCTTAATAATGCCATTATAGAAATATATTTTCTGCTCCGATTAAAACATTCTGCTATCCACACTGTGACTTTTTAAAGCTATTTAATACTTTTTCGGCTTAATCAAAGGTACTATCATAGATTTTTGATATAACGTTGGAACTGCATGAGATATAGTTTCTCAGAGAGAGAAGGCAAAATAATACTTAATGTAGGCTTTAACACGCCTGAGTCCGTTTTTCGTAATTTATTCATTCTACAAACATCAAATTATGTCATTACAAACATCCTATTATGTGCCTGGCTCTATGAAAGGCACTTTGGATAAAAAGAATACTAAGACAGGGTCTCTCCTCAAGGGGCTTGCAGTCAGAAAAGGGTCCAACCTAGTAGAGATTTAAATTCAAAATATAAACACATAACCCAATTCAAGTTCTTATTTAAAGCACTGTTCAAAAACTTCCATATTGTTCCCATATGCTCAACACATTTTTTACATTTTTGCTTCCAATATTTCCAAATATAAAAGCACCCTGATTTTCATATTTTCCCCTACATGGAAGTTGGCCAAAGTTATGAAAGGTCTTAAAATACAAAACTGTACAATCGAAACATCTATACTAAATAATTATCTTTCTTTAAATTACTTAATTCAGATGTGGTATCTAAGAAATATCTACCCCAAAGTGAAAAAAAAAAAAAGTACGTATTTTTCTGGGTCATAGGACTAGGCTTTCGAAATCTATTGTAAATAGCATTATTCACATTCCATTAAAATTCCAGGAAACAAAGAACCCAACATATAATCATAAGTTAATTTCCCTTTGGATTAGAAAACAATTACAGATTTAAAGAAAGTCTGTCCTAAAGCTCAGTACTAAACCTTCATTTCTGATCACAGGGCAGCTGAAGAAAGGTTAGGCTTCTCCTGAAGGGTTTATCAAGGCAGTCAGAATTAATGAAGCTTAGGCAACAACCATAATTTTAAAATACTGAACTACATTGCTTGCAGATAATCTCAATTTACCCATTCCAGGAGTATTATGCGGCTTCCAGAGTTGAATTCTGAATAGACTTCTCTCTTGAAAACATTTATGCATGTAGTTCATTAGAACTTACAAAATGTCAGACTTTCATTCACCAAAAGAAAAAAAAAATTCATAATGAATCGTATGTGTCAGGAATGGGCCTGAGTACTTTCTAAGACACACCAACCCTGCTCATGGGGAACCTTCAGCCCAATAAGCAATACAGACAAATAAAAGCAGGTGTAAAATAATGCACTAAATGTTATAAACAATATATAATAATTATATGTAAATAAATGAATAATAATAATATGGAAGAATCCACAGTGGTTAAATATGAGCTCTGGAGCTGTCCTCAGAACCCAACCATGGTTTAAAATACAATTTTTCTACAAAAACTGTTCCAAACAACTAACAAGTTAATTATAGAAAGGCGGCCTTCTGCTCGATGCTGGGAGCCACCTGCGACCTGACGGCCACTGTGAATCTGTAACTACTTACATGTGCTTTTCCGGATAGGAATCATAGCAGAGATGTCTGGCCTCTGGTAGCTGTTACAGTTCAGGATTTGCTACTCGATGACATTAATGTCTAAAGCTATTATACCCAGGTGGCATATGGCTCCTTCTCTGATTTCTGCTCACACATGACCAACAAAGTATCAATACAATCATCTCCTCATACAGCATATTCTCCTAAGTTAAGGTACCTGAATGTGAAAGAGAGCGTAAATAGACCTATTTGACAATCATTTAATTGGGCTCTTTGTGGTGAAATGATAAAGGATAATTTATCGACTTCAAGGTAAATAAGCCCCTTTTTTTAAAATAAGCCCTTTTTGGAATATACGTTATTCAGTAAAAACACTTGAGTGTAAAGCACTGATATGAACTAAGAAAATTATTTTTAAAAAATTAAAAGGGACTCGCTACTAATTACAACTTGAATGAGTGAAATAAATAAGAAAAAAGCCAGGGAGTGCCTTGGTGGCTCAGTCGGTTGCGCATCTCCACTTTGATTCAGGTCGTGATCTCACAGTTCATGAGTTCGAGCCCTCCATCGGGCTCTGTGCTAACAGCTCAGAGCCTGGAGCCTGCTTCAGATTCTCTCTCTGTCCTTCCCCTTGCTTGCACACTGACTCTCTCTCTCTCTCAAAAATAAATAAACATTATAAAACTTTTTTTTTAGTAATAAAAAAATAAAAACAGAATAAAGCCGGGAATGTCAACTGACAAGGAAAGTAACTTCATGCAGCAGGTCCTGCTGGTTGCTTCTGACATTTGCCTATAAAGTTTGCAGATCATTGTTAAATTTCAAGTTCACATGTATATTGCTCACTCCAGTCCCTCGGGTAGAAATACTACACAGCACAGCTGCTGGTCTATGCCAGTCCCCTTTGCTTCTCACTACTGCAAGGAAACAACACACAGCGGTGTGTGGTCAAAGAGAACGGGGCAAGGCACCACATTGTGTACTGGAATTGTTGGCTGCCCTGTAGGTGGGCTGAGTGAGGTGCTTAACCAAGGGCAAACTGTTTCCTTATCTCTACAATATGGACCGTTGTGAAGATTAGGTGAGCACGTAAGTCATCTGCTTAACACAAAGCCTGATGCTTATAAATGCAATGAAAGTGTGCTTGTATTTCAATGTTCCTGCTCTGTAAGTTCTCTGTCATGACCTCTCAGGTTCTGCACTTTGTACAAAAACTGCCACCCCATCACTTACCGGGAACCCTCAGGCATGTCACTATCTCTCACAGTAGCTGTGTCAACTCTCAACTAAGCTCAGTAGCATCACCTGCCCCAGAGGTAGGTTGTTGGAAAAATCAAAGAGGAAAATTTATGAGAAAAGGCTTTGCAATCTGCAAAGGACAGTCATACTGCTGGTGGTGGCATCCCTGTGCTGTCGGGTAGCCTGAACATAAGTTAGTTAACATAAATATTCTCTACACCATTCAGTTCGGTGAGACATAGTTACAAAACAGGAAATCACAAAGTTTCACAGCACTGACAAATAACTCCAGAAGACCTGCCCAGATAAATAATCCACAAAATGATGAGATATTCCTGGTTATTTTCAGATCTAAGATCGAGTCAATGAAAAAGGGTGTGGGAAGTCATTAAAGAGAGCCAGAGTAGGGAGGATTTGGATTTTATAAGTGCTTGTGGAGAGGAGACTGGCAGTTTTCCTGGGTGGGGAAAAAATCCAAAAGCTGCCTCAAACACAGGGATAAGCAGAGTGGGAGAAGGTTGCTACCGCAGGTCCAAGGGCTACGTGGATCTATGGCACTGGAGGGCACAGGCACTCCATGTGGTTGGGCGTGAGACCTCTTTCCAGCACAGGGAGTCCAATGTTTCAGAGGTCATTCTGCCCAGAGCTCAGGTACACATGCCATTCGGCTCTCTCTTGTTTACCTTCTCTTCCATGCACCAATTCCACGGTCCAATCTGTTTTCAGATTGAGTCACTGTCCAAAAGCTTCAAGTAGTTCCACATTGCCTTTAAAGTCTAAATTCCCTACTACGGTATTTCCCCCTTCTGTCTTCCAAAATAGGACCCTAAACAACCTTTCTGAGTATCTGTCCAGGCCTTCTTTAGGTATTTCCTACCCAAGCATACTTAATAACTTCCTTGTCCTGTGCATTCCTCCCATCCCAACTAACTTGCCCATGTAACTGGGCTACTGCAATCCATGCGCCCTGGAATTTGGCACCTTTCCTTTCCCACACCCCCTACACAGGCACTGTGGGATGAGCTCGCCTCAGGTCACCCATCACGTCTCATTTTCTCCATACCCAGAGTCTTTTATATGATTACTGTATGTCTAGTACAATCCTTACACCTAATAAATTCTCATTAGGTGTGTTCAGTGAGTGAATGTATCTTTAACTCTTTTCTGGAATTTATTACTTTAAATTATAAAATCTTACTACTTAATCTATCTCACATGCTAGGGTGTAAACTACATAAGAACAGATATCAGTCTAATTCATTCTTTATCCCTTATGCTACCTAACAAAATGGCCTGCCAATTATAAGCACTGAGGTAATAGCTGTTTAGTCAGTGTTGAATGTGGACTAGAGTGAGAAACTAATTGTAGCTTCATACACAAAAAGTTTGGTACTTTAGATCAAACCTCTTGCAATGTTAATTTACTGAATATTATATGCTTATTAAATTTATATCAAAGTATAACAGAAAAACAAAATTATCTTCAAAGATTTAAAATCAATTTAAATTATATAGCGTTTGTAATTTTTGAAAAGGTGTATTTCAAGTCTAAAAATAGAAAAGAATGAAAATTTAACACTAAAGATGCATTCACGTATTATTAGCAAGCAAACTTTAAAAAATTCTCAGGATAGATGGTTGAGTAGGTTAAGTGTCCAACTTCGGCTCAGGTCATGATCTCACAGTTTGTGAGTTTGAGCCCCACATCGGGCTCTGTGCTGACAGCTCAGAGCCTGAAGCCTGCTTCGGATTCTGTGTCTCTCCCTCCCTCTGTCTCCGTCCCAATGCTCATGCTCTGTCTCTCAAAAATAAAATGTTAAAATAATTTTTTTTAATTCTCAGGATATTATTAACTTGAGGTTTCAGCTGCAAAATATCTCAGGATATTATTAACTTATAGCTTTGATTGTGTCATTTTACGGTTCTATCATCTCATAACTTGTGCTTATGAATTAGTCAAGTAAGACAATAATAAGAATAAAAAGTAGAAACTGGGGGCACCTGGGTGGCTCAAACACCTGACTTTGGCTCAGGTCATGATCTCACAGTCTGTGAGTTCAAGCCCCGCATCAGGCTCTGTGCTGACAGCTCAGAGCCTGTAGCCCACTTCGGATTCTGTGTCTCCCTCGCTCTCTGCCCCTCCCATGCTCATGCTCTGTCTCTCTCTTTCTCTCTCTCAAAAATAAACAAAACATTAAAAAAAAATTCAAAAAGTGGACACTGGTCAGTGTCTGATCAACAACAACAGAGTGAGCTGAATGTAAGCGCTCTGAGATTCCCACTGAAAGTTTGACTGAACTCAGTCATGCTGGGTTCATCACTGGAATGAATCAGAGAAACAATTTTTCTTCCTCTAAAAATTACACCAATTTTCTTTCAATTTGCCATTCTCTTTTAAAAATCTATTATTTTTCAGTGCTCAGTTCTCCCAGAAGCTTACCATACTCTCTCTCTCTCTCTCTCTCTCTCTCTCTCACACACACACACACACACACACACACACACGAGTTAATTTAATAACACAGTGGCTCATTTAAGCCTGATGCAAGAAAAAAAATACTTGGGTGAAAATCTATAGCACATTAATTATTTACCTATGATTAGTAAAGTTACTATGACCATGGTATTTTATTCATACTGAGAATTATAAAGTAGTACTTTATGCCTAAAGAAGACAACAGCACAATAGTTCACATCACAGTTCATGGTAAAAACACAAAGCTTTTTTTTCTAAGATCAAGAACAAGATAAGAATGCCCACTTTTACCATTTTTATTCAATATAGTACTGTAAGTCCTAGCCACAGCAACTAAGCAAGAAAAATAAATTAAGAGGCACCCAGATTGGAAAGAAGAAGTAAAACTGTCACTATTTGCAGATGACAGGATACTTCATATAGAAAATCCCAAAGACTCTACCAAACGATTAAAACTAATAAATGAATTCACTAAAGTCACAGGATACAACATTAACATAGAGAAATTGGTCATATTTCCATACACTAACGATGAGCTATCAGCTAGAGAAATTTTAAAAATCCCATTCTAATTGCATCAAAAGGAATAAAATACCTAGGAATAAATTCAACCAAGGAGGTAAAAGACCTGTACTCTGAAAACTATTTAATATTCTTGAAAGAAATTGAAGACAACACAATAAATGGAAAGATATTCCATGTTCATGGAATTAATGCTGTTAAAATCTCTATACTTCCCAAAGCAATCTGTATATTCATTGCAATCCCCATGAAAATACCAATGGCAATTTTCACAGAAATAAAACAAAGAATCCTAAAACATATGGAACCACAAAAGACCCCGAATAACCAAAGCAATCTTGAGAAAAAAATAACAAAGTTGAAGGTATCATGCTCCCTGATTTCAATCTACACTATAAATCTACAGTAATCAAAACAGTATGGCAATGGCACAAAAACAGACACATAGATCAAATGGAATAGAACAGAGAGCCCATAAATAACCCACGCATATATGGTCAGTTAATCTGTGACAAAGGAGGCAAGAATATATGATGGGGAGATGGTCTCTTTAATAAATGATGCTGGAAAAACGGAACAGCTTACACACAAAAGAACTGGACCACTATTTAATAGCGCATACAAATGTAAATTCAAAATGGATTAAAGACTTGAATAGAAGACCTGAAACCATAATATTAGAAGAAAACATAAGCAGTAAATTCTTTGACAATCAATCTTAGCAGTATCTTTTTGGACCAGTTTCCTCATGCAAAGGCAACAAACACTAAAATAAACAAATGGGATTAGATCAAACAGCTTTTTTTTATATCGCAGCTTTTGTACAGTGATAGAAACTATCAAGAAAACAAAAAGGCAACCTGATGAATGGAAGAAGGTATCTGTAAATCATGCATCTGATAAGGGCTTAATATCAAAGTATATAAAAAAAAAGTTACACAATTAAATATCAAAGAAACAAGCAATTAGATTTAAAAATGGGCTGAAGATTTGCATAGACATTTTTCCATAGAAAACATACAGGTGGACAACAGGCACATGAAAAGATGCTCGACATCACTAATCATCAGGAAAATGCAAATCAAACCCACGATGAGAAATCACCTCACACCTATTAGATTGGCTATTACCAAAATGACATGAAAAAACAAGTGTTACCAAGGATGTGGGAAAAAATGGAACCCTTGTATACTATTGGGGAATGTCAACTGGTAGAGCCACTATGAAAACCAGTATGCAGTTTCCTCAAAAAAAATTTAAAATAGAACTACTATAATGATCCAGCAATTCTATTTCTGTGTATTTATCTAAAGAAGATGAAAACATCAATTTGAAGAAATTTATGTGCCCTTATATTAATTGTAGCATTATTTACAATAGCTAAGGCATGGAAGCAACCTAAGTATGATAAACGAATTTAGAAGATGTAATGTGTAGATATACATAGTGGAATATTACTCAGTCATAAAAAATAATGAAATCTTGCCATATTGCTTTTTGGATGGACCTAGAGGGTATCATGCTAAGTAAAATAAATAAGAAAAAGACAGATATCATATTATTTTACTTTATATGTGCAATCTAAAAAACGAAACAAAAATAAATTAATTAAACTACACAGAAACAAACTCATAGATGCAGGACACAGACTATTCGTTACCAAGATGGATAGGAGTTTGGGGATGGGCAAAATAGGTGAAGGGGATTAAGAGGTACAAAACAAATAAGTCACAGGGATGTAATTTACAGCATGGGGAATGTAGTCAATAATATAATAATTCTGTATGGTGATAAATGGTAACTAGACTCACTATGAGGACCATTTTATAATGTATAAAAACATCAAATCACTATGATGTACCCCTGAAACTAACAGAATATTGTATGTCAATTATATTTAAAAAAAAATACGACAGCATGAACAATTATAAAAGAGAGTTTCAGTGTTTTATATTTTTACCTAGAAACTTTTTCCCCTATTTACCATCTGAAATATATCAATTAGATGATTATGACCCTCAGTGCAATTAATTTGTGAGCTCTACTCACCTGGACCTCCCCAGGGAAGCAAAATGAGATCAAGATAATATAGGACTCCTTCACTGTCTGTGTGTTTACAGTTATCAAGAAAATTCTGATACAAGTGAACTTTAAAGAAAGTATTACAAGTACAAACACTATTACTGCACTTGCTTTGACTTAAGATCAAACTCAAAATACCCTCCAAGGAAATCACATCTGCCTCACTTTGGTAACACACACACACACACTTTTTTCAACAGTTATTCATCAACTTATCCAACATGTATGGCACAAGTTTGTGCCCTTTAATATATTTTACGTCTCTCTGCAGGTAAGGAAGGGGATTAGTAGGTCTCAAATGTTGTACACACTCTACTTTTACCTATGATTAACTATATTAATGCGACGCAAGAATTCATCTTCAGATTGCCAAGATTTAAGAAGCCAAACAGCACATAGATTTTGCTTTAAAATTTCTCTACTTGGCTCCAATGTCAGATTTAGCATACAAATTATATTTGAGTTAAATTAAAAGCATATTTTATAACATTTTCTTTTTAGGATAATGATAGCATATGGTCCCCATCTTCTGCAATGGTCTTCTTTATTCCTAAAACAGTAACTATATTTATTAGTATATGGTATTAGTATTTGTTGATTCATTCTACATGCAGTACAAGACTTCCCTGCATAATTCCTGAATAGCTTCATTACCTTTGTAACATATTTTAAGGGTCATATTTTTATTATTGCATATTTAAAAGACATATAAAATTTTATTATTCAGGAGTTATTCTGCATGACAAAAATGTTCTTCTAGAACTTTAATACCATTCTATCATGTCCTGAGTTGTTTTCTTCTAATAGCTAAATAGTTTTCCTAAGAACATTTCTCCCTTGCGCTATGTTGGGCATACTTGATATCTTGTTTCTCAAATTAAAATGGTTCTCTACAGCACCTCTGAAATTTGAAGTAATCCACAATATTCTGAGTAATATACGAAAACTCTGAGTTAGCAATGTGCCCATGAATACTAGAGGTAAGAAAAATTCTATAGATGAACAAGATATGAAGCAAACAAGCAGGGTCACCACACACAAAGAAGAGAGGTAGCATCGTCTTGACCTATGGGGTTTTATCTGTCTCCACCTCAAAGGCTTCAGTTGTCCATTCAAAGCTTCACATTATGGTCCTAGTTTGTGTACAAAATTCCTTTTCATTTATAAAGCCTCCCATGACACACAAGTTCTAGTAACTTCCTATCTTTTAAAAATATAATGCCCATAAGACATGGTAAATACAGAGAACGAACTGGGTGGACAGGGATGGGAGGTGGAGGGGCGGGGAAAATGGGTGATGAGCACTGGGTGTTGTATGTAAGGGATGAATCCCACGAGAATCTACTCCCAAAGCCAAGAGAACACTGTATACCCTGTATGTTAGCTAACTTGACAATAAATTAATTATATATACATATGTAAATATATATGTACGTATACATGTATATATACATATATGTATATGTATATTTGTATTATATATACATATGTATATTATACATATATTGTATAATTATTGTAACGTATATATATGTATATGTACATTACATATGATGCCAAAAAAGGAAGATGAAAAGTTATCGTGGCTCAGTATCTCCATGGTTAGGTAAGTAACCGTTCCTCTTTCCCACAGAGCAGAGTAGCAACAGACTTCTACCCCTGTGTTTAAACTCTGTGTGTTAGGTATCCTTACACCTCTGAAGTGCTTTGGAGTCTCAGGAAAAATACCAGATGATGAATTCCTCTGCTTACCTAGCCACATGCAGAAGAATGAGACACAAGACTAAGGTTTTATAAACTAAATATTATCTGTAAATTTCATGTAAAATTCATCATGCTTTAAACTATTCATCATAACATGGAATAGTATGTAAATTTGTACACTTCCCACTTTTACATAAAGTCTGTGCTCCATATTCTCCACTAGCTACCAAACCTACCTCCCACCTTCTTTATCCTTCTACCATGCCCAGGGGATCAACCTAAGTGGGCTCTGCTTTTGGTTGGTTTCCATCAACACGGGTTGGCACCACTTGAATACATCTATGAAAGTGACAGTTCTTGTGAGCAATCCCCTCCAATGACTGTTGCCTGCCCCGTTGCTCCCATAAAAGTAAAAAGCACAGGGAAAGACGCCCGAGGGGCAAGTGTTATCACCCTACAGCGAATCCTCATGGCTTAAAAGTACCTGGACTGCTCTCTTCCTGAATTCTGGAAGCATCTGCTTCAGTTGATACCTCAGGCATAAAGTCTTCTCAACCTTCGTCTACAACTCATATTGCTTCATCATGCATGAACACTGGAATTCTCCTGAATGCCATCATCTGGGATTTATTTTTCCCCAACACCCTGCACTTGACATTGGCAGGAATTCAGCTAGAAGCATCAGTCCTTCAACAATTAGCAGAAGACACTCAGCAGCCTCAGAAGTTTGAGTGAAAGCATCCCCAAAGCTTTTCTGGAAGGACTATATCTGTACTTCTATCACCATTTTTCCTTTGGAGATTCTCCAACATTCCCTTACCTTCTTTCTAGTGATGGTACAAAGATTTCTCTAGCATTTCCTCCCTGGAATAAAGCTCCCTGCAGAGGAGCCACTGTTATGGGTAGGAGAGGGTGGTGTCTCTCAGGTGTGGGGCAGATTTGGAAACATGGCATCATGGCTTCTGAGAAAGAACCAGTCCTGCCCATTTTTCCAGGAAAGAGCCAGACACAGGTCCTCGAAAGTGCTACCATGATGGGGAAGTAGCCTTAACTGGTGTATACACAAGGGCTGACACAATATGATGTCATACTATGAGTTTGCCTCCATGAACATACTTCTAGGGAATTTTTTAAATTTTTTAAACTCTTACAGCTCCTTTCTTATGCTACATACAAACCAAAAGGTACATGTAATAAAAAGTAGGTTTTTTCAGTCCATCTTCATTACCATAAAATATGAAGCATAGTATTACTTGCTGTCCATTAAGGAAATTATCATTCTACATGAACATAAACATCTTCTGTTGCCAATACACACTTTATCGTGTTTAGATGTGCATTTTAAATGGAAAGTTAAATTATTCTAGGGAATAAAATTATCATTAGGAAGGTTTCCTAAAGCAATTACAGTAGCAGCGGATTTTTAAATTATCATCTAACAGGCTGCTGATATCAGATAAATTAGAGCAAATCAAAATAAGATTAAATGTGTAAATAATGTGTGGCTTCAATTACACGATAGGTATAAGTCATTACATGGAAAGGCTTTCATTTAAAATAGAGAACATTCACCAAAAGTGATTTTTTTTTTAATTTTCATTGGTAGTTTTATGCCATTATTGTATTTCCTTGACAGAACACAATTAAATCTTAGATTTTATCTAACTCACCAACGAACCCTCTCTTGCCTATTTATCCATTTGGAAATCTCGTACTTCAAGTATAAAAATTCTACGCTATCAAAAGTAATGATTTGCTCTTGTCAAAATTACATTATCAATATTTAAAAGTTTTTGCTATGCAAGAAAGAGTAAAACTGGTCACTTTGTGCATTTCCAATGCACACATTAAAATTTTACATTAAAACATTTATTACAAGATTAGTTGAGGCTATAAGCTAGAAAAAATCATTCTGAATAAGTCAGAAGCAATAACCTTATTTTATACCAGTTCTTTCTGGAGCAGCTTATATTTGTTTTATAAAACAGTCAAAATCTTTGAAACTATTACTTCTTTCAGGAGCTTTCTCTTTGATGTCATTAACTTTGGCCTCTTTTTTTATCTTCAATCTTAAATTAATTCCCTAGGAAGCATGTAGCTTGTAGGCTGGTTGGAGGGATTAAATATAAGGGTTTATAAAGAAAAGCAGCTTTTGATACAATGCTATTACAACATGATCACTTATCCATAAATTGTAAGATACAGAGGGTTTTTTATGTTAGACACAAATGTTGTTCATTTTAAAAGCTATTATCAGGCAACAAATAGAATGGGGATTATTTCTATAGTTTGTATTCATTTTACAAATAAATAATCAGTTAACATGACTCTAGGACAACAATGCTTTTTTGCTCCTGTGTTATTTGCTTGCAGATTTTGTGAGGGGCTTTTTTGCCACAGGTTTTCATTGTCATATGCTAAATGGCCCTTTCTTATCCACCTAGTCAAAGGATTTCATTGATATTATGCAAATAAAGGAACATGCCTGAATTATTCTAATTTAACATTAGCTTTTGGGGGCTTTTGGGTTATTGTGATTTAAGACAGCAATTGTGTAGCAATAAAAGACTGTCTTGTTTAAGGCAGAAGTTGTGTTTTTATTTTAATCACCACTCAAAATATTTTTTTAGAATAGTTTTTGAGAAAGCATTTTAAGAAAAGAGATTTCAAAGTAAAACTCTGGCTTTTTGTTTTTAGGGTTTTCCCCCAGCATCTCCTCCCTTCATGCCTCATAACTGCATCCTGAGTCCCTTTCAGGTATGTCTCCCTCCATCAGTGGGCACAGACTTGGAGTCCCTGCCTTTCTGGAGAAAGGTCCATGGAACATTCTCTTCAGTGCTTTGAGTCTTGATTAGTGTGGTGCCTAGAGAGAAAAAAGGATTCCATCTTGTTGCTTGCAGCAATGCCCTGAAAAGACAGGGCAGTAGTTAGGTAATAAATCTTGCTCCCTAAAACCACTCCAAGATCGCTCCTGACAGCCATCATCTTGACCCCAGCTTTTCGGCCTGCCGCTGGATTCTGCGAGCTTCCCAATATCCTTACAATAAATTCCTTTTCTGCTTTAAATTAACTGAGGTCCAAGTTTATTGCTTGCAACCAAAGAATTCTAACTGATACAGGTGCTCTTTTGTGAGATTATCTCTATGATAAAGTAATGGGCATTGATTCGATTTTAGCCATCAGGTGCCCCTCTAAGAGATGAATTATTGCCTGACCTTGCCCGGTGGCCCTGAGGAGGCCTTAGGAGGTAAATTAAAAAAAAAAAAAAAAAAAAAAAGATCAAGAGCTTCTGGAATTGCTTCTAACGGTTTTGCTGTTTCTAAGTCGCCTCAGGACTTGGTAACTGATCAACATGGTAATGCTACATTCGCCCATTTATATAATAGGCCTTCCAACTTATGACCTATTATTATCTCAATTATATTTGTAAAAACCCCAAGTGACCCAGTTCTGCTAACTCATTCCCACAATAAAATGAGCAGTGAATTGACCTATAATACATCTCTGTCTCACCTATAAAACACATTAAGAGTCTGGATACAAACAGTTTGGAAAGACTTGAACAATACTCTCTCTTCTTCTAATACGTTCACAGTCATTGTTAGGAATCTCTAATGCCCTTTGAGGCATCAAGATAATGATCATACTCTAGCTGAAAATTCTGCCCACAAACCTCTGAAAATCAAATAAAATTAGCCAGCCCTACTGATATAACATGCTTTCTGGGTCACACAGGCTTATTCCAGAAGGATTCAGACAGAGCTAGGAGCACTTGGAGGTGTTCTGAGATATCGTTACGGTGCACGGATTTCTAAAAATGCACCCCTAGATTCCATACGTTGTAGAAATTGTGAGTATGGCATATCACTCCTGTGATTTCTTCATTATTATGCTTATCATGTGCATACTTACAATAACATGTTTATGCCATATTGTTACATGGCATAGTGTACCTTAAGAGTGAGACATTCTCTGACTTATTTCACTTAGCATAATACCCTCCAGTTCCATCCACGTTGCTACACATGGCCAGATTTCATTCATTCTCATTGCTGCATAGTATTCCATTGTATATATATATACCAGATCTTCTTTATCCATTCGTCAGTTGGACACTTAGTCTCTTTCCATGATTTGGCTATTGTCAAAAGTACTGCTATGAACATTGGGGTACACATGCCCCTATGCATCAGCACTCCTGTGTCTCTTGGGTAGATTCCTAGCAGTGCTATTGTTGGGCCATAGGGTAGTTCTATTTCCATTTTTTTGAGGAACCTCCACACCGTTCTCCAGAGTGGTTGCACCCATTTGCATTCCCACCAACAGTGTAAGAGGGTAGCTGTTTCTCCATATCCTCACCAGCATCTATAGTTTCCTGATTTGTTCATTTTAGCCACTCTGACCGGTGTGAGGTGGTATCTCAGTGTGGTTTTGATTTGTATTTCCCTGATGATGAGTGACATTGAGCATCGTTTCATGTGTCTGTTGGACATCTGGATGTCTTCTTTGGAGAAGGGTCTATTCATATCTTCCACCCATTTCTTCACTGGGTTATTCCTTTTTTGGGTGTGGAGTTTGGTAAGTTCCTTATAGATTTTGGACACGAGCCCTTTATCCAACATGTCATTTGCAATTATCTTTTCCCATTCTGTCAGTTGCCTATTAGTTTTATTGGTTGTTTCCTTTGCATTGCAGAAGCTTTTTATCTTGATGAGGTCTCAATAGTTCATTTTTACTTTTAATTCCCTTGCCTTTAGAGATGTGTTGAGTAGGAAATTGCCGCGGCTCAGGTCGAGGTTTTTTCCTGCTTTCTCCTCTAGGGTTTTGATGGTTTCCTGTCTCACACTCAGATCCCTCCTTCATTTAGAGTTTATTTTTGTGAGTGGTGTAAGGAAGTGGTCTAGTTTCATTCTTCTGCATGTTGCTGTCCAGTTCTCCCAGCACCATTTGTTAAAGAGGCTGTCTTTTTTCCATTGGATACTCTTTTCTGCTTTGTCAAAGATTAGATGGCCATATACTTGTGGGTCCCTTTCTGGGTTCTCTATTCTATTCCATTGGTCTATGTGTCTCTTAAACTTTTCACAGACGACATGATACTTTACATGGAAAACCCGACAGAATCCACCAAAAGCCTACTAGAACTGATCCATGATTTCAGCAAAGTTGCAGGGTACAAAAATCAATGTACAGAAATTGGTGGCATTTCTATACGCCAACAATGAAGCAACAGAAAGAGAAATAAAGAAGCTAATCCCATTCGATTGCACCAAAAACCATAAAATAACCTAGGAATAAACCTAACCAAAGATATAAAAGATCTCTACACTGAAAATTATTTAAAAAACTATGAAGGAAATTGAGGAAGACACAAGGAAATAGAAAAACATCCCATGCTCATGGATTAGAAGAATAAATATTGTTAAAATGTCAATACTACCCAAAGCAATCTACACACTCAATACAATCCCAATCAAAATTGCACGAGCATTCTTCTCAAAGCTAGAGCAATCAATCCTAAAATTTGTATGGAACTACAAAAGACCCCGAATAGCCAACGAGTGAGACATTCTAACCTCCAGGGCTGATATAATCTTGAGCTCTCAAAAGTGGGGGCTGTCTCAGGCTGGTGGCAAAAGGGGGAAGTCAGAAAGATTTGACTGGATGTGCCCGTACTGGCCCTAAAGATGGAGGGGGCATGAGAAGGATGCAAATAGTTTAGACAAGCTGAGAACAACGTCTTGTTGAACACCAGCAAGGATATGGGTTCTCAGACTACAGCCACAAGCAACTGGGCTCCACCAAGAATGAACATGGAAGGGGAATTCTTCCCCACAGCCCCTAGATAAGCACTCAGCCAGGGACACCTTGATTTTGGCCTTGTGGTGCTCCAAGCATACAAAGCCAGCCCAGCCTTCTCACTTACAGAAATGTGAGCTACACCGTACATGTTGTCTTAATCTGCTACATCTGTGATCACTTGTCATGCAACAACAGAAAGTGAATATATCTCTCAATCAAGAAATTCTTGGTCAGCCAAAATTACTTCTCACACCAGAGTTACTGGTGTTTTCCCACAGATAATAAAGTGTCTTTGGGCAATTATCCTCCAAGTTCTGTTGTCAACCTCCCATGCCCAATAAGATCCTCTACCTGTCACTAAAGAGGAAGACGGAAGGGAAAGGACAGCCACAATTAATGAGTGACAATTCAGTGTGAGAGATGTCACAAGGGTCTTCAATGAATTTGCAGGACAGTCCCAATGACAGAGGGTGCATCCTCATTTCACAGGAAAAGAAAGTAAGCCCCATAAATATTAGGTTATACAGAAGTTCAAAGCTACACAGCAGCAGGTGAAAGCACACAAGAAATACAGTGTTCTCCAAACTGGGGTGTTTGGGTTAAATGCATCCCAAATTACACTTACCCAAAAACTACTGCAAGACACTAATTCACCAGAACGCTAAAGAAACCCAAAGAGTAAGCTTCAGTCCCAGGGCCCCCTGGCTAACGACACTCACACCTCCCAAACCCTGAGACAGAAGGAAAAGGTATCTTCGCAGAGCTACTGCTTAAAATTAAAACTCCTAAATGATCCCGAGTTCCCTAAGCAAGTTATTTATGAAAAAAGTATTTGTGATTTCTTAAAAATAAATAATGTTTGATTTGTAAGCTGCATTTTAAAAGTAACTTGAAGAGGTCATATATCTCATCAACTCTACAATTACACCACAATGGCTGTTTTATGGTTTTGTCTTTGGCACCTAACAAATAGAGCTGTTTCAATACCTTCTACTATCACATGCAAGCCAAGAAGAAACTGCACCAGTCATGTAACAATTGTCCTATATCCTGAAAAAGCTCCAATAAATGAAGTCTAGTCTATTAAAAGTCAGGGAACAGAACTGAGTAAAATTTAAGATGCTACAAGCTTTTCTTCTTTATTCCTGTTCTTCAAGAAAATTTATAACGTTGATGACACAGACCCCCACAGTCAAATGAATCTAAATAAAACTGCCAGTTAGGGGCACCTGGGTGGCTCATTTGGTTACATCTGACTTCAGCTCAGGTCATGATCTCACGGTTTGTGAGTTCAAGCCCCATGTCAGGCTCTGTGCCAACAAGGCAGAGCCTGCTTGGGATTCTCTCTCTCCCTCTCTCTCTGCCCCTCCCCCACTTGTGCACTCTTACACTCTTTCTCTCAAAATAAATAAACTTTTTAAAAAAATTGCCAGTATGTTTTTAATGTCGCTTTATAATGGTGTTTCATATATTTTCTTAGGTATTCCCTTGATATAGCTCTACCTGAGATACTCTCCAGCCAGAATGTTTAAATATATGTGAACCCGGATAAGGCTAAAATTCCAACCTATGGGTTATGAACTGGAGCTCATGAATCTGACCAACTGCATTGGAATCCCAGCCCTTCCTAGCTGACCTTGAGAGTGGCCTTGAGAACGGTATATAATTTCTGAAAAATGGAGATCACAGTACCACCCATACAATGGTAGAGGTGAAATAAACTAACACTCGCAAAGCGCTTACACAGTGCTTACTAGGTGTCAGGCATGATTATCAGTTCTGATGAATGTTTCGCTCTATTATTTTCTATACACTCCTCTCTACAGTCATTGCCAGTGCATGATAAACAACCAGAAGAGACTTCTAGGGTCTTCTCTTCCAGGGTCCTCCATCTGTACACACTCCAAGTTAAACCAGAAATATACTCACCTACAGCCACAGGTATGAGAGGACCACGTTTTTAGTACATAATACAAAATGTAAAATCACTGTAAAATGAACGTAAGAATTTCAGAGTTGTTGTTTAAAAAAAGTAACCAACAATAAGCAGGTAACATGGCTAGTGAAGTGGTTCCGGTCATCTGGAAGGCAATGCAAATTAGCAATATTTAGTAGGTAAACCAGTAGTGCTTTGGGAGCACTTTCTGGATGTGAATAAGAATTCTTTTTAGGAACATAACACTACTTTAATTTCCAAACACAGTAGGTGAGAGAGTTACTGAGCAGAGAGACAGGCATCAAATTGATGCTAAAAACAAAAGTATAAGGAGAAAACTGGATGGCATATGCCAATAGGCTCCACTTGCCCCATTAACCAATAATTACAAACTTGCTCATTAAGAAAAATGGCTTTCAGCAAAGTCCTATAAAATTTCAGCTTTGTAGGCAGACAGACCCTCTACTTTCTAGTTGTGATTAATGGTGGCAAGCTACTTTATTTTTTTATTAAAGTATAATTGATATACAATATCCTATTAGTTTTAGGTATACATCATAGTGATTTGATATTTTATCCATTACAAAATGATCCCCATGGTAAGTACGGTTGCCATCTGTCACTATACAAAATTATTACAATATTATTGACTACATTCCCTATGCTGTACTACATCCTCATGACTTATTTACTTTATAACTGGAAGTTTGTACCTCTTAATCTCTTCCACCAATTATGCCAAACCCTACCCCTCCGATGCCATCTGTATGTCTCCTATGGAAATAATCCAAGTCCTGTGCTGATGTTTTAATTGTTTGGGAGTTTTTTATATTAAGTTGCATAGGTTATTAAAATACTTTGGCTATTAACCCGTATCAGATGTCCAATTTGCAAATATCTTCTCCTATTCAGTAAGTTGGCTTTTTGTTTTGTTGATAGTTTCCTTTACTGTGCAAAAGCTTTTCCGTTTGATGTAAACCTATTTGTTTATTTTAGCTTTTGTTGCCCATGGCTAAGCCTGAGGAAACTGGTCCAAAGAATAAAATATATATATATGTATACACACATACACACACAGAAACATAGATACACACACACACTGATGTCAAAGAGCTCACTGCCTACGTTCTCTGCTAGCTTTATGGTTTCAGGTCTTACATTCAAGTCGTTACCCATTTGGCATTTATTTTTGTTCATGGTGTAAAGCAGCTGTGTATGTATTATAGGATTTTGGTGGTTACCCTGAAGTTCCTATATACCTATATATACATATATATACAGATAGTCTATTTTAAGCTTATAGTCAATAAACTTCAAATATAATCTAAAAGCATTGCATTTCTACTTCCCTGCCATGTTTTTTTTTTGAGGTCATATATTATTATTATTTTTTTTTTTTGCAAGAGAGAGAGAACAGACAGGGAGGGGCAAAGAGAGAGGGACACTTAATAGTAGGACACTTAACCAACTGAGCCACCCAGGGACCCTGTATTTTTTTATTTTGTGTATCGCTTACCTACTTTTAGGTAAGTTGTAATTGATTTCACTATTTTTGTCTTTTAACCTTCATATTAGCTTTTTAAGTGGCTAATCCCTGCCTTACTGTATTTTTCTTCACTGGTGAGATTTTCTTCTTTCATATATTTTCTTATTTCTAGTTATGGTCTTTGTTTTTCTGCTTAAAGAAGATGGTTTAACATTTTTGTTTATTTTTTTGTTTTCTGTAAGGCTAATCTCTTGGTGATAAATTCTAGTTTTTGCTTATCTGATAACTCTTTATCTCTCTAACAAATGTGAATGATAATCTTGCTGGGTGGAGTATTCTTGGTTGTTTTTCCTTTACAGTGCTGTAAATATCCTGCCACTTCCTTCTGACCTGGAAAGTTTCTGCTAAAAAATCAGCCTATACTCAACGCTGTTTTCCATGTATGTGACTATCTTTCTTTTGCTGCTCTTAAGATTCTTTCTCTTTAATTTATATAATTTTAATAATATCTTTGTGTGGATTTCTTAGGGTTAATCTTGTTTGGGACTCTCTGTCATTCCTTCCCCAAGTTAGGGAAGTTTTCAGCCATTATTCTTCAAAGAAATGTTCTGCCCCCTTTCTGTCTTCTCTTTCTGGGATCCCGATAATGTGAATGTTAGTACACCTGATGTTGTTCTAGAGGTACCTTAAACTACCCTCATCTTTTTAAGTTCTTTTTTTATTTTTCCTGTTCTGGATTTGATGATTTCTGTTATCCTGTCGTGCAGATTGCTGACCCATTTTTCTGTATTATCTAATCTACTACTGATTCCCTCTAGTGTATTTTTCTTTCTAGTTATTGTATTCTTCATCTCTTATGGGCTCTTTCTCGTATTTTCTAACTCTTTTTCACCGTGTTTTTCCATTTTCCTCCCAAGTTTGGTGAGCATCTTTATGACCATGGCTTTGAACTCTTTATCAGGTAAATTACTTATCTTCATTTCATTAGCCGTTTTTTGGCCTGGGGTTTTTTCTTGTCCTTTCATTTGGAATACATTCCTGTCTCTTCATTTTGTTGGACTTTCTATGTTTGTTGCTATGAATGAGCTATATCTCTCCCAGATTTGAAGGTGTGCCCTTATATAGGAGCATCCCTTGTGGACACTGCACGTTCCTGGTTGTTTTGGCAGTGCAAGTGGAATGGTATTGGACACAAGCCATGGAAGTGGCGGTGGGGGGTAGGGTCTCAGAACCTGCCACCTGAGGCTGCCTCAGGACGGCTGCAACTGAAGCAGATGCAGGCCAGGAGCCCTGGGTGCACTGGGATAGTCCTAGCAGACCAGCTAGAACACTTGGACCCTGTTCCCATTGGTGCTATCAAGGTGCAGGGGCAACATAAAAAAACTGGCACTCACCAGAGCATTTAACGCCACAGAGCATTCCAGCAGTTACTCTCCAATTTGGCAAATACTGTAGAGTTAATGGATTTCCTTCACTTATATTCTATTTGCTCTTTAAAACACTGTCTTTTCTCTATGCCCCAGGCTGGGCAAGTCTGCACTGAGCCCTTCAGTGATAGCCCTCCCTACCAAAGGTTGCTGTGTCAGAGGTAGGGTTCCCATCATTATCATTATTATCATTTCTCCATCTTTCCTACTCTTCTTTATGTGGTCCCTCTGTCATTTATTATGCACAAGATATTCAATTAGCCCTTGGTTCTTCTTCAGGAGGAGCTGCTATATATGTAGGTATAGATTCTGCATCCAGGGGGAAGGTGAGTTCAGAGTCTCCCCATGCCACCATCTTGGACTACTTTAAACACCACCAAATCTCAATTTCTTCAACAACAAAAGGATAACTTGAGAACCTTCTCATTGATATCTGAGGATTAAATGAGATAATGCGTAACAGTTGATAAAAAGGACTCATTAAGTTTATCCATCATTATCGAGCCAATTCTGAGATTCACATTTTAAGAACTACATTACAAAAAGGGAGGAAAATCCTAAAGACAAATTACTGCTTTTCTATACATATTAACCTTTAGAAAGTTAAAGGTTTCTAAAGCATAGTGTCCTCTTTCCTCTGAGCAGAAAGATGACCTCTGCTTTCAGTTCACTCATATTTTCCCTTGACTCCATCAAACATTCCATGTTGGATTCCAAGATTCAAGTATATCTGC
Organism: Paguma larvata; assembly: GCA_030068075.1. NCBI lineage: Eukaryota > Metazoa > Chordata > Mammalia > Carnivora > Viverridae > Paguma > Paguma larvata. Next base: position 55,450,502 of record CM057835.1, on the reverse strand, counting down.
AACCATTTGAGAACAGAGGGAATGGTTACCTCCCAGGGGCTGGGCAGGTTCACCATGGATTGAGCCAAATGCTGACCCAGCCACCCAGACCAGACATGAACTCAAGAATGGCTATTCTGAGGGAGTAAAAGATAAAAGAATGACACCCTGCATGGCACATAGTCAGGTGAAGTCATGGCTAGTGCCAAGTCATAAAGACCAAAGAAGATGATACGATTCATTATTTTCAAGGAGTACTTATACCATAAAGTTGTAAGATAATAGATATTTGTTCATTTTTCTCTATGCAAGCAAAAAGTGCCCAGTTTTCCAGGTAACACAGTAAAGCAGCATTTCCCAATGCATTAGTCCCTTGTCTATAGCATTTGGACAGAGAAAGTATACAACAGTTCAAACATGTAGGAATATTTTTCCTAAGTCTCCTCGAAAATGTCATCCCTCACAAGTATGATGTGCAGTAACACAATTCCTTTCATCACTACCAGACAACAATATATTTTTATGTTGTGCGGCAACAATTCAAGCGTCAATCAATGAAGTTTTCACAATACAACAAGGTCCTTGGAGACGGAAACCTGCCACCTTGAATATAGCACGCTGCTGTAAGCAAGTTGCTATTCACGTAGTTGCCTTTGGTGGGTTAGAAATGCCATCAGAGCATGGCACAGAATCACACATGGCAAAGTGCAGCTCTGCTCATTAACCTGCTCCTCTTCATCTCATTTAATTCCCTTAGATTTGAAATATTTAGAATACACAGCTTCCACTAACTTATACATCAATAACGGGTAAGTAAAGCCCATTGCCAGAATTAACTATTAACTTAAGAATTACATGACAAATTAATGGATCACAGTTCTCCATGTTTTTTTATCAAAGATTTTATTTTTTTAGAGCAATTTTAGGTTTATAGCAAAATTGAGAGGAAGGTACAAAAATTTCCCATGTATTTCCTGATGCCCCACACGTGCATATTATTAACATCCCCTCCCAGAGTGGTACATATTTTCTCCAGGAGGAACTCACACTGACAAATCATAATCACCCAAGGTCTACAGTTTACAATTTGCTCTTGGTGTTGTAAATTCTATGGGTTCGGGCAAAGTATAATAACATGTGTCCATCATTGTAATATCATAAAGAATATTTTCACTGACTAAAAATCCTCTGTGTTCTAACCTACTCTACTCTCTCTCCACCCTCCAACCCTGGAAAACACTATGATGTCTCCAGAGATCTGGCTTTAGCAGAATGTCATATAGTTGGAACCATACAATAATATAGCCTTTTTAGATTGCCTTCTTCCACTTAGTAATATATATTTACGTTTCCCCCCGTCACTTCATGGTTTGATAGTTCATTTCTTTTTAGCTCTCAATAATAACCCACTGTCTTGGATGTACCATAGTTTATATATCCACTCACCTACTGAAGGACATCTTGGTTACTTCTAAGTTTTGGCAATAATGAATAAAGATGCTATAAACAACCAAGCATAGGTTTTTATGTGGACCTAAGTTTTCAAATCCTTTCCCAAGGAGCGTGATCACCAGATGGTATGGTAAGAGTGTATGTAGTTTTGTAGAAACCACCAAATTGTCTTCCAAAGTACCAGTCCCATTTTGCATTTCCATCTGCAATGAATGAGAGATCCTGTTACTCTACATCCTCGCCAGCATTTGGTGCTGTTAGTACTTTGGATGTTGACCATTTTAATAGGTATACAATGGTATCTCATTGTTGTTTTCATTTGCATTTCGCTGATAACCTACAAAGTTGAGCATCTTTTTAGATTAAGTTTATTTGCCATCCGTGGATCTTCTTTGGTTAAAAGTCTGTTATGATCTGTGAGCATATCATTTTGAGCTCACAAAGTCTAATGCAGTCATCTTGGAGGCACAGAAAGCAACACTTGACTATATGATAAAATACATGCTCAAAAATAAGGACAAAAGTAAAGAGAATCTCATTTTTTACCTGAAGGATTAGAAAAAAATAAAAAGATGTGAGCATCTACTGCTGGCAAAGGTATGAGAAAACAAGTATGCCCCCTATTGCTACAGGGAGGATGAATTATACATCCTTTGGGGAAAGTATCCGGTGATGGCAGTTAAGATTTAAAATGCACATACCCTCTGATTCAGCAATCCTTCTCTCAGGAGTCTACCATAAAAATAAAAGCATCAGCATTTAAGGATACATATAGATATCTTTTGTTTAAAAAGTATTTGTAATAGCAAAAAAAGAAATAGCTGGAAAGTACATCACAGGAACATTATTGAATCGATGGTGATATATCCATATATAGAATATTAAGCTGCAATTAAAAAGAAGGGAGGAGATCAATATGTATTGACCAGCAAAAATGTTTTGAAATGCTAAGTGAAAAAGACTTTGATAAGTATTGGGTGTGACATAATGCCGTATCTTTAAAATAAAACATAGAAGTGTTCTTTATATTTATGTACATATTTATACACCTTTGCCTAAGCAAAGAAAATATAGAGAGAGATATAAGCCCACGTGTTCACATTAAAAACCTCAAAAAACTGAGTTTTCAAGAGAAAGAAGATTTAACTATTTTAATAGCAAGCCTAAATTATTTTGTAATAAAAAACCTCAAAAAAACTGAGTTTTAAAGAGAAAGAAGATTTAACTGTTTTAATATCAAGCTTAAATTATTTTGTAATAAAAATGAGAAGAGTTGAAAGATACAGGATAAAGCTTAGATTGACATCCTGCATATACTGTATGTGGACATACACAGGTATAATGCTTTAGTTAAATATTAACTACTGCCTACAAGAATATAGTCCAAGGATTGATAATCTTTCAAAGTAACTTC